>VXAZ01007497.1:1208354-1571615 GCA_013399875.1 Gymnorhina tibicen
GGAGAGGAGAGGAGAGGAGAGGAGAGGAGAGGAGAGGAGAGGAGAGATCAATTCACTCCTTGTATCAAAATATAACATTTTATACTGACTGCAGTACTTGGAAAACCAGTGAGTGTTGAAATAAAAAAAAAATGAAATTTTCTGATCAGTTACAGACACTAGTTACTGTGCAGTAAGCTAGACTAGGCATTCATGGTGTGTTGGCTACTCCATTGAAATTTCTCAAGTTTTCAGTTTGCAAATGTTTACCCTACAAAAAAATGTGAGTACCTGACTTATTTGGACAGTAGCATGCACATAGTTATTTCAAAGTCACTGAATCTGTAACTTGTTTATCCTGTGGTGACTTACTCAGAGTAGTTTGGAATGGTTTTTCTAGTTTGTCCGGTGGAGATCACTCAAAAAGATTGATCTAAAGAAATGAAATACCTTTACTGTGGTTTTGATAAATCTCATTAACTATTCACTGCTAACTTAAAATATTCATTTTAACTGAGTTTCATTTAATTTTTTTCACTTCCAATAAAAGATCAGATTTAAAACTCTATAAAAATCGTTTCACTTACATAAACCGAGACAAAGATCAGATGAAGTAATAATCCTAAAACAAAACATTTTACAAGTGTATACTTTTGTCTCTTTAATTCTCAGAAATCTTTAAGATATCTCCTAAAGCATCCTTACCTTCAGAGCACTAGGACATTTATTTGATTAGTGTATAACTAACAGCGGCAAATGGTGCTGGATAAAAGCTAACTGGACAATAACCGCTGTGCTTCTCCCATCCTTCAAAGGAATGACTTCTCTTTAGGAGGGTCAAACTCACACTCACCAGCAACACAATCAATAGTTGAAAATTTGCCAGTCTTCTTAATATTACATTTGCTTAGGACAAAGCGGAAGCATCCAAAGCCTGCAGCAGAAATGTGTAGTGTCCTCTAGCCTCTAAGAAGGCTGTTGTGTTAACTACCTTAAGTCACTGGTGACCAATTAACTGATTTTAGAAAGGTCTCATGAAAAAATCCTCATCATGACATATCTGAAATATTTGCTCCTAGAACCATTTTCTCTGCAAAATGCATAGGTTAAAATTTCACTGAAGCTCAGATAAACTTAAAGACTGACTTTGGAACACAGCAAAATCGTATTGTGGTAGGTAGGTGGCAAGACATTAGCAGAGATTATCAATGTGAGCTGCTGTTATCCAGCATAAGTAGCTGCAAGGACAGTTTTCCCAGGTTTTGGAAAACACAAAGAGAATTGTGCACAAACCTGGGCAGACACACAGAGTCATAGCTACAGACATATATGAAGTCACACACACACATTGCACACGTGTGCACAACCAAAAATGCACAGAGACTCATGCACACAAATGCACAAACACATATCCCATCCAGAAAGGCAGCAGAGGTTCTGGGTCTGCCACAGAAAAATTCTGAACAACATCCAATAGGCCTAAAATCCGTAGAAAACTATGGTTCCTTTTGTGTCCCACTAAGTAAACAAAAAAACACCACAAAAGAAAGAAAATTCAACCAAACAATCCAAAACAAATAAACAGGAAAAAGAACCAGAAATAAAAGCAAAATTATAGAACAAGTGAGGCACTTGTTTTTCCCATTTTTATACTATGTCTAGTGGCTGTCCCAAGTGAATTCTTGTGCCAGCCTGCAGAGTTCCTTCCTTTAGTATTCTTCATTTTAGTATGAAAAAGAATTACTTGCTTTGCCTTTGGCTGTGGTTTCCCTTCTCAGAGGAAAACTGGATCTCATGCCAAATCTACTGCCCAACACAGAGATCAGTAAAGGTGATGTGGCCAGTGACACTGGTAAGGAGGGGCTGCAGGAGCCCAGCCAGAGCTGCAGCAGAAATGGCAGAAATGGGGAAACTGTGGCAGGACTAGGGAAACTCACAGCAATGGGAAAATGCAGCAGGACACAGCAGGCACCACAGGGAGAATTTCAGTGCTTGGGCAGATGTCACTGCCCTTGCAATCAGTCCTGATCTTTCCTAGGGAAAAGGCAGACCACCAGAGGGAAGCAGTTCCTGGGTTTGATCCATGGCATTACCTTGACCTAGACTATCCAGCTTTCACAAGAACAGCAGACAAGATTAAATACTTGAGAAAATTAATAAAATCCCTAGTTTAATTGGCAGCTACTACTGTTATTAAATCTATCCTCTTAAAGAATAGTGTTTCCGAATCAGTAAGGTTGAAATGTAATTGAGAATGTGCTTATGAGAAACATTTTTTGCAAAGCCTGTGAAACCGTGAGGATTAGGCTGAAGTATCCAATGTGATCAATATCTTGCAATCGCATTAAAGCCTTGGGCAACAGGGGCCTTCATTCCTTTCCATTTCCCATTTTCTGTTTTCTGTTCCTAGGCACCATCATAGGCAATCAGACATGAACAGAAAATGAATTTGCTACAAGCTAGTAGCATTGTAAGTGGCTTTGATATAAGTGGAACAAGGGTCGGTAACTTCTAAGCCCCAGTAGCCTGATAAGAATATTAAGTCTACCATTTATCCCCAATGAGTGCTTGATTAGCCATACAGTGCTCTGCTGACAGAGTTCACTAAAAATACATTATGCTAATAACACTTGAGTGCCAGCAAAACTGTGGAAGCCCAAGATTCAACACAAAGAATGAGTCATTATGGTATTTACCTGGCAGATACAGTTAGAGGTGAAAATATGGCCAAAAGAATGACATCTCAGTCCTGCTTGCAAAGGCACAAATAGAAATAGAGGTGACTTCCCAAAGAATATTAGGATCAGAATAAATAGAAATAAATACCCCACATTGTCTTGCTGGCATTTGGGAAATAAAGATGCTTAGTTTTTCAGAGCAGGCAACTGCTAGTGGAGACAAATCACATCTATGTATTTTTCTTTGTCTAAACTCTGTCATATGGCTCTTCACTGGTGTATCTGTCTTTCTGCCTGATTTAACACCAACCGTGTTTCCTCCTTGCTGTGTGCTTGGACCATGACCTGGGACTCCCACTGCGCTCCCACAGCTTCCTCCTGTTCCCAAGCCACTGCCATTACCTCTCTTCTAAGGGCAGGATTTGTAGGCTTTCCTTCTGAGCATCAGCTACAGGTGTCTCACATCCCAGCAACAATCCAAACCGTACTGCAAGTACAGGAGACGAGAGGCTGGTTCATTGCTACTTCAAATTAACTCACTGCATCTGCTTTTTCCAGGCACTGAACACCCCCGTCCTCCTCCCAGCTCTCCTGCCCTCTGCCAGCCTGCAATTAGCATCCTGCCTAGCAGGGCTCTGGGCTCCTCCACACAGACATTCTGCAGCCAGCCTGGCTGCCAGCTCCTGCCCAGGCAAATTGGTGCACAGCACTTGGCCACGGCTCACAGCAAGGGCAAGCAATCATTTCACAGACATACAACTGAGAGCCTTGCAAAAAAAGGATCAAGCTTGGAAAAAAAAAAAAGACGTGATTAATCTGGCCATTAGAGCTGGTCATTTTTTTTCTTCCTCTCCAAATCTTTTACTAGCCAAAAATACTTTTTAAGCCCAGCCAAAATTAAGTCAAATTTGCCAAACAGTTTCAAAGAACAAAGAAGACATTTCAAAAGACAGTAGACTGTCTCTTCAATTTTAAAAAGATTTGATCTTTTAATATATTTTATAGGTGCCATAATAATGTTTTTAAGAGTTGATAAAAGTTAAAACCAAAGGGTTTTCTTTAGAATGTGTAAAATATTTTGGTGTACCTGAAACATACCTTTATTGTCAGTGTTTCATTTTGCCCAGAGAATGGAAGATTAAAAAATAGCTTGGGCCTCTACCAACTTTGAGAAATGCTGACAGTGAGCCAAAACCCTCAGCTACTCGCAGTCAACTATTACAAGCCACCAAACAGTTTAAATGCAAAGGTACTAAAGAGCTAAGTAATCTGATCTATTGTAGCTGCTTGTGCATGAAGCAGTAATGTGAGAAAGGTCCAGGCAAGGGAGAAAAGCAGGCACTTCCACACCACAATTTGTCTCCTGCTGATGTAAATGCCTAAAATAGGTCAGATGAATCATGTTTTAAAAATGCCCATTTCTCTTCACTGACTAGAGGGGAAACAGGTGACTAGTGCTGGTGTAGCCTTCTACCTTACCAGTGTCAACAGTGGGGTGAGATGAATTTCTGTATTTTAATCATTCACAAAAAATTAAAATTTTGATATGAAAGCCCTAAAACCTGGGTCCAGAAGCTGGGAAGATGAACCAATGGAGAGGATGTAAATTCTTTTTGCTTACTCTGGCATTCAACATTTCATGGTCTACTTATTCTCCTGTGTTTGTCCTCGGTTTTTCCTCTTTTCTTTCCTTTAACGCTCTTATCTTCCCTTTTTGTCCATCCATCTTCTCCCTCTCTCTCTTCAAACCACACAGCTTTAGGATCTACTGTTGACAGTGTCCACCTGCTTCTGTCATCTGCTGGCTGTCTTTCATCACCATTGGAAAAGGAAAGGGAACACTTTAAAGACCATGAGCACTTATGCATAGTAGGATATGGGAATTCTCCCAAACTGGCAAACTGTACCCTCAGTAGGAAATTACATTAGATGTGGCTCCAAGCAAGGATTGCTGTTTTTTCAGACTGTAACCCTGAAATTCTACTTTCATTGTCCTCCATTTTTCAATTTATTTTCTGGACCCAAACCTCCCTTTGAAGTATTGAAATCAAGTATTCCAGGAACCCTAACCTCATTTCATTTGTGTCTTGTCCTTCAAGGACCTCCTGTGAGTTCCATATGCAATATTTTAAGTTTTAAATTCATCTAGCTTCCTTGCAAGAAAGATAAAAAAGTGCTTAATGAGGCCTTAGAAGATGTGTTAGTTGGTTCAAATCTGGCCAGTTGACTTCCATGTTAACAGGACAATGAGCAAATTAGAAAAATATAACTTCTGTACCTAAGCAGAAAATAATAATGTGTGGAGTTATTAACAATAGTATAGTGTTCATTCATTATATATGCATATGTATGTGTGCATTTAAATATGCAAACACTGCATCTACCTCTTAAATTTCATTTTACTTTTAGCTAGAGGTTTCTGATGGTGCCAACTATACCCTACAAAAATAAAAAGTCACAGCAAAAATTAGAGGCAATCTATATTATTCCTAGCTGTAAACAATCGTGTATTTGACTACAGCTCTGAGGAAAGAGAGCAAAGCCTGCATCACCCCACTCCATAAAAGCACTTCACAGGCACCAGACAACTAAAAAGAAAATACAGTTCTGAAGGAACTCACTGTACTCCTGGATGGCTGAACAGTTGATCACTTTGTCTGGCTGTACGGAAAGTTAAAGCAAGCTGAAAGTTTTCAATTTATAGTGAAGACTGTACTTAAGCAGCAGAAAATTATATACTTACTGTTCCACTCCAACTGTGTGTGATATATGAAGTACAATGAGCTCCAGTAAAAAAAGAAATGAAACCAGGTGGTAAATAATCAAACTATACTCTTCATTAGCCTTGGTATTTATTCTGCCATTTTTAAAGCAATAAGAAGCCACATGCAGTGTTAGTGCCTTTTATTTTTTACTGTCCTTTATTTTTTGCCATTTGTATTACTAATATTTCCCCTTACGTTTTCCATATTGTTCATTTTTTTCTCCCCCTTCTGGGATTCTGACATTGTTATTCACCAGATTTACTTTCATGTTTAAGCTTGCTTTGGTTTATAAAGTTAATTATCCATCACTACAAACACGTCAATGTGAGTTCTGTAGCTATTCATATGGAAGTCTATCCTGTTAACCAGATAGATTCTCAGTTATTTCCAGGAGTACAGGACAGGGCAGGAATTTTTGCTGAGCACTTCTGAACCTGATTTTTGGCAGTGGAAGGATGCATTTGGTTACATGCAAACCACATATGAGGCACAATAGTTGTGACCAGGTAAAATCCTGCCACTGATAGCTCAGAATTTCATAATGGTGAGTCTACAGAGACTTCAGTAGGTACTGAACGTGAAGCAAATTACAGACACTGCAGAATGAGGTTTCATGAAAGCAAACCATCATTCTACTTTCAGCTAAACGTGTAAAATTACTTTTGTGAAAATTTGTGACTCTGGCCCCTTTTTTGATTATTTGAAATCCCTTATCATCTGTCTTTTTCATAATTTTGTGCTGTGCTCTTGGCAATAGCAGTGAGCATGTTACACTCAGAAACCGTAATTAGTATCTGTTCATACAAATGTTCCGGCCTGTTTTTTCTCATTACTCAAACTCCACACACAAGACATGTTTAGAAGCATAAATTGTTTCCCTGCTGCGCTCCTAATTAACACTTCCATTAAGACCTAGGCAGAGAGCATGGAACATACTGAAAGAAACTGCTGTTTACAGAAACGGTGATAAAATGTATACAAATATGTCCTGCAAAGTGCAATCAAGCCAGCTTGCGTGACATGTGGATGTGTTTCTCTGTATGTAGGCACAAACAGATGTGCTACACTCACATGCAAGACTAATTTGTTCATTAACATTAAAAAAACCCTAGATGAATAACAGTCCATTAATTTTTATAATTACTTCTTGCATGCCCATATCATTGCTCAGTTTAGTTTCTGGAGCCCTTGGTAGCTTCAGATTGGCTTCTTGGCATGATCACACTGGGTACTTGAGTTGTCTTCCACTGGTTAGTAGATTGGATTTACTCAGATTTTTATGTATTTATACTTGACAATCCTCTACCCCTTTTCTTCTTCTACGGGAAATTTGAATTAACCTTAAATTAAGATAAAAAGTAATAATTTTGGTTCTTTGTTTTTTTTTTAATCTTGAAAGGCAGAATGAATTAATCAAATGGCTTGCTAAGAATCATAAATAGTTCTAGAAGGTTTGGTTTAAGCCTTTGAATAAAAACATGCACAATCTTTTCAATTTTGCATATGTTCAGTACAAGACCAAGAGAAAAAAACATCCTGGCAGCTGTAACTGAATTTCACCTGCAGAAATCCCATTGTGAGACTCAGAAGAGTCAATCCACAAGGAAAGAGATTAAACAAATAGTCTTGTGACCTAAAGTGCAATAAGCTTTGCACTCTGAGAGTAAGTTGGAAAGCCTGACAATTATCTGCAACTCAGGGCTGGTGATAGGGGGATGTTGCTTTTGTTTTTAATTACATTTTATTGAACAACCAAGTGATAAGCATCAAAAGACAAGATTGTCTTGGATCATCAAAGGTGGGGTGGGGGAGGTTGTTTGTTCTGTGAATTCAGGCAAGCTAAAAGAGCTTTTTCTGTGTTTACCTGAGTAATTAATGAAAGACCAAATTGCTTTTGAGCCAGCAGGCTGCAGTTAATTGGAGTTATGTGCATTCAGTGAACTTAGTGATTTGGCTTAAAAAGGATTTACAGTGTAGGTGACAACCTTTTTCAGGGAAATACAGCAGCAAAGGCTGAATATTAGAAGACAGCTTCCGGATGAGGTAATTTATGTGGAGAGCTTTCTCTTTCAGTTAAAGTTTGAAAGTGGAAAAAGTACTGGCTTATATGAGCAAAATGCTTGGAAAAAGTTTAATTAATAATAAGTTTAAAATGTGGGATACAGACATTCAGACTATTACTATAATTTTTTAACTGGCAAGATCAGTGAATCCAGAGAGGTTTGCCAGTCTACCCTAAGGAAAATTATGTTTGTAGTGACAGACATGTTCTAATTTCTGAAGTTCTTACAATGACTGTTTTTCTAATACATCTCACTGAGGACTGGAGACATACTCTGATGCTCTTTATCAGATGTAGTAGCACCTAATAATCTACCACTATTATCAAATAATAAGAAGACAATTTACTTTTAAGTGTACCACTCAAAGTGTCAAGAATTAACAGCATTTGTAATTCTGTCAGTTATTTATTTTCTTTTCCAGACCTGGCTGAATGGATTCCCTGAAATATTCTTAGATATACCTTAGGTGGTCACATACTGCCCAATGGATAATCCTGCTGGGCTGAAGGACAAAGACAAGGGTGTTCCCCTTCATGAATGCTGTTAAGTTAAGCAGAGAAGGCTCCTCTTGCTCTTTGCTTGCTCAAGAAAAACTGGAGTTGTTTTCTCTTCTTTCTCTTAACCAGAGAATTTTTCACTTGTGCAAGAACAAATTTAAAATAAAAAGGAGGAAGTGTTCTGCTTTTCTTCCTGAAGGAATGAGCTTTGAGGTAAATACACACTTTCTTGGATCCAGTTCTCACCAAATAACCATGAGCCGATCAGACCTCAGTCTCAGTGCACCTCATGAATTTGTGCACTAAATATTTATATTATTAATCTGGATTTCAAATTCAAGTTTTTCTCCTTCACTCCCTTTTTTACTGGCAGGGTTCAAAGCAACTTGGGTTCTTTTGCCAAATAATTCCATTATATATTGTTGTAGGAGAAATGAATTCCCAGTTCTCACTGATCTATGCCTAAAAACTTCTTATCCAGATTTCTTGGAGTTCAGGGTACTGCTGAGTGGCTTTCCATGTAATTTTAATAATAAAAAATGGGAAATGTCATAGTTGGTTCAATTTCACATGACTTTAAATGGACTTTTATGCTTTATATTTTATCCTTCCGAAATAAGAGATAAATATAGTCATTGTTCTCTGCTTTTAAAATTCATAATTTTTCTCAGTCTTCCAGTAATGATTTCTTGCAGGCAGTTTCTGACTTCTTTGTTCAGAGACAATAATTGTAGTTCTCCCTCCCTATCTCACTTTCTTTTCTGTCTTCCTTGTCCTTCTCCAGTAGAAATGCTGATGAGCTGTACTGGTATTTCCACATACTTTCAAGCATAAAGTGTAATCAAAGTAACATGTGAAATCTCGTTGTCATCACTGGGTTAGGGATCAGGCCTGAATGCCTTTACCCTGAGTCCTGCTACTAAAATATCTGCAGCACTTTGTGGGAGGCACTAAGATATTTCGACAGTTTTATTTTTAGACTCTCTGTTGGGACTAAAATTGTGCAGTGCATTAGAAAGCTTCTCTCAGCCTCAAGTGCTATGGCTGTCCGCAGCGGCTGCAGTAAAATCTGTGTTTAAGTCGGTATGGGTTAGATTTCCAGTTGTTTCCTTTCTAATTTAGTAAACCTAAGAGATCTGTTAGATTTTAATACACATTTCAGGATTTAATAGAAAAACCTGGCATTTTCACAGAATTGTAAGAGCATCACTACTTTTGCCAGTATAATTATATCAGTTTTAGCGTGTACAATATCATTACTACAAAGAAGGTTCACAAATGACGTTTGTTAAATCAAGGAATTTAGAAAAAGTAGTTGATACACGTCAATACTGAATATCTAAGCACTCTGAAAAACCAGATTTACTCTGAATAGCCAAATGGTTTTTGCAAGTCAGTGTTCTCACAAATTACATGCAGAGAAAAGAGATTTCCTTGAATAATTTATTGCAGGGGATTTTTTACAAAGAACTAATATTTGTTATTATTAATCCTGTGAATATATTATTTCCCAGCATAACACTTCTGCAGAATCTTTTGAATATGTGTTTCTGAGCTCATGCAAAGAAATACATACACAAAGGAATTTTGCACTGTTCATGATCTGAAATCAGTGTAAAAGGCAATGTTTTTGATTCCCAGTCATCCCCGTACAAGAGAGTTCAGATACTTCTCTCCTGAAACTATCATGAAATGTGGAATTCAATGACAAAGTAAATTGCAGCTTATGGAAATGGTTCTTTTGTAATTATTTGCAATCATTATATTCTTCCCTTGGGTTCTACACAGAATTGTATTTGCCATGCCACATGTTAAAGGTATCTAGACAGGCCAGCAAGGGTGAACTCAAAGAAATGGAAACAGTTCAATTCAAAGTGTGAACTGTGGGACCAAAATTCTAATTCTGACATCCTCGGACCATAAACCCACAGACCAAATGGCCTGATAGGAACCCGGGCTCACCATATCCCAAAGGGGGGAGTAAGACTGCTAACCTTTACCAAATAGATCCAGAAATTCAACTGAAAAATGGAACCTTGGGTGGTTTGCAAGCCCATTCCTTGCCTGCTCTGCTGCATAACACAGGAATTAGGCTCTGGAGAGATGCCTTGGTGTTACAGCTTCCTTGCACAGAGGGTGAGGGATGGATGGATGGATGGATGGATGGATGGATGGATGGATGGATGGACTGAGTAATGCTTCCATGTATGTGCCCTCAGGTCCTCCTCCCTCCAATCACCTCCAAACATCTGTACGAGAGGAGAGGAGAGGAGAGGAGAGGAGAGGAGAGGAGAGGAGAGAGGAGAATCAATACACAGAATATTAATTCCAGGCACAAAATCCAGCTAGCAGGCTCATTTTCTTGTATGGCTTGTATAGGCCTGTGCAGATGATTCAGATATCATACTGCCAAGCCACATAATAAATAAAGCCCCAATTATACTCATCACCTCATATTTTGGCCAATGCAACCTTTGGTCTCATTCCATCCTATGGGATCATTTGCATGTAAAACAAGCCAGAAAGCTTTGCAAAGAAGTAGTTCCTAGGATGAAAAATTTGCAGAGTCCCAGAGTTCCTTTAAAAGCCTAACAATATGAGAAGTTACTCTAAAAGTGATTTGGGGATAAATATATTTGTGGCTGCCTGATTAGTAGTGTAGAAAGAAACAAGAGACACAAGGGGCTTCTCTCACACACACCTACAGATCTCAGCACATAATTTTGCTCCATACCTTCATAGGAAGCAAATGATGCTTCCCCAGTTATATTAAGAAAGGGAAAACACATGCAAAAGAAATTTTAAGTTCACTAAACAGTACAAGTGTGAAGAATTCTGTACATTTTCTGTACGTTTATAAAGGAACCAGGAAATACAATCCTTCTAAAGTTGTTCTGTCCTCCAAGTCATTAAATATTTGAGCGACAAAGAAGGAGACAATACAAGAATGACAACTAATATATTAATAACACTGTTGTCACGGTAGAATTTAAATTTCTGCCCCATCAAAGATAGTCAAGTTTTTTATAAAATGTACAAAGGATTCAACAAGACAGATTGCAAGAGCCTTGAATCAGAATATGCTGCAATATGGTGATCAGAAAACACCATCCAGTGTAGAAACAGATAAGTTCTATAATCATTGAACTACTGGCTAAAAAGAAGAGACCATGCTCACCTCAGCTTTGTTTTCTGCAGATTTGGACTTGTTTGGACACTGCTTACCAGACCAATTCCTCAAGTGGCCCACACAAAGAAGCATCTACATCTGCAACTCCTGAGCTAGAAAGGGTTCAATCTTGCCCTCTCTTTCTTTTTATACTTGCAAGAATATGTCTCTAATGTCCCAATGACTAAAGCTGTTTCTAAACCTCTCATATTAAGGCTATCCAATTTTTATTTTTATTTTTTGCCCATATAAATGAGTTTCCTGAAATCTAATGGAATGTAAAGGAAGAAGCTGTTCCTTCTCAGAAGCAAATTCTCGAATAATTTTCAATGTGTTATTATAGCACTCTATATTCAAAGTTGTAACAAACCAAATATTTAAAACCATTAAAATTTCTCATGTTACAGAAGTTTTAAAATTAAATCAATGCATTCAATGGAGGCTGTAAGGAGAAGAAAGCAGCCTGAAGCCTAAAGCAAGGAATCTACTAATTAAGATATGCAATAAAAATGTTAATCAAGTAAACTTAGGGAGGATGGGGGAAAGAGATTACATAATCCTCTTGGCACCGTATAATGTCTCAGCGCTCTCACACAGGAAAATGATGAGTAGGTAAACAAGAGAGAAAAAAAACAGGTCCTTTGATTGTGGGCCAAAGAAGAAACTGTTCCAAATGGCCTCTCTAACCAACATTAGCTGTTCAAGTAGAAAACATTCAGATCTAAGAGCTCTCTCTAGTGTGCCAGACTGGGGACAGCCGACAGAAACTAACAAAAGAGCCTGAGAAACTGGAGTATTTAAGATAATTCTTGGTAAGTGTGGCCATAGCAATGTCTTTTGTTATCCTGTTTCTTTATAACTCTATTCCACATTTTGAAACTGTAAGTAAACAGGATACTTGACTCTGTGCTCTGTATTATAGATGTTTCCCTGCTAACCAACAAGTAGGTACTTCATTCAGACTTGCATGGATCCTTAAAGTGAGGGCTTTGGGGTTAAGACAGTCTGTAGCCGTGTTGTACGCTGTAGTACAAACAGTGTTGTTTGTAACAGGCTTTGTGCTAGGACAATAACAAAACTCAGCGCCCATCAGGCTCTGTCAGGACTTCTTTTGGCCTAGCTGGAGCCATATTTAGTCTTGTTTAGCAGGGACAAAAATTATCTGATAATCTGGCCACTATTACTTTGTTTCAGCTTGTGAACAGCTGTATGGGGTAATATCGAGCAGGTACTCGGTGCAGAATGAGCTGTTTATGACTTTAGAGCAGAACAAAGAAAAGGAGTACTGACAGGGGCTGATTGCAGGGGTGTTGAAGCTATGGGCACAGGATGACACCAGGGGCCACAGGGCTATAAACATGTCACCAGTGGTCAGTTAACCCTAATTAAAGGAAGGCAACCATGGGAGCAGGGTAAAGATAGCTTTAAGGATAACAAAGAGGATAATGACCATGTCTCTGACATAAAAGTTAAATGTACTACACACAGAGTAATGTGGAAATGTGAACCGGTGAAGAATCAGCAGGGCAAAGATCATATCAAATGTATAAAATTTCTCCAGCCAGACCCAAATGTGAGGAGGAAGGAAACCTACATCGATAGTCTTCCCAAAAAAGGCACTGTGATGCTGATTCTTCTCTCTGTAATTCTTCTCTCCTGCCCTGAACCGATGCCTCAACCTTAGGACCCAGAAACATGATGGAAGGATGACAGTAATTCCAGAGAAACATGGAGACACTAGACTGTTTATGTATACCAACCTCAACTGCAATTTGAACCGTACGTGTCAATAAAATTGTATGTGGACTAATGGCAAGTGTTTCAAAAAGGTCAAAAGACACACCTCCACCAAGCTGTTAAGCCATTTTAGGAGATAAAAATAATATAAATTCCATACATAGATAGATGGCATCTTCCCAAATTACCCAAGAATCCCTTGGTTTGGAAGCAGGATAATAACGAAAACCAAAATTGAAGGTTGTCCAAATTTCTTAATAGATGTGCAACTGCTGCCATTGGCATCTGCAGCTCAAAGCATGATGCTGGACTGAGGAGTACTTAGAACCATCCGTCTGTCTGTCACAAATTCATGTATTCATAAAATGTTTACCAAATTGTACAAGCATACATTTCAGAACACTCATCATTTTTTAATATTATTTACTTTATTGTTAGAAAGTAAAACAGTTAATCACAGCAACAGGCTAATTTCTGGCAGAAAATAAACTCATTGTTACTAATTTTGATAAATTTCTCTTGTTACATTACTAACAGTGTAGCTTTAAACTTCCTGACCTCTTTTTTTTTTTCATTATACTTATACTGAATTATTTTGTCCAATAGAAAGAATATTATGAATTAGGCTTAAAGATATTATTCGGGTTGGGTGTAAGTCACCCTTTAAAGCTCACACACTGTATTTATTCATTACCTGGCTAGAGGTGCCTGCTGTTTAGGGATTCTGTATATTGATTTCACAGAGTTTGCCTTTTTAATTCATCCTAACAAACCTTCCAATTCTATCACTTACTTATCAAAATGGTAATAATGACTTGTAATGTGCAATTTTGATTGCCTTGGTGAAACTAGTATAGCTAATAAACATAATTATTAGCATGTGATCTCTTGCCTGGAAAACCCCCAAAAGTATGTGCAGTTTGACTTCATGAAACAAATTTGTGTGGGACCTGTTTTTTTTTTTAAATATGAAAATATTCATACTTATATGAAAAGGTGTGGCAATGCAGTATCAGAATAATGAACAAAGAATTATATGAATTAAACATGACTGTCTAATACCTAAGTGGAGATCACTCCTCATTATTTTTTTAATCAACATATTTTAAAGAAAAGTATTGAAAGAGCAAAAAGAAAAATTAAATCTACACATTACATATATCGTAAAAAGAGAAAAAACCTATGATTTTTGTGTCCAAGACAGTGAAATATGTATATCTTCTGATAACCTTTAAAGGGATATGTCATAAAATCTATGAAAGTAGGGAAATGAAATAAATTAAAATATTTATCATTTTTCCCCTTGAGATATTAAAGTTAGCCATAGTTATTGCTGTTTTATAAAGAAGGTACCCCAGGAACAGAAGAAGTATGTGAATTAATTGTTTACAGGCTTTTAATGACCATTCATTCTGGTGCACAAAGGCAGTTCAGAAAGTCCATCTGAGCCATCACACAATCTTACTTTTGATTTCAGTATCTTGGCTTTGTTTTGATTGGCACAATGTAAAGTTTTCTGTGCACAGGTGGTGTTTTTCATGTAGTCTCCAAGCAGATAGGGATTTCAGCACAATGCAGGTATTTCCACAGGTGAAATATAGCCCCAATAGCATGAGCTTGGAAACAAATCATGTATATCAAGGAGAAGTCTGGAGAATTAGGCTATAAATACACAGAAACAATGACAAACCTCTAACCCTTAACTGTGTAGCACTACAGCCCAATACAATAATTTATGATATCAATAAAACTGGATGGAACATCAGCTAAAAATGCCTGTAAGAAGGAAAAAAATTCTCTTCCCAAAAATATCAGTGACAAAGAAAAGGTTAAACTGCAATGAACATGCCTTTTTTCCTTTTCAATCTGGAGTTTTGAAGAAAAAAAAAAAAAGGAAATTTACTCCACTAGCTAGTCAGTGATGTATATAATTAAATAGAAAGGTTTTGGAGGATGTGATTTTATGGTTACCGTAGCAACTAGCACCTAGATGGTCCATATTCCTGTGCTCTTCTACCATGAAAAAAAATCCATCTACCATCTACTTGAAAACAAATAGGTTTGTACTGCTCAAAGCCCCATTGTTATTCGCAGGCATCTATTTTCACTCAGAATCAGGGGTAATCCTACTCTGGAAATATTCCAGTGGTTTTACCAAACGGCAGTGTACATGGGGCTTGACCTATAGCCTGGTACTGGAAATCCTGTGAACAGGCACATACAACTTAATTCAGCCATGCTTCTAATTCTGTGTAGGGGAGAAGACAGGAAGGGTTTAAATGGCTGATGAATTTCATAGCTTAAGCCACTTATATTCAGAAAAATTTTCGATTTTGTTACCAGTGCACTCAACTACTTTGATCCCATCCCTTTAAGAACAACAAACCTCTGAAACCTTATTTATAGTGAGCAGAGGTAGAAAGTTTTCCCCCAAGCTCACCTTGGTGTTGTTCTAGTGTGAACTGAAGATGAACTAAAGCAGAAGTGCCAGAGAGAATTTTTTGGTGTTCCTGTTGCTGAAAAAATCTCCTCCCTTCTCTCATGTTGCACCTGAGAACTTTAGAGAAAAGGGTCAGCAGAAGTGTGACAAAGTTACTATCTGTTGTGAACAGTATTTAAATTATTTGTGCAGGGCTTAGAAGTTCTCTAATTTCAAATCTTTCTCATGTGAGTTTTTCAAAGGATGCAATAACATTTAAGCATGAGAACAGAAATTCAGCTCAACAAATTACCATTTTATTAAGCTGACTACCTCTTCTTCCAAAGGCCTCACAAGTGGTACTCTTAATTTTAAATGTAATCTTTGACTCACCAGTAGTTCGATTCTATTGTATGCACATATGAAAGACATATTAACATTGTCAAAAAGGGAGAAAGATTTTGTTTTCTATTTTCTATTCAAACGTCTGGATATAATTCCAAACAAATTTGAGAGCAATTTCTTAAAATAGCTCTCTCTCCCTCTTTTAAATAAGCATTTATTTCCGCAGTATCAGAGATGGAAAAATAAAAAAAACCCAACATAGAACACCTCTTTTATCACATGTTCATTTTAGGTATTCTAATAATTGACGATAGAACACGTCCAAATGTAATAGACTTTATTTATTTATTTATTTATTTATTTATTAACTACATATTTCTTGTTAGAATGACAGCCTCTCTTTTCACATTCCTTCACTGTTTTCCCTGTGGGCCTTCCTATTCTCACTTCTAGACATCTTAACTTTAAATCATAATAATTTCCACTCTGTGATCAGAATATAAATTCTCTGTACTGCCAAATAGGCATACAAGAAACTACCTTGTCCTCCTCAACCAGTTCATTCCTTTAGAACAGCAGTGGGAAAAGGTCCAGTTTTAGAAATAGGACTGGGGAGAGGTTTTACACAGCGAATATTCTGCAAGCTTCTCCATAAACCCTCATGTACTCCAAGTCTTCACTGTACCTGCCAGTCCATATGCAGGAGACAGGTGTTCGTCTTTCCACTTTGTTAACTACCTTGTCACAATACATCACCATTTATGTATTATTTTGTGGAGGTTTGGTTTGCACAATTTAGTCTGCATTTCCACCTGTGCTTGAGCAGGATTGGAGAAGTGCCTGTTAAAGCTACTGTATTACCTTATGTTCACATAGCTGGTTTTAATAATTACATTTAATATTCATGTTACATTGCAAATATTTCAAGCCTCTTCTGTGCTCACTGCAGGTAGCAAGTTTGCAGTTCTAAAACAAGGATCACCTGGCTGCCTGCAGGGGTTAGGCGATGTTTGCATTGTATTTTCACTTGAGATGGGTTACCTGTAAGCATGGCAAGACAACCAAGCCTCTGGCAGCTTTTTGGCCTCACTCGGGTGCACTCAGCTGTACCATGTATAGGCTCATCTGTGAATTTAAGGGGGACCACTGAGTCCCTGCACAGGAATTTGAAGACTCATCATATGTTAAAAGCTTACACCAGGATCAGTGTGTGGCATTTGATCCAGAGTGCTAGCAGAGACAAGAACAAGACCTGTATAAAATATCATAGAATCATGGAATATTTTAGGTTGGAAGGGACCTTAAAGATCATCTAATTCCAACCCACCTGCCATGGACAGGGACACCTTCCACTAGACCAGGTTGTTCAGAGCTCCATCCAACCTGGCCTTGGACACTTCCAGGGTTGGGACAGCCACAGATTCTCTGGGAAACCTGTACCAGGGCCTCACTGCCCTGACAGTAATTTCTTTCTTATACCCAGTCTAGACCTGCCCTCTTTCAGTTTGCAGACATTACCCCTTGTCCTGTCACTCCTGTGAATAGTCTCTCCATCTTTCTTGTGGGTTCCCTTCAGGTACTGAAAAGGCTGCAATTAGGTCACCACAAAGTCTTTTTTTTCCAGGCTGAACAATCCCAGCCTTTCCTCATAGCAGAGCTGCTCCATCCCTCTGATCACCTTGGTGACCTCCTCTGGCCTGGCTCCAACAGGTCCCTGTCCTTCCTGTGCTGGGACCCCAGAGCTGGATGCAGCACTGCAGGTGGGGTCTCAGCAGAGCGGGGCAGAGGGGCAGAATCCCCTCCCTGCCCTGCTGCCCACAGGGCTTTGGATGCAGCCAAGGACATGTTTGGTTTTCTGGGCTGCAAATTCACTTTGCATGGCCATGTCCAGCCTCTCACCCACCAGCACCCCCCAGGTCTTTCTCAGTGGCTGTTTTCCATCTGCTCATCCCCCAGCCTGTGTTGAATCTCCAAACAACTGGGTGAGGTGATCTTGAGCTCTCCTGTGACAGTGGTCAGCACAACACATGAGAGCCCAACACATGCACTGCCATCAGGCATCAACTGACCAGTTCCAGAACACAAACTTAATGTTGTTCACAAGCTTTACAGGACTCCTAAGGAGGGTTTGAAACCTTTGGTTTCACTGTAATACAAATGTTATTACTTTCCACCGTACCAAATAAAAATGCAAAATGAACAATTCACATGGTTAATAAACAAAGGCAGATTTTCTGATACAGTCTGTTATTTGTCTTAGGTAAACTGCTTTTTTTATTTGACATATGTCCAGCACTACAGACATGTGAAACATGCTGTGCCTGCTGACTTGTAGTGCTGTGACTGAAAGTGGAATTGGAATTATGTGAGGGGAGTTTCAGATGCTTCACCTCCATTAGAACCTACCCTGCCCTTTTTCTCCTCAACATCAAATAGAACTCCAAATAAGAGGGTATTTAGCCTATGGGCTCATAAAACACAAACATAAATTACAGATAGATGAAGAAATGCCAGAATTTCTGAAGCATGTCAACACTCCCTAAAGTATTCTTAACGTAACGCTGTGCACTGTCAGATTCCAACCAAAACAAGAAAGGGGAAGTTGGGAGGGCTGATATTCACACACCATCAGTCCAAAGTTATTTAACACAATTGTTTCTGTAATTGCAGCTCCCTGAAATGTTCAGTGTTCAATGGTCCTCAAAAATCAGACTTCCAATTGGCTGATGATGGGTTTTGTTAGATGCACATGCTGAGTTGGGAAATTCAGCTGCACACATCAAGACCAGAGATTTTTCAACACTGTCACAGGTTTTGAGGTGAAGAGGGTCTTAACAGGATCTAAGGTATTTTTCTTCACACAAAGATACATCTCTCTCACTGAATTAGTAACACATATATAAGAGTCTAAGCTACTGAAACTCAATAACTGCTTTACACTGGGGTGAGAGAAAAATTACAGTGGGAATAGGAAATGCATTTTCTAAGAACAGTCTTAAGGAACTTAAAATTAGCCATTTATATACCATTAGTCTTGATGAGATAGTTAAGTCTAACTGGATATCACAGACATTACAAAACTGAGGTTACAGAAAAAACTTTGCAGATACCTTTTTTTTTTTAATTAGCAACATTTAAAAATCATCCCTCAGTTCCTAATCAAGTTAAATGAGTTGACTTCAGGCTTTATCAACAAGAGTGGTGACATCCTCACAGCTGAGATAGCAGAGAAACTATAGGGCATTTTCTGCTACAGGGGACATCAGATGGCAAGAGTCCTGCTTCAGTAGGGGAGACAGTATTTTGGGACTTTAGAGATAAAGAAGCACATATCCCTTTCCAGGACCACAGATTGTCTCCACATCTGATGAATGGAGAAATCTCAGCAGGAACAAAGGAAAAGGTGGTGGACTGGTGCAAAGCTCCTTGAGGTTCTTCTGTATCCTGTACCCACTTATAAATGCAAGATACAAAAATGACAGAACAGGATGACAATTAAAGGTTATTTTACACAGGCTTCCTTTCTGCAGCAACATAAAGTATTGCAGTCAATAACTTTGTTGCTCCAGGAAATATTGTGCTGGGTAAAATCATATCCTCAGGAGAACAGAACTCTGTGTTCAAACACTAGATCTTACTTTATAAATGAGGCAGTTCTGTGGCAGAAAAGAAAATTACAGTCCCTGTGTAGGAGCCCTTTGAAAGAGCATGTTACGAATCTCAGGCAGGGGCTGAGGAGCTCTGCTGACCCTGGCAAGCAGGCTGTTAGAGGTAACTGAGATCTCTGTGGGTTCAGAGCTTCTGCTTTGACTTGGTGATAATACTCTGGAATATCAGCTCTGCAGGGTGAGGATGCTGATCCAACCTCCTTGTCAGGTGGAGCAACGGCAGCCGTGGAGGCCAGGGCATCTGCTCTGGGAGTGAGATGCCCAATGGTGCCAGAGCTGCAATGTGTGAACACACACAGCCTGGGAGAGGCAACACCAACAAAACAGTTCCAAATAGGCCATGGTTTGCACTTTGTTGGGCTAGTGCTTTAATAGCCATTATTCTTCCCAAAACAGATCACACCTATGTGTTACAGAGACGTACCAGAGCAACAGAGTGCCAAAAGGGGTCAAGCTCGTAGGCATTCCCTAAACAATCTCTCCTGTTGCCTCCACAACAGGACTGGCTACTGTGGCAGATGATCATAACAGCCAGGATATTCTTTCCCTTTTCCCATCAGTTAAAATCTTCAACAGTAGTAAAAGCCGTAGTAAAGACACCAGCAAATCAAGTCCATTACTGATTGGTATATGAAGTTTAACCAAGACAACTTTGCCAAGAAATAAGCTGTGCAAACAAAGCTTTGTCTATCACCATCCCCTGCACACTGCCTGGGTAATCTGCATATTTAACAAAGCTCCCTAGTATTCAAGCCTGAAAGTACATACCAAGGGAAACTGGAGCCAGATGGTTAGATGTCACAGTGACTAAAAAACTGCTTTTAAAAAGGTAGGCTTCCAGTAATTAATAGTCTGGATCTTCACATAATGTAAATCACTGAACTGAATTGCACGGTTCTGATTTAAACTGCCACGTAATCTAGTTGTGTGTGTTCAACCTTTATTCTCAAAAACACTTGGCACAGATTGCTTGGATAACTCATTTTTGAGGTGGGGAGGAGGGGAACCAAACATCCGTTTGCTGAAAGCCTTTAAGGATATGACATATTCTGAAGCACTCTAAAACATAACTATGTGCTAATTAAAATTTCATATTTTTAAATAATATAGCAGGGAAGAGATAGGACTCCAGCTGGAATGAGCATCCTACTCCACAGTGCAGACGGGGCAGAGTTTCCAAAGGCACAAATGGCAGTGAGGCACCTCTCATTGAGAACTGGTGATGACAGGTCAGGTCAGACATTCTGCATTCCCTCTGTATCCTAATGGAAAGATGTCAGAAAGCTTCTGAAGGCAAAATGACTGTCATAATTCTTTGCTGATCAAAGAAAAATTTACAGTTTAAGTTTCAGCTTAATTCTTAGCACTCATAGAGTGGTTAAAAGATATTATGCCTCTTCCCACCTGCTGGACTCTTGTGTTACACCATGCATGGCAGTAATGAAGACAGATTAATGCTATTTATTTGCCAACACTGACAAGAGTAGCCTGTCTTTTTTTCCTGTATTTTATCATTAAAGTCTTGTTTTTCATCCTCAAATAGCCCCAAGACAATGCACTGTACTAATTAAGTAGGAACAACGTAAAAAAACCAACCCAACCAAGAAAACCCCACCAACAATATTAATAGGCTGGATGAAATCAACAAAAGGCAACAAATTCTATTCAGTGCTGACAATCCAGCTTTAACATACTTCTGAGGTGGGAAACAACAGAAGAAGATGGGTCTGGTTTTTTATAAAGGTTTCCCTACTTTGAATTAATTTTCAGGTATCCCTGGATATCAGGCACTATAGGTAAATAATAAAAAAAAAAAAATCCAAAGCAAAGCAATAACAGCAAAGCTGTGTGGGTCGTGCAGCACAGGAGCACACTGCACAGGGAGGCTGTCAAATCTGCAAATTACTTTTTCACAGCCCAGCTAGACTAAGGAAGAGCTGACCTGATCCCACAGTGGCTACAGTCCTGATTTGTCCTGGGATTTTGACTAAAAGGCCTTCAATGCTCCCATCTCAGTGGTGTTTTGATGATTTGCTGATTCTATGAAAACAGCTGCACGATGCTGTCCTGACACAGGATGTGCTTGGACAGCCTAAACCTTGATAAGAGAACAGTGCCACTGTGCCCTTATAATCTATGTGCAGCCTAAGACTTTCCCTGTCTGCCAGTGGTGGTAGAACTCTTACTGGAACAAGCAGGCAAAGCACCCCCAATGAAAATAGTTGTACTTTTAAGTACAGTTTTAATTACAATGACAAAGATCATTGATTTTCACACATGGAAATAAATTCACTCTGATGCTTGTGCTTACAAGACCCGGACCATAAGCATGAAATTCTTGGCTTGCTTCTTCTAAGTTCTTGAGCTGGCTGCTTTCATCTGTTTTATTTTTCTTTTAGTAAGAATTAATTAAAGCTATCAAGCTCATCTTTCTGACTAAAGTCAACCTCTCCTGCTTAGGTAAGTATAGGCAGTACTTATACCTGCAAGCAGTGTAAAGTCTATTTTAAAACGATTTTTGATGTTAAAGGGTCACTGCCAGGGTGATTAGCATGAAATCTAAATGAGCTTTCAACATCCCTGCTTCCCTCTGATGCTGATTTAACTGGTAAAATCTGGCCAGCAATACCAGTTTTTAAACCCAGCCTTCGAAGCCATGACATGGCAAAAGGCTTCCTGAAGTCCAAGGAGATTATGTCTGCTGTGGCACTCCTGTCAGCTGTCATTGTCCCTTCTTAGGAGAAGTTAATCAAATTTGTTCAGGCTGACCTCTGCTTCAGCCAGCCTGGACCTGTCTAAGGCTACACCTGCCTGGTGCTCCCCGTTGGGGTCCTGCTCACCGCTGCAGCCAGGCTTGGCTCCCTCCCAAACAGGGGTGCCGGGTCAGCTCCACTCCCTGCCTGGCCTCTCATCTGCCTCCTCCAGCTGGCAGGGAGTCCAGCCTTTTGCATCTTCTGTCCCTCTCCTTCCTCATCTAACTTAGGGATAATGGGCATTTCTGCTTTAATTTTTCCTCTGCGTGGCAGGGTGGGTACGTATATCTATCCCAAATTCAGTGATTTCAGGATTATCCACCACCACTGTCTGAAATGGGGTTTCAGGGACTGAGGGGAGGGGAGGGATGAAGACCTCCCCCAGCACTATGTTGTAAAATCTTCCTTTTATTTCAAATGTTTATTCACCATTAACTTCATTTTCTTTCACTCAGATCAAGTGTGTTTATTATGTGGAGAGCTGGTAGTGATGTTTTTAATTAAGATTGTCTAATAATTTCCTTCATAGCATTTGGTTTTCAGCATAGTTTATAACCCCAGGAATGTTAATCATTTTGGGCTAAATTTTGCATGCTTTGTTTTTGCCTAAAGTGGAATTGAATATGAGATCATCAGCTACCCTGCTCCTGCATCCTATTTTTTTTCCCCAAAATATTCTCTTGTTGTAATAAAGTGCAGTAGTCTGGGAGCCAGATGATCATAAATTGCACTTTCATAATTTCTACTCCATAATGCTAATAATTCTGTGCAATTGTATCTCTAATCAAGCAAGGTGTTATGCATTTTTTGCATAGAAAGCAGAAAACCATCAGTCCATCAGCTTAATCAGTGAAGCGATGGAGGTTTTCAAAGATTGTGCAAGGTCACCAGTGCAAACTGGGATTAAAACTTCATGGAAGCAGCGTGATACTGTCTGCCGTACACAGTGCCTCCAGACTGCTTGCTTTTGCAAAATATTAAGCAGAAGAAGCCAAGGCATGAAAAGAACTTGTGTAGCCATCAGACTTTTACACTGACAGCAGAGGATGTAATGCATACTGTATAATACATCAGAGACTCCTGGTTGAGGTGGGGCTACTAGGCTTTTCTAGCACTCGAGATAGCTGGCTGAAAGCCTAAAAGCAAATTTGCCAGATCAGCATGGGGAGAAACACGTAGTTTCTAAAGGTTTAAATAGAAAACTTATTGCAATTAAAAAAAAAAAATTGAATTTCTCAATTTCCATTCTACTGGACATTTCAGTAGCAATGTTGAGCTGGAGTCTTGATAACCTTTCCTTTTTCCCTTTCCATTCCCCTCCACCCTTTGTCTCTCTTTCCTTTCTTTACAAGGTTAAAATCACATGCAAAATGAAAATTCAGAATTTCAGATAAATTCTCACTCTTTTTTCTCCTTCACTGTGTCCCCTTTGGGAAGAAGACTACCCTCAAAAACTCTCCAGAACCTGTAAGATTCGCTGCACTCTGGGGTAGATGCAGCCCCTAGAGCTGCTCAGCTCCAGCAGTTTGGATGTGAGCTCCAGCGAGATCTGTTCAATTCTCAGAACTCCAAGAGCGAGGCTGCTCTCTTCTATTCTATTTACTCCTAACGTCTTCAACGAATTGGAAGAAAGGCTTTCAAGACTAGCCTATACTCTCCCAGCATCCACCAGTTAAAAGCAGGTATCTCACACCTTTCCTCTTTCAGGGTTCGGGTGCTCAGAGGTCTAAAGGGGCAGGAGCAGTTCAGCCGATGCTGAGCACCTCTGCCCTCCGTGGTGAAGCAGAAGCGGCTGCAGCCTAACCCCGTTTGCCTCAGCCATGAAGCAGTTTCACTGAAGTTACTCTTGAAGCCCACAGGCTTTGCCCATTGTGAGGAAAGCTGCCTTCACCTTTGGCACTGAATGCAAGATCACTCACTCTCCTGCTCCTCCTGTAATACTTAGGTCCAACGGATAAGGAAATTAGCCTGACTCTAAAGTTCTCCTATTCCGTGAGGTTAACCTTCACTTTAATCCTCATACTTTCCATTCTTTTTTGTGAGTGTGATTTCTTGAATATATCAGGTCACAATCTTCATCAGCAGAAAGAGAAGGGATGAAAACCATTGTTAGACAAGAATGCTAATTCTGAGAGAGAGCATCGGAAGGTTGAGTCAGCCTGTGCCACATTGTGAGAGTTCAGCAATGCTCCATTCATTTGTGAGACAAGCCTCATTATGAGGAAGCTTTTTAAAAGCAATTCATTCTGAGGAAGCTTTGGATACAGTTCCAAAAGCAGAAAATAAAACCTAGGAGAACAGGGGAAAGCAAAAAGAGCAGGCAGAAGAATCAAGCAGGAAGGCATACAAAAATCAGCTCCTTTGCAAGTTCATTTTTTCATTATGTTTGACATTCTTTGGGAGACAGAACTGCTCTGCACACTTGTGGCCTCAGGCAGTGAAGCTGGAAGAAGATATTTCAAGAGCTGCAGAACACACGCATAGCTGTATAGCACAGAAAAGAAATAAAAACTGAATTGACAAGATCGTGATGCTAACTTGCTCCTGAATTACATCAGCCAAGGTAGCCTATTTTGAAGCAGAAAATTGCACATAGTTCTAGCTATTTTGCCACTTATTTGGACCTTTGGGTAGTGATGAAAAGATGTGGTATCCAAAATTCAGCTAAAAAATAAAAGTCAAATCCAATACAAAGAGATTAGACAGACTTCCTGATGAAAACAAGCAGTACCTGCAAGTTGTGATTCTCCAGGAGATGAGAGATACCATCAGCAGCAGTTCTGATCAGACAACTAGAAAAATATATAACTTGATGAAGCCCTACGGGTTCTAGCAACCTTTGTGACTGTAATTTTTAAGTTAATCTCACCATCACCAAGAAATTAAAAGAAAAAGTGTTTTGTGCTCCCTCTGCTGTTCTGGAGCAGCAGGTAGCTGACAAATGCTATATCCAGAGTTCTGATATTCGACAAAATTCAGTGATGAAGAAGCAGAAATAACAAACTCTGATTTTCAGCATGGTTTTGTATGTAGCTGGCTTTGTTGTTATTAAGCAAGTGAACTAGAAAGGCAAAATGTATTTCAGTTCCCTTTTAGAAGAGAAGTCCATTTTGTTTTTTGAGATTGATAGAAAAATAATTTCTAATGTTTGTTGAACTACAAGGAACCTTGGAAAAATCCTCTCCTGGCCGATGCTTGGGGAAAGGCTGCGAGACTGAGTGGCAAATTGAATCGGCAAATTCTCTCCAAATAATTCTTGTTATCAAGAATTTCAGTCTCAGTCTAAGCTAATGATTGATTAGGTCTCAGCTAGACTTATTAGCCAAGTAGAATTGAGGATTTAACTCGGATGCTCAGAGAATGTGAATACTTCCTATTAAAAATAATTTGAAACATAAAAGAAATAAAATAGTGTTTTCATAAATGTGAAAGTTGTACTCATTGGGTTTACAGGAAAATACAAATGAGTTTGAGATAGGTTCAAGTGTTCAAGACCAGGCTGGATGGGGTCCTGAACAGCCTGGTTTAGTCCACGGCAGTGGGAACTAAATGGTCTTTAAGGTGCCTGCCAACCCCAGTCATTCTATGATTTTCTGGTGTTCTGGCTTTGGTGCAAAGAAAGTTTCTTCTGTCCTTCACACCATCCGCATGTACTATCTTGAGGGATAATTCCTCTCACACAGCAGTGGTACTTCTGCTGTAGTTCCTGCAGGAAGAGGAAAGAGTGATGTCAGAGTAGAGGGTGGCCCCACTAGTCTTTTTGGTAAAAAAATGAAGAGATCAGAAGTCTGATGGGACTTCTGAGATGAGATAGATTTGATTTATACTGAATGAAGCACCTCTTAACTTTCAGAAGAACAGAAGCTAACCTTCCTCACATAAAAATTGTGTCAGTAGATTTTTTATATCTGATTAAAGATGGGTTTTGGTTCCAGCAGTAACTCAAGGGAAAACATGCATTGCAAATACAAAGTGGAATAAAGAAAGTACACACGTAAACATCAGTGACACGTATAACCCCAACTTCCTTACTGGGAACTTGTAATGTTCTAAAGCACCAAAATAACAACCAGATTGATGTTTGAATACATTCTAATGGTCCTAAAGCTATAAAATAATATTCCTCTGCCACGACATGCATAATTGTACTACTTTGTCCTTTTTTTCTACTACATTACGACTTCTGCTTTGGAACTTGTCCTGGGTTGCAGTGTATTCTATTACCATGAGCTGTGGAAACCAGGTGTAGGGATGTTCCTTGCCTCCTCCCTCTGGACTATCTCCTGTTAATGGGCCCATCAGTGCCTTGCCCCATGACTCACCATCCCATTGTGAGATGCTCCGCCCAGGGGGAAGGAGCCAAGCATTCCCACCTGGATAAAATCTGGGGTCTGGAACAGCACAGGCAGCCTTACCTGCTGGGATCCCAGAGGACAAGAACTACACCACCACTGGATTTTCGGAGGAGGACCAGACTTCTTTTTCTACAAGATCACTGCTTCAACAGGACCATTTCAAAGAGAACTGCAGCTACCACCGCATCGGACTGCTACCAACACCCTGCCCGGCAGGGTGCCAGGCTGTACCCCTGACTCTGTCAGGCTTTAAACCAGTTTCTCTGTATTATTGTTGTGATATATATATATATGTATATCTCTTAGCAAAAACTGTTATTCCCATTTCCTCATATCTTTGCCTGAAAGCCCCTTAATTTCAAATTTATAATAATTTGGAGGGAAGGGGGTTGTATTTTCCATTCCAAGGGGGGGCTCCTGCCTTCCTCAAGCAGACACCTGTCTTTCAAACCAAGACAGAACTGCATTCATGCAATCCTTCTACATGGACCACAGTTACAGAGATCAGCTGGGGAGCTCTCCTTTGGTGGTATAACTGAAAACCAGCCTTGTCCCAAGGCAGACACCAGGCCCCCAAGGACAACAGGATCACATTAGCAGAGCACCTGTGTAAACAACTGGAGAACCAGGCCACCTTCTTGCTGCACCCCACAGTTCTGACCTTATCACGCTCTTCATCACTTACAGAATTGCTCTTAAAGGCAATTTCAGAGGGACATAAAATATCTTCCTTCAGCAAAGAAACTTGCATAAAAAGACGTGAGAAAATTCCACTGGCCTTTTGATTAACTCTAAGGAACAGGACTTGCTAACATAATGAAGCATGACACATCATCAGGACACTGCATTTATCTGGAGAACCGTCAAACAGCACAGTCTCATGAAGCATGAATAGTGTGCATTATGGAAAGAGAAAAAGATTTAAATTTTATTTCAACCTCAGCTACCAGCCCACCAGCCTGAGGGTAGAGATACTTCCATATCCAAGATTGCATAGTTTAGAAAGCCACATAAAATATTATGGCATGAATAATAATGAAAGCATGAAACCAGACTTCTTGTTGTTGGAAAGAGTAGGTAAATTCCATCCTTTCTATGATAATATTTTTCTTTCTTTAAGGATGCCCTAAGAAAAATTAATGCTTGCCTTAAAATAAAATGGACAAGGCATAACACAGAAATTGAACTACTTACATTATTAATTTGATTCAATTTTATAAGAGAAAGGTAGGTTCAAGGAATATTTTCCTTCTGATTCGCTGAAAAATGTGTTTTTAATGGGATGTATATGCTCAAATGTTCTGGAGAGTTCAGGGTGATGATGTACAGCTGGGTCCTATTTCCCTCTGTGAAAATTACATCTATGAATTATGTTTATAACATCCCAAAGCCAGAGAGAGAGATCAGATCTCGCAGCATTACGGTCTAATTTCAGAATGCACCCAGTTGCCTGATAATCATTTACACCAGAGATGCTACTATGCTTTCTTATGAACTGCAGCTTATTATTGGTAATATATTACAGAAAATAAACCCTTTCCTCATTTCTGCAATGACTTTTGAATGGCTACAGCCAGTAGAAAGGAGCCTGAGCTTCTGGAAAAACAGCTTTGATTCCAGGACTAAGATTCAGCTCAGGTCTTAACCCAGGTGATAGAAGTCACCTCACAGGGTCTGGGCCAGCTGCTGGCCTATTCTCCCCAAGAGACTGCAGAGGCTGTAACCTTCATGGTCACTTTTGGGCCATCCTCCCCTTCCTTAAGTACCACTTTCAGTCTGGTTTGGAACCCTGCTCCCGACTTTTTTTCCTTCTAAGCAATGTCATACTTAAAAATGATCTGGTTCCACACTTGTTTTTTTCCTAGTCCCTTTTGACTCACAGACATCACTATTTCTGATGAAAATGTCCTTTGCTGTCTTGAAGGCTCTATATTTGGCCTTAGCACCACCCCAAAATGATGCAATGAGCCATTTTAATGAGAAAACTGTCTACCAAATAGGCAACAGAGCTGCTAATATCTCATTCTTAGCATTGTCACAATATTCATCAGGGCTATGTAAAGATTTGGAATCAATTATTTCAAAGAGGTTTCTATTTCTGGAATTTTCAAGTGTCTTCATCAAGGTTTGAGTAAAATATTCTTAGATCATTACCTGAATTTCATCTTCTTAGAAACAAAAATTACACAATTGGAATAATAATAAGCAAAATTATAAGGAGGAAAAAAACCCCAGCAACAAAGTAACAAGCAAACCACAACTGTATATAGAGCAGGCATTAAGACTCCTTTTCACCTGAAATAATCAGACCAATTTCATTCCTTTTGTACAACAAGTGGAAAGAAAACATAAACACCATCCTGAAATGTTGCAGAAGAATTATGAGAGTAGTGATACTTGATCACAGTGCCCAGTTATTTTCTACATATCAATTCCTGCACAGCATGGTCTGCTTGAGAGGTGTGAAAGATCAACAGCTGTAAAAACAGAGCAATAGCTGCACTGAAGTTTCACACCTGCATGCAAAGACTCCTTCATCAACTGCATGAACTTTGTCCTCTAACTAAAAGGCAAAGGGGCTTTTTAAGTGTCATGCTGCTGTTTCCTTAGTAAACAATGGGCATAATTAAAGCTATTAAGTATCCTTCAGGAAAAAGGGTACCAGTACTAACTTGGAAAAAATATTGCTTAACTGGCTAGATTTGTAATTCTTCTACCGGAGATGATAAAACACTACCAGATTAGAAAGAAAATAGGCAGTAAATTTTAGTTATTGCATGGAAAGCAACTACAATGGTCAGTTGTAAATGCAGTTCATAGTGAAGTGTTATTAATAAATAGGCCTTTGACAAGAAAAGTTTAGTTTAGGACAGCATAATGTTTCACTGGATTTCACTGCACTTAGTAAACAGAGCTACCTACAGACCAGAAATAACTGTAGCTGGAGAAAAACATGTGAATTAGCAGAAACACTTCGACACTGACTTTAAACCTAGAACTCCGTGATATAGCAATCACTTGCTGTTCTCAAAGGAGACTAAGAAGTAGAAGAAAAAGAGGTGTAATTTATCATTCTCTGAGCATTCTTTTTTAGTAGAAAAATGATGCTGACTGGAAGAATTTAGTTTGGATTTTTCTTTTTTTTCCAAAGCCATCAGCTATGTAAATGATACAGACCATATTGATAAACAGTTAAAATGGAATGGAACACACCCAAAATTAGGAATCTGTGGCAACAGCTGCCCAAAACAGAATATCTTCATCTTTCATTTAGAAACCTCCAGCAGGTTGAGTGAGTTATTCCATGCTGCAGAAATGCCTTTGGGATGTGCTCCTACTGGCACCCTTGTACCACCTGCTTGGAAAGTGCCGTGCCATGGGCCTTAGCATTTGCACAGACTTCTGTGAGAGGCAAATGTCAGCTTCCATCTGATGTCTCAGTTTGTAGCTGCAAGAGCCGTGCCTGCACGAGCCGTGGCCAGGTTTACGGAGGCACAACACACACACGCAGAGAGAGCTCTGTGACTCTAATTTCAGGGAAGGCTGGGATCTGCATCCTGGCTTTTCCATCCAGCAAAGCGATTATGTGGTGAATGAACAGTAGATTTCATGCATGTGGAATAAGACCTATTCTATACTAGCCACTAAATGGGGCTCCAGGAACATTGCCCCCTCAACTTCAGACTTAAGGCTTTAAAGCTTCCTATTAGAAACACTTTTTTCCCCCCAAAATCTATCCAGTTATTGATATGTCTTCCTTTTAAAAATATTTCCCATGTCATGGCTGAAATGATTTATACAATGATAGACCTTATGTTCTCCCCCTGCTCTTTTTATAAACACTATTTTTACATCTCAGGGGAGGTGGTCTGAAAAAAAGGTTTATGTAGAGGGGAATTACTAGAGATAAGGTACCTGGAGAATAAAACTAACTGCACCCTACAGGTTATAGAATAACAATAATACATAAAAAAATAATCATTGAAAATTGGAGAGGCCAACAGAACTGAAATCGGAACTTAGCACTTTAGGTAGAAAAAATGTGTACAACAATCCTGCATTGTGAGGGAACTATACTAAACTCCTGTGGTGAATACATTTCTTGGAAGCAGGTGGCTGGTGAAGTAAATAGTTTTCCATTTTGGTTTTTACATTGTCTTTGATGAAAAAATCATTTGTTTAACACAGAATATCTTATAAGGAAGACCACCAAAGCTGATAGATACCAGTGTTTTACTGACATGGGACTAGTTCTTTCACCGCAGGAAATATTTTACCTATTTAACAGTGACATTTGGTCTGCTTACTCTTTGATGCATCCGTGCCACATCTTATCCAGGACAGCTACTGGTGTGTACCCCATGATATGGAATGCTGTAGCCAGTTGTATTTCTATCACTAAACAGAAGTTACTTCCTTCTCAGAGCAGGAGGCAGTAACAACTGAGAGTCTGAGAATCAGTATTTTAACTGAATCAGTATTTCAGAAATCTTGCAATCTCCTTTGAGTACCCCTGACAGGATACAAAGCTCAACATTCAGGGATGCAATCAGGCAATCCTCTAAAAAATGAATGTTTGTTAGGTATGGAATCATGGAAACATTTAAGTTAGAAATAATCTGTAAGATCATTGAGTCCAACCACAAGTCTAACAGTGCCAAATCCAACCCTAAACCATGTCCCCCAGTGCCACATCTACACCTACATCTTTTAGATACCTCCAAGGATGGCGACTACCACTTCCCTGGGCAGACTCTTCCAATGCTTGACAACGCTTTCTATGAAGCAATTTTCCATAAAATCTGACCTAAATCTCCCCTGACTTCATGTGATCCCCTCTTGTCCTATTACTGGGAGAGGAGACCAACCCCCACCTGACTCCACCCTCCTTTCAGGGAGTTGTAGAGAACAGTGAGGTTCCCCCTGAGCCTCCTTTCCTCCAGGCTAAGCCCCACCAGCTCCCTCAGCTGCTCCTCACAGGATTTTTGCTCCAGACCCCTCCCCAGCTCCATTTCCCTCCTCTGGACCTCCATGCCCCTCACCTCAATCTTTCTTGTAGTGAGGAGCCCAGAACAAAACACAGGATTCAAGGTGCTGCCTCACCAGTGTCCAGTACAGGGGACAAATAAGTAAAGAATAAACAACAAAAAGGGAGGCCTGCACAACTCTGAATAGCTCAAAGACATTAAAAAACCCCAAACAACAAACCATATCAAGTCCTCCTAGGAATACATAAGCTACCACACTAAAAGATGGTTTCTAAGCTTGATACTTTATTGCAGAGAGAGCATGGGAGCAGATCCATCCTAGTCAGTAGTTACTTAATTTTTATGTTTTCTTGCCGTTCATTCCAATGCATTTACAGCAACTCACTTAAACTACATTCACTCTGAAAAATTAAGCCCTGTTGCTGCATTTCAATCTTAAAAATTTATTTCATTGCCAGATGTTAGAAGGACACAGGAAATAAACACTTGAAAGTAGACAGAAGCTGTTTGTGCCCGGCTTACTTTACAGCTCTAAGATTTTCTTTTTGCACATACCATAAGCCCATAAATCCCATATTCCAAGATTCCTAGAAATAATTTCCAAGTATCTGAGTATTTTTCTAAGATTCTGGTTACTTCTGTGTAGCTGGCAGCTCTGGTTTATTGCATTTAAGAAATAAACAAAGCAGTTTTAAACAACATCATTTTAAAGACAAATTGCCTTTCTGAATCTCCAAAGAAGCAATCTCACTCAGACACAGGAAGATCTATCGTCCTCTCATCCCTAGGCACAACTTCCATTAAAGCAGATCAAGGAGGGAATACATTTTCTCGTATTTAGATTTTTAAAACTATCTCAAATAAGAGCAGTGAAGAATATTAAGGCCGTTCTAATGGACATGCCATTAAAAAAGAGAGCAAAGCACACACACTTTATTGAGCAGAAACAGCAATATGTGTCACACAAGTTGCTATACTAGCACAACCCCATTTTACTGGCTTCAGCATATTACCCTTGTCCAACAACACTGAGGTGAAAAACAAAAATAAGGCAGAAGAAAAAATTCAGGGTGTAAGATACTGGCCCACAGCAGAAGACCAGCAATGGGTCTCATTGTGGGATCTCTGCAGTTAAACAGAAAAATCATGGAAAGCAATAAGAGGCGTAGAGCTGTCAGGAACAACGTCCCATTCTTCTTGTAGACAACCTTCATTTAAAGCCCACCAACCTCAGAATCCATAACACAGAAATTTTAACTTCAGTGATACAGTAAACATGAATATTGGGCTAATACAGAAATTTTTCTCCTTCCACCCTAGAAGCCACAGATGTTACTTTGTGGTTTTGTATGCAACAACTTCACAATCAGCTTCAGACAGAATCGGAACAGGTGGGAACTTCAAAAATGTATGATCACCAAATTGTACCCCAGGAAATGCTGACTTAATTTAGAAACATTCAAGGGAAAATAAGATAATGTCATCTTCTGCTTTTCTCACTTTTTAATGTGCTTCTGGAACAATCAGCAATGAATATACACGCATAACATACAAATATATCCTACATACCCTATGTAATCTCTCTGCACTATTTCTTCTAAGAGGTGAACAAAGACCATTCAGTACTCTAAGCCTGACAGATATTCTCAGCACCCCAGAGTAACTGCCCTCCATGTGCTCCATTTGTTTTGGAGTGGAGCCAGATAAAACATTCAAACCTTAAGTTCATTTTTTTCCCCCCAAATGCTTCTGTATTCTTTTACACTGTTATAAAGAAGAAAGCACGTTGTGTAGTGTCCTATTAATACTATGGGTTCATTGTTCACAGACAGATTGAAAACTGTCTGGGAATAAATCAAAATAAAGATTTTTTACCAAGTCACTGAAATCTAAACATTTTTTGTAACAACTTCATACTTGACATATAGAGCATTTATTTTATATAATATCAGTGTTCAAGCTCTTTTATCCCTTGCTTCTGTTACCATGTTTGAGAAGGGGCAACAAAGCCCAATGTGTTCTAACTTTTGACCAGCTTCCTTTGTGTTTATAGTATTTCGTGCCATACCTTTTGGGTCTGACTATGCTATTGAGAAAGAAAATTTTGTCCCATCCTACTGATACTTCTGTCTTTTGGCTCAACAAGTTAAATATTATCTTCTGTGGTGGGTACACTCAACTCCCTAACCAAACTAGGAGCAGTTTGGTACAAGCTCCAGAGGAGGCAAAGGGCTGAGCTGTAACCAGGCCAAGAACTTCTCCAGTTCCAATCTGTTGTCTGAAAACCCTCTCAGGAGCAGAGTGACACAGTGAGCATCAATGCAGATGAGCTTGGAACATGATCACGCGATTAGCACATAAATAGCGGGTGGCTTTTCCCAGACTCATTGATCAAGGAACAAAGAAACTTATGGATACAAGGAGTCTCATGCATACCTTTTCCACCCCATGTAATTTGACTACAAGCCAACCACTTTATTCCATAACTATGACAGTCTAAGTGAGCCTTCTTTGAGTTCTCCCTGCTAAGCGGCCTGGCTGCACCAGTGATCTCCCCTTGAGCTGGGACACCTTTCAAGGTTCTCCTTGAGGCAGAGAGACCTTTCACCAACAGCAAATCTTTGGTAAGGGGCCAGTATAATTGATAACCTTGTATTGTAGTGCACTATGATTTTGGCTTTGTCTAATTTTGATTTTTGTCTTGTTCAAATGATTGTGCAATACAGTAATGGTAATATCACCACTGAACTTTGTTAAGCCATGCTTTAACATAATTTTCAATTTAGAAAAAAAAGTTTGTGACACAGTAGCTTAACTGCTGAGAAGAATTACATTTAATGACAGTTTGTTATTTCTTAGGTGGAATGTGGTTTAGCTTAGCCATTTAAAAAAAAATTCACATAAAGAATTATATCCCCAGAACCAGACAGCAAGAAGGAAAACAATCGCTTTCCTTCCTAACCATTTCCAAGCCTGTTTCTTAACAGCTTCTGCATTAGAGAATAGCCCTCTTTCTCCAACTACAATAGCAACAATCTCTTTTACATGAGAATTTTCTCCTCTCCAACCCACAAACAAGACCATTTTATCTCCCTGTCTTCTGACTCTCTACTTCTGTATTGTGATGTATAAAGTACAGCAAAATATTATTTCTGTTGATCAAAGCCATTCCCATTTTACTCCCAATTCAGCACTGCAGTGGGATTAGCAGCTGTTCCCATGTTACCACTCAACAAGCAGCCAGAAAAAAAATATTTTCAATTTCTAATGTCAATAGTGATTTTTTTTTGTCCAGTCTCTAGCCCAGTCAGTGGTTGGTATGTAGGATTGTTTGTCCTTGCTGTAGATTGTGAAGTGCAAAGGACTTGTGATAACTTATTTGCATGGCCTCACTGTGCTAATCTGATTTTGTAGTAATTCTGTGGACTAAGTTGTTTTGGTAAAACTCTCCCCAAGGATACTAAAATATGAGCAATAGGTACCATTTGGTACAATTCTTTATCTGAATCAGTCCTATTATCATACCATAAAATAGTCCCCTACTTTATACAGGCATTATTTTCTTCATTACACTGTTCAAGAAAAGAGTACCTACATATGAACAGTAAAATCAGAGACCCAAGCTTTGTTTAAGGTTCTTTTGGTAACTTCTGTGCTCTTTATGTTTGTCTTTTCTTTTTCTCCTGGGACATGGAGCAGAAAAGACAGACAAGAGATTGAAATGAGAATGGATTGCAATAAGTAAAATGTTATCCTCATGTATAATTGGCTTTTCTGCAGTGCTGGTGTCTTTTTCAGATAAAAACAGCAGTTTAATATCAAACCGTATAGCTAAAAAGATATTATTTATAAGTATGGCTAAACTGCTTTGAAACGGTAGCGTGTATACTTTTGCCTCCTAAGTGATTTAAGGGTTTTGAAAAACTCCTAAGAGATATTTGGTATAAGGACAAATGCTGGTTAGTTGAAGTCTCCTCATTGCTGGAAGTCAGGCATGATTTACTGTTCTAGATACCCAACCAAAATGTTGTCCTGCTGTCACAATTCCTGTTGACAACAATGAACTTTTCTTAGTATTGCTTACACGTTTCTCAAAAATGCCCCAGCAGCTTCAACGTGAAGGCTTTCACTGCTAGAGAAGCATTGTGAAGAAATATGTGTTTAAGTGATCAAACCGCAAACCTTTCTGTGTTAGAACGATCCGTAAGAAAACATTTTCATCACCCTTGGTCATACAGAATGCAAAAAAGCTGGTGATGCAGGACTTGGTGCTATTGCCTATTGCCATTGAAACAGTGGCTGTTTTGCTAATGTGCTAAAGATTTTGCCTTTGTGTTCCACGAGTTGCCTTTAACAGTAGCATTTACAGAGACAAACCACATACTGAAGAACTGGCCTTTTTCCCTGGATGGGGAAGGTCTCAGCTTCAGCAGTGACCCTGTTCCCAGTACAGGGGGGCAGATCCACTCCGCCTTCACCAGCAGAAAGAAATTATACACTACCTTCCCAGTACTGATACCTAACACAAATATCCAGAAACTCATTATTTAAACCATGTTAACCACACATATTTTCCTCAGCTTTGCATTATATGCACTGTGCTAAACTGAACCCATTTCTTTTTATAGTGTGTAGTCCCATTTTCTGACTTGAGTTCTCTGACAATGTTTTTCTTTGTTGCAATATGATCCCTCCCAGTAAAGAGGGCTTCAGCCTTTTTTGAAGAGGGTGAGATGCTAGGTACTTTCATAAATAGAAATACTTCAATTATTCTTTCATTCTTTAGCGCTTCTGTAACATGCTGGAATTTCATTTAGCAGACTATTTCCATATAAAAACATATCATTTGGCAACCTTGATGCAGACTTTTCTTCTGTTTATGTGAAATATGCAGCTATTTCACCTACGTATTTTAACCCAGACTCTACATTCTTTACCATCATTCTTTGGTTCACAAGCTTAAAAAAACCCTCTTTAGATCTATTTCCCTGCTGTCATATTTTCCCTTAGATATATTCTGAAGAAAGCTTCTTTTTGCGAATTGAAAAATGTCATTGCATGCTTTGTACTGTCTAATTTTTCATCTTATTAATACCAATAGTATAATGCATTTGAACACTGCAATATTTTCATAAGATTCATTGGGGGGTCTACCTTTTTCCAGCACTACTCTAATGTTCAGATAATGAAGCGTGGGGGCTGAAACAGATAGCCTGCTGACCACCTGAACCCAGAAAGATTAAAATGTATGATTCAAAGCTGTTCGAGGGCTATACCTTCTGGAAGAAAGATTCCTGTAGTGCTCTATCATTAACATCTAGACACTTCGTACTGGAAAACTCTGATGAAAGCAGGAATTCAATTGCTCCACATAGCCAAAAATACACATTTCAGGCAAAATGCTAGGGACAGGAATAAGGGTTATTGAGATACACTTATACTATCAATTAAGCTATTTGAAGGCATTTCTTTCTCTTCTGTAAAGATTAAACATTTAGGTAGCTCAAAAATGAACAAGTAACTGAAGCAAAATACCACCTCCGGTATTTCTCATAAAAGAGGCAGAAAATGGCACCAACAAATATCAAACTAGAGAACAAATGCAATATGCTGATAATAACGCTTCCTATGAAATTTTAACCTCCAGAAATTAGGTGTCAAGAAAAGGGAATAATTAACGAATTGGAATACAGGCAGTAGTAAGATCAACTACAGTAAATATATTGTTATCAGAAATTATTTTTTGCAAACATCATGGTGATAGACAGGGAACTGCAGGGGATTTTTGAAATTTCAAATTGCAGGTTCTATGAGAGCTATGAAGTAAGTGGAAAGCACAAAAGATTCAACTACAGTCATTTTCATCAAAATTGTCTTTAATAATGCAAGTTGTCAAAAAGCTTAAAAGCAGCAAATTTTGTGCGTGTCTAATTACTTTGAAATAGCTGTAGTCAATGAATTTGGAGGCAATACCTCGTCCTTGGTTTCTTCAAGACTCTTAGAAATTAAAGACTGTGTCCTGTATCATAGCCTGTAGTGGGTTTGTTCGCATTTCTTACTTTCTGTGAGATAAGAATTAGGAGGAAATGCAAAGCAGGCTCTAAACTTTAAAGATTATAATGAAGTTTATTAACAGAACTAAAAGAAAAAGAAATAATAAGGGTCAGACTATACCATCAGAACACTTCTCCCCCTCCTCCTCCCTCTTCCCACTTACAACATAAAGACACAAACCTGGGATTATTGCAGTCAGTTTACCACCTCTATAATAGTCTTTCATCAGTTCATTTAGGGAGAGGAGTCTCTTTTGCCCATGCTTTGGGGCTTCTCCACAAGAAACTGTCTTCTCGTGGCTTCAATGTCACAGCACAACAGCCGCCCAGGGTGGTTTTCTGCTGGCATGTGTGAGTCCCTTCCCTTGACTTACAGCTTTCCCCACAGCTGTTTTTGAGGGTTCAATCTTAGCTAATGGGGTACTATTTTAAGGATGAACTGTTCAAGAGCAAAGGGTCTCTTCATCTATCTCTGGGATCATCTTCAACTCTAGGAACAGAGGTCTTCTTCTTCCCTGGGAGCAAAGGTCTTCACTTCATCACTATCTCTCTCTGTTCGGGTTCCTCAGTGGATCACAGCTACTTCAACATTTACTTATTTCAGCACAGGCATCTTTGCTCATGGCTAATTTGAACGGTCTACCCTCCATGCTTACCACGAAATTACAAAGGGTTCTCTGATGTATCACAGTCCATCACCATAGCTTTACAAAAGAATTTCAGCTTTCAGGTTTAAAGCATCTCCTCCATCTCCTCCCTCTGGGCTTCAGCTCTTTCTTCTTCACTGACTTTGGTGTCACTATCATGGTGTCTATTCACGTGACTTTGCCTTTCCCTTTCCTCTGACCTGGGAGAGGATTGATGTCTGCAGGTTTCATCTCTTCTGGGGAACTTACAGCATTGAAGGAGTCACTCTCACCCGGGCCTGGGCTCTGAACCCAGCTGGTTGGTCACAGGATCTTTGCCAGGCAGGGCCGGTCTCGGTGCAGTCTCAGTGTAAAGTTTCGGTCCATCGGCCGCACCGGAGAAGGGGGGCAGTGGGAGAGCCATCCTGGCCCGCACGGAGCCTGGCCTGCCAGGCCCGGCCAGGCCAAGCAGGCAGCCCAGCGACCTGTCCAAAAGCCAGAAGCAAGAGAGAGTTCCCGCACTTCCACGCGGTTCAAATATGTACATTTCGAGAAGCTTTACTGGTCTAAACAATTGTCCATCAACTCAGGTTCAAACCACTGCATAGCCGAAGTATTTTCTCCAGACTGTCAGAAGAGATCCCCTCTCTCTTCCAACAGTCAAAGCCAAAAAACTCTTGGCTCTTTCTCAGGGGGCTTATTGACTTCACTGAGGCTGAGGCTTTACTGAATTTTCAAAATAAAATTTACAGACAGCTGAACAAGAATATGACCTGTACTGCTTTAAAGGACACATTTGATTATCAAAACACAACAATATTAACAAAGGTTATTTTATTCCAAATGTAACTGCCCTTTGTTATATTAAATATGCTTTGTATGTCCGTGTCTTCTCACATCAAACACACATTGTGACTGCAAAGTGCAATCTTTCTGGCGTACTTCCTCAATGTTACGTCCAGATGTATTGCACAAACTCTCTGATGAGGACCATTTATTGTACCTGGAAGCCCTGAAAATTTGCTTCTGTATGGAATATTGCTGCCAAGCCAGAGTCATCTGCACTTCAGAGGAATATAAAGTGGTAAAAATCAAATTCTGTTTGACACCTTGATCGTGCCTTGAGGCTACAAATCTGATGGTTTTTGAATAGTGAAAAACATTGTGGTTATGAGAACAGGTGGAATATGACAATTCAAGATGTTCCTAAAATGTAGTAAAAGATAAATAGACTTCAGTGTCTTTGACAGGTACTTCTAAGAGATAACTATAACCACTTCAGTCTCGAAGGCTTTTTGGCCATGAATGAAACTTTTGGTAATCCATAGGCATTATGACAAATCATCAGCTCTCCTGCATTATTTTTAGGCACACTGGAGTTCAACCTACCCTCTCTGCTCTGGAGGCTATTGGGAGACTTCTTTGGCAGTTGCAAAGTTGGATGGGTTGCTATTTATCTTGCTGTGAAGTGGAGTTTTCTCACATAGCAAATCATCTTACAAGGTGTTAACATTTCCCGTTCCCACTCATCAAAACACTTACCACGAAACAGATGCACCAAAGACGAATCAAGTTTGAACTCATACTTTAGTTACCAGCCTTCACTTTCAGCAGATCTATGTAGACCCCTTTAGACACAATTCAGATAAGCAGATAAAGCTGAGCAGACCAAGGAACGGCAACCTGCTGTCCTTTAAGTACAGCTTAAGTAAAGTTCTTTCTCTCCTGTATACTGAAACTATATGGTATTTTGCCCTGGCCAATCAAAAGGCGGGGATATCAAGATTTGCTCTATTTTTACTAGCTGTACATGGCCCCATGAGTTATTCCCTCCTACAAAATCGCTGCAGAATTTAAATGTCCTTTATGTAGGAGAGTTTTCACTGCTTCTGTGCCCTACATCAAAATAGGAACTCTCTGTTACATGGAGAGCCACCAAAGAAAGACTGTGCTAAAAGATGGGGAGGAAATGCAAACAGTACAAAAGCACACAGTTGGATAGGTTTTCAAGGCAAAAAATGTGCTTATGGGTGAAAGAAAACCAAAAGTATCATCCAAGTTTAGTACCACCACCTAATATTCTATTTGTAATAATTCATCTTAAAAGAGGCAAAAGACTTTGATTTGCCATAGCTGAACTATGCTTGCTGCTTTTGAAGCATTTGTCCTGTTAATCCTCATAAACTCTTAACAGTCCAAAACGACCATTATTGCCAGATACATTAGTACTTTATTACCAGGATGAATCCTTCCAGTTGTGAGTCCTCCAAGAATTATAGCAAAAAATGTTTGTCTGAGGAAAGATCACAAATTAAAGCACCTTCTTTTCTCTAATAAATTCACTAGGAATGTCTTTCTTCAAAGCATAATGAGTAGTCATGAGCTTTTATCACTATGAGACTAAAGAGAACTAATTTGACAGTTCTGCCTTCAGTCCTCTTCGCACTTTTATACCAAAATAACTCCTCTGACTTTGCTGAGATTGCTTCTGCTTTGTACCAGGTTTCGGAAATAATAATATCCAAATTCTTTCATTTCAGCAATGTCCTCATTTTTCTTACACATTTTACGAAATCCTGAAGGAACTGTGATTGGGACCACCCTTGGTTTGTATGTTCTCCTTTGAGCTGAAAAGCCAAGTTATACGCTGTGCAAACTCCCTCGATGGCTCGACAAGAAGGGGTACAATTTAGGCCTGCTTTTCGGAAGATGTCTCTCTAACTTGTTAAAGGCCTTTCATTGGTACTAAGCAATCCTTTAACCAGTGCCTTCTGTCCTCTCATGTAAGTAAAAAACTCATCTGAGGAGCTGATTGAGGGTAGAGAGGACCAGCTTTTGACAGCTCTGCAGTTACATGCCTGCATAATTTCTCTGCTTTGCACATATGTACCTGAAGAGAAAAAGACATACCTATAGGAGGTAGTGCAGCCAATGCCATACCCAAAATACACCCAGGCACCTCAAGTGTCAGCACAGAGACAGGGAACTTTTCAGACTATATTCAGGGCTGCATACAAGAGCTTGTTAACTATATTTATGTTTGATTAGTACATGTATAGGGTACTATTGATATTAATCAAACTGTAACAGGGCTGGATATTAATGCTGAAGCATTTAATTCTAACACAAAGGGCAAAGGTTTACCTGGGAACTCTGCATGCAAAAAACTATGTTGAGAAACAGACTGCAGTTCCCATACTTGCGAGAGTGCATGGATGCATCTCTGCCTGCCTGTGACGTGGGGGCTCCCAAAGGAGTCTCCCTGCAAGCCCCTGGTGGATTCATGCAGGTGCTGTTGCAAGTTTCACTTTAAAAATATGTGGTTTTTTTGCAGGCAAATCCTCACTCTGTCTCTTCATATCAAATTATACCAAGCATTTTGGCCAAACACATAATATGGATTAAATTAGGAGAAAACCCCATAATTTGCCTAGCTTTTGTGGGGGCTGCTTACAATAATTTTAAGCCTAACATAATTTGATAACTATTTTCTTTCCACTGCTTTATGAAAAGACTCTCAAACAAAGCAGAGCTGGTGAAATTTCTTGTCTACAATCATTTCAGATAAATCAAATAAATTACATGGCCAAAAGGTTACACAAATTATTTAAACATGTGAGTTAAATCTTATGGGACCCATAAACATTTCTCAATGATGAAACATAACAATAAGAGTTTTCTTTGTGGAGGTTATGCTGAGGTTCTCTTGGATTCTTTATATATAAAACCATAAAAAGTGATTCCTGGGATATATATATTAAATGAAGTTCCCTTCACTCCTTACTCATAGCTAATATTTCACTAAAATCTAACAGTGTTATGGCTATAAACAATACAATATTCTCCATACAGGAATATGTTGAATGCTTACCAAAGCACTGAAAAAATAGTATCTGGTTATTTGACAAAACAAAACAATAATGGAATATGAACTACATATTATAATTTCTTTGAAACATTATCTATTTTTCAGTGTAACACAAAAGGATTTTTAAACAGTAAAATACAATGGGAAATTGAAAAATTGCAATTTAAGCTGTTGCAGAACAGTTCATTTAGATTTCTATCTAAATTTCTAGATTTCTATCTAAACCAGGACGTTTACAAAGATCCAGTCCTCTGTTCCTATGGCTATTTCAAAGTTCCCAAGCATGGCATCACTTCCCTTTGTGGATGCAGTTTCCTCAGTAAGCACAAGCTAACATCCATCAAACATCATATGATGAATAAATGTCTTTAAACCACCTTTCCCGTTCTCCCAGGCTAAAGACTTCTGTGGCTTATGAAATAAGATTAGCATCACTAATACATTAAAAATGTTCTGCAACATCTAAACATTGGATTTGGATGTACAATAGGTATATGCAGAAATGGTGGTGAATGTTCAGATTATTACTTCCCAGAACCTGATCTTGCAAATTTGGAGAAAAAAATAATTAAATCACCATGTTTCTTGCAGAAAATGCCTGTCTTGTAAGGTGTTTATGCAGGATTAGTTGTTTTGTAGTCTTTGTAAGGGGTGAGGAGACTTGTGTCTGTCAACATATATATCTAGAGGTATTTATTCTTTTTATTTATAGACTTGATCACTTGCTCAGGAAAACATTACTACAGATTTCAGTATTGTAAATGTTACAGTATCAATTATTTATGGAAGGAAATATTGAGAATAAAAAGCAAAACAAACAAACATGGAAAGATGTATAGAATCAACAACGCTACTAGACTTTTTCTTGTTGTCTTGGACCAAAATTGCAAATACAAAATAGTCACAAAACTATAGATTTAAAACCACTAAAATTCAAGCCCTATTAAAGGAAACTATTTTTTCTTGTCATCCCTCAGGACCACAATGTTATTAGAAAAGGGAAACAGAGGAATAAGACATATTGTTTCTACAACTAATTCTCAGAAACTATTTATGTATTTTATAAAAATCAGATCACCTAGGGGTTATTTTTCTCTGGATGGTAACATTAAATTTATTCACTCTAAATATATGTTTCCAATATTCCTGCTTTGAATAGACTGCTACATCTCACAAAAAATGTTTGAATGTCAGCTATTTTGTGTCATCCTGTTGATAATTTGCCACTTTTACTGTTGCACTTTCACACACATGAACAAAGGAATTACTTCAATTGTTTATTTATTGTCTAAAGCTAAATAATCTTTTGTGAAGGAAAAAAAACTTCTTCAGAAGGGTAAAATGTAGCAGGAGTTATGTTGTCACTAAATCATTTGGAACCACCATATGCAAAGGTCATTTATCAGCAGAACCTGTGCAGTAATTCTGTATGATGGTTTGCTTTTTTTCTTTTTTAATTATTTCATTACCTATAAAATTCTAAAAATGAACTATTAGCTTCATCTATCTCATGAGCTAACTGAAACCTTCAATGCTACTGTAGTTGATGCACGCTCCTTTTCAGGTGGCCATGCCAGACTTTTACATGCTCTGTTCATCAACACATTAAAATACACACCTTGGATTCTCTTTCAGACAAGCAATTTACTGAGCAGATACTACCATTAAATTTCTTTGAAAAAGCATTGAATAGAGAAAGCATAAAAAAACCGCTTAGTATTCAAGTATACAGAATTTTTTTAGTTCAAATCTAGAACTAAATCCTATTCGTTAAATCTTATTGCCAAAATCTGGCTCAGAAGCATGAAAATATTTATTTGGGTTTGAGATATTTTGTGTCTGGCTCCTTAATGTGGTCACGACCCCACAGATCCTAATAACAAAGTGTACCTGATTTTTAGGTCAGGATGAGCTAATTTCTAATTTCCCTGTAGTTATAAAACAGGAGTTTACATTGGTTGCTGCTCTCTGACTCCTTGAAGCCCTTCACCTCATGAACCCACAACTGTCATCCTTCACGTAATTCTCATTTTTGGAGCTGACAATCTGTCAGTCAACATGTCCCCACACTGGGATTAGTGTAGGGGTTCAGTGGGAGAAGACTTTTTTTCCCATTCACCCAGATGACAGAGATCCTGGCTTGATTTTACCCTACATCTTAAATGCTGGACATAGAGGTATAACAATGCATTAAAAAAACCAAACCAGTATACCCACGGGTAGCTCTATCTATTTTGTGGGGGAATTGGGGCAGGGGAATTGTTGTTTTGGTTTTTTGTCTTTTTTTTTTGCCATTGTTTTGTTTGGTTTGATTCCAGCCAAGTGTTTTACATTAAATCAGGGACCTCACACTTGTTTGGCAGCAAGCACAGCTATTGCAAATATTAGCAATCTTAACCTAAGAGTACCTGTAAATTTCCTTGTTAACATTAGCAGGTTTGTGTACAGGACAGAATCAGCTCAGCTCATCGTCTACAACAAAATATATCTCCAGTCAGTGGAGATGCAGGATTTCCATGCAGACTTTCTCTTTGCTTCTTACTTGGGAGGGACCCACTCAACCTTTGTCCATTCTGTCTTTGGCTTTCCAGCTGTGCTAGTAATTTTTCTGTCACTCCTACTCTTTGCAAATAATGCTGGGATGAACTGTTCCATTCATATTTGAACAAAGAAAAAGATTTTTTTTGTTTTGTTTCGTTTTTCACCAACCTGGCTATTTTATAACAGCTGGTGACTAAAAAAGCTTAGATCCAGCTGCCAGTCTCACCAACTATCTTGTCCTTAGGTCCATTCATTAGTGGAAAAGCAGCATGGGAGTGCTGATGTTTTTCTATGGCTCACATCCCCAAATACAATGAAAGCTGATGAATTTACTATGTTGTCAAACTAATCTATTTTAATGAGCTGAATATAAATGTTTTACTTAAAACAGCTATTTACCAGTTATGACAGTAGAGTTTTAGCGAATATTGAAAATGTGCACAATAAAAGGCAAGAACAAGGAAAGAAATCACACAGGGGTTTTACCAAACAGGTCTCCTGAGACAGCACAAAGGAGCCACAATCACCCTCAGGAGCTCACCTTTTATGGATACATTCTCGATGGTGCATGCATACCTTCCATGGGAAGCAAAACAGCCTGGAAAAATTAATCTGGAGACCACCAATACAGTCAAAGACATTTTTGAACAACGTTTGCTTCTTATTGTCAAAATGTTTATGATTGTGTATCTCCTAAGCTAAAAATATTCCTGTTGCTTGTGTAATGCACTTGGGGGAAAGGCAGGATAAAAGCCTTGAAGAATTTGACCCAGCCAAAGGATTTCCAATCTGTTAAAAATGTTATTTTGGCTTGCCAGATTTAACACGGGATCCAACCTGCTGACTACAAGTGATACTACACTGGGGCAATACTGGTATTCAGCATCTTGGTGTACAGTGGGGAAACTGTACCACAGTCTGCCAAATAAGGGAAGATTACGGCCCCAAGCAAGAAGCAGCTGGTTCCAGTGCATCATTGCCATGTGGCAATGCTAATGGTTTTCCCATGGAATCAAGAACTCTCTGACAGCAGCATGAAATGAAACTGGCTGAAAACACAAATTGTCCTGTGGTTCACTTGGTTTCTGGATGAAACAGGCAGCCCTGTGCCACAAAAAAAAATCTGTCTGCACATGTACTGCAAACCCTTCTATTTATTTAGCTATGGACAAATTATTTTCCTGCGGGCAGATTTTGAATATAAATTGAAGTCCAGATCTGGCATTCTTTGATGGGAGTAATCAGCACTGAGGCCAATGGCAGTTTCCTGGTAGGACTAAAAGAGCAACATGCAACCAACATCCTTAGCATCTGAAAGCTTCACCTTTAAGGAGTAGAAATGAATAGTGACAAGCTGTCACGGCTTGAGGAGCACCGCAAAGGAAAGTGGGAGGTGAATGTCTCTGCACTGCTGCTGAAGTCAGAGAGCCGGTATCACTCTGCATCCAATGCTTACGCTGCCTTTGAATCCATACTCTGCCTAACACTCCACTAGTCCTGCCATCAATAGAAAAAACATTCCAGAGTGGATAGAACAGCAGTTTTGGTATTATTATCCTGACAGAAACGCCTTTATATGTGGGTTTAGAGAGCATGGCACAGAACTGAAGAATAGTTGAGGCTGGAAGGGACCTTTTGAAATCAGCTAGTGCAAACCCCTGCTAAAGCAAGATCAGCTTGGGATTTTTCATTGTCTTAGGGATTTTTGTGTGTGTGTTTTGGGTTTGTTTAAACAAGTAATGGAGGATGCTTTCATGAGAAAAAATGAAATACCTGAGTGTAGAGTCTGCAAGGCTGGTGCTGGAAGTTGAGAAGAGAGGGTAAAACCCGACAGCCTCATCTGTATTGCCTAATAAAGAAGTGCTCATGAAGAGTGATTCAACCTGTCACCAGAACAAACCTGCACCCCTTCAGGAGTGTCCTGGAATGAACTGGAGTCTTTGGAGCAGACAACATGGGCTTCAGAAATCCGAGGGTGATGACAGAGCGCCATGATTTTACCCCACAGACTCGTGGGGATGCACGACAGGGTCCTGCTGATGCACCAGCACCCACCTCCCTCTGCAAAAAGGGCTTTTCTCACTCTGACTGAGCTCTGTGTGAGCTCGATGCTTCCTGAGCATTTGTTACCCCTCCGTGTGTGCTCACACAAGATGCCAGGGGCCTCAGTGCCAGAACAAGTGTCTTGCTTGCTCTTCTGTCACCACAGCTTTGCCTTCACACTCCTGACTGAAATAGCTGTGCTGGCAGAATCCAGGGTAGATCTGTGCTTAGTTCCTGGAAACAAAGGGAAAGCACTTAAGGGAAAAGAATGTTTGAATAAATTTGAAACGTGCTGAACTCTGAAATACAGGATAAAATTTAGATTTCTATTGTTGTTACATAGCTTGACATCTGAATTTTTGCTATTCTATTCAGGTTCAAAATCCTCCACCTCTTTGTGATCACTGAGTGCTTGTTGGCACAGGCTGAGATTTTCGAAGGACTGTGAGGGAGGATGAGTTTCAGTGAGATTTGGGCAGCCGATTCTCCCACGATACCTTGATAATGCCAGTACATAAAATAAGTTTTTATTATTTTTTTAAATTAGTTCTTATTTTATTCTGATTTTTTTTTTTTTAAGTAGTTAGGGTTCAAACACCAGAAATCAGCCCATGGCACTGAGAAATTAATTTTTGATGTCAGATCCCTTTCTAAAGTTAACAATTGCATCACCAAACACACAAGCACACACAGGATATACTGCTCTTATGAAAATCACAGTCCATCTGAGGGTAAGAAGAGATAATATTAAATAAACAGGAACGGCCACTTTGAACAATTTTTCCCCAGACTGAAATACAGGACTAAGTTTGAAAAAAAAAAAAAAAAAAAACCCCACAGATGGCAAGGCTCCGGCTAAAGAAAATCTAGGTATAGCAGAGGAGGAAAACATATGTTCCAGATACATCCTATAAATAGACTAGGTACTCTTATGGGATATATCAGCATTCAAAACAGCAGCAATAGAAAAGGCCAGAATAAATGTGCAGGTTTTGGGGGGTTTTTTGAGTCCCATCAGTCCCCTGCATGCATCTAGTGGCATTAAACAAGAGTTTTTTTTATTTCATCATATGTTTTAAAATCTAGCATTTGATTCGAAACAAAGCTAATTTGCATTGGCATAGTGACTTAACTCACTGGTGTATTATTACTGTGTAAGCAGGTGTACCAGCAACTGCAAATAAATGCTTGCTGATGGAATCCCAGCAGGATTACTGATGAGTTTTCATTTTGTTGAACCTCACCCAGGATATTATTGTGTAAAAAGCTTTGCTCTTAGTTCTTTGCCTGAAATGTTATTTAGCTACACCTGGCCAAATTCATGGCAATTATAGCAACTGTCCATAGAGGACAAAGGAAAAATCCCACCCCTTTTTAAAGCATTGTCTCAAAACCCACGTATGAGCAGTGAAAATATCCCCCTCAGATTAAAATGCACAATGAGACTTCTGATCCAAGTGCTGTTCACTCTATAACCTACATAGTGAAAGATAAAAAGAAAGCTTTAAGGTGGAATCTAGGATACTCAGCACCGGAATATTCTAAGTGAAAGTATTTTAGAGTGAAATATGTCATTCAAAGCAAAAGTATTTCTTATTATGATGGTTTTGGCAAGAAATTTGATCATATTATTAGAGTTCATTTTCATTTCGTTATTTGGGCTGAGAGCATCTCTGATTATTTTGCTCTTTGAGGCTTATTTGATTCAATTCAGAATACCTAAGAAATGCTGCAATGGGCACTGCATGTCCCACATTCTACAGTCTCCCATGAAGGAGTTATTTAGGTCAATCTTTCTTACCTACGGTAAAAAGGAAGAAAAAAGTTTTCAGCAAAAGGCTGAAGAATAGCTATTGATGCTTTCATACAGGTCCACAAGATTAACCACCAAAAGAACATACAAAGTCTACTGCTAATATTATATAAAGATTTGCAAGTCACCTTCAAATATTACCAGGGTGATTATTTGAAAGCCGACAAACAAGAATAAAATAAATATTTCCCTTTCCTTCACTAGCAAGTGACCATTTACCAAAGAGTGGGAATTGAAACGAGTTTTCCTATTGATTGCCACTTCCTCTAAGTGATAACAATGAAAATTATCATCCAATGTAAAAAAATTGAAAAAGTTCCTTAAAAAAGACAGCTATGAAAGGTTCTATAGAGGAACTGCACCAATATTTGCAAATCATACTAACCTACTTTTATTTTTTTAAATCCCACTCTAAAAAAAAGAAATCTATACACTCAAGGCAGTGTGAGTTTTTTTCCAGCTTAAAGCTAAGTTTACCTTTCTGTTTAATTCCAAAATTACATTCTTTTGCACAAAATTACTTACCAGTGATATGAACATCTCTGGGCAGAGTTCCTGCAGTGTCAGGAAGGGACCAACCCTACCACTGCACCAGCATTAGGTATCACCTACCAGCAGCTGGGGGAACCAGTGCCTTTGTATGAACTATAAGGGCACCATTCTGAGTTCCATTCAATTCAGCATACCAGATTAAACAAAAAACATAAAACATCCGTCCTGTGAACAGTCTCTGCTTGACAGCTCAGCTTTTAGTACTTACAGCTTTCAATACGATGGGAAGATTCACAGAACCATCTCACCCTGCTGAGAAACCCCGATTTGGAAGGACTGCCTACCTGAATCAGAGCAGAGATTATCACAGGTGTCAAGCTCCTGGATATCACTTCAAGATACTTTTCAGCTGTGGAAATATTTATGCATGGCCAAAGGAAGAGAGGGGGTCACTTCAATATCTACATACAGACCTAACTTCTTTGAAAATCTGGATGGAATACTTTGAGGAGGTTCTTATGTGTATAAAAAAAGTCACCATTTACTTTGGAAATGTAAATCTCTCACATCACTTAACTTCTTTTTCATGGTTTATAATTAACTTGCCTTTCATTTTAAACAAGAAGCAACACAGGAAGCCGAGTATAGAGCACAAGGTGTTTTTAGGAGGCCATTATGTGGCTACTGCCTTTTCCAGGATGTGGATTGGGGTTTTTAACTTCACAGTGCCACCACCGCTCATTTGGGGAACAGTGCTGTAGGTGCCGTCCTACAGGTGCTTTGGAAGGGCCTCTCCTGGGAGGCATCTGTGATTGCAGTCTCTCATCTCTCTAAAAAGTACCTGCTTCTGTTTTTCAGCTCCTGCTGACCTCAGCAGCCAGTTAAATGCCCTGTTCCCTGCAGGGGCTAGAATTCTATTTTCCCCAGAAAAACAGGCTCCTGATACCTTCTGGCTGCTGACTTGGCTCTGCGGGAAATTTTCTCCCAGCTCTGCAATCCCATTTGCCTGCAAGGGGAGCAGGAGCAGGAAGTGCTACCTCTCCTGCAAGCATATTTGCCATCTATTTACAGAGCTGTGACTCACAAATCATGAGAACTCCAGATTTAGCAGAGCAAATTATAGAAAAGCAGCAGTCCTGCCCCTTCTTCCCACTTGGCCTCAGGTCTCAAGAGAAGCCTAGCCTCAGCAAAGGCATAAACCCACCAGCTCACCAGGAGTGATGTGCAGGCTGGGGAAACCTCACTTTAGAAGAAAATTTGATTGTCCGGGGGGGTTGTGTGTGATTTTGTGTTTTTTTAGTAGTTTGGGGATTTTTTAGTTTAATTAGTAAAGTAACGAGAAAGCAAGAATGTGAAACATACAGTTCATTTAAGAAGAAACATGTAAACAGAATTTTTATCAGGCCATCCTGGAGAAGATGTGATTGTTACCTGGACAAAAATGCTTTAGCTCCTTCACTGAGATCTGCACGATAGACTGACTGGCAGAGCTATTAATTGATTCTTTGTATTTCTGATCTCACTAGGGCCAGCAAGCATTCCTAATTGTTTCTAATTCCTCATCATGACATCCATTATGTTCACCTCTGAGATGTCTAAATGAATTCCGTGTATAATGGCAATGTTATGTAAAATGCAACATGACAGGAATACTTAGAATTGTTCAAAGCTGTGCTGTGGAAACCAACCTTATTTGTGCTAGCCTTCCAATACAGGATTTGCATGTTTTGGTTTCCTACAGGCACACTGAGAAACTCGACTATGTAAGGGTTTATACATTGCAGGTGGGATAGTGTTGTATCCCTTGTGGCTCCACAGAAAACCAAACACAAACCAAAATAATCTATACAGGAAGAACAAGCATGCTGACAGAGATTGTTTGACATTAGAAAGGCATAGCTACAGCCGCCTACTCTTTGTTAAAATGTCTACAGTAAATCTGGGCTATTGCTCACACACGAAACAAAGAGCTACCACAAGACAGTTAAATAGGAGAAATAGATTCTGAAAGGTGTCAATTTAAGTAATTCAACCACAGCAAAGGAAAAATAAAACAGTTCTCTAAAATCTGAACCTTTCAATTACAGAAAGCAGCTGTGAGAAAATCTAGCCTTTCTTTGAAGCAGAAAAACAGGACAATTGTATGGTGTAGGCAAGAAACTGTATTCCTAAAATATAGTCCTTTGCTTATATATTAAAATATCAATAAAAGAATCAAATCTATTCTTCCTTAACCAAAACTCTCAAGAGAGCAGGGTTGGACTAGATAATCTTTAAAAGGTTTTTCCAACATAAGTCATGATTCTGTGAATCTATGTTACAGTTTCCAGCATGGCAAAATGACCTCTGTTCATAGAAATGGGTACAAATCATTGGTTCACTGGTGTTATTTTGCTCTGGTGCCAAACAGGATCTCCCTCAGGGGTCTCACCCAGCCTGGGAAGGTAGGAGAAGAACCACCCACCATGTGAGCAAATGGTAAAATCCAGAGGGCCTCTGCAGGTCATGGTTACATAGAAAAATTGGCAGGACACTGTTTCAGGACTTGTAGGAATTGTAACTCAAAAGGTGCCCCAAACTATGCTGAAAATAAACTTAATTTATTCTTCTCTGATGACAGGAGGGAATCCAAGTTTCTTTTGGGTTTACTAAATGTCTGAGAACAACTGCCTGGTCTGAAAAATGCAATGTGAAGAACAATATGAACCCAAAATGCATATCTGTGATGCAACTTTCTCCAAAATAGCTGAGAAAGAGACCCACAGCATTGTTGACACTCCAGATTGATTCACAAGTAGATTAACTAGTAGAATAACTATATGAACATAGAGAAACATTCCTTTTTGGGTTTGCACTAATGTGTATGATCTCCCAAATACCTGCAAGCCATACTTTTTTTTTGCCAGACAAACTGTTATTAAAATACTCCTTATAATAAAGAACTGAGAAGGGGATATTAAACCTACGCGGTTTTAAAAGCACCTAGATCATTGGTTCTTCACATCATCACAAAAACCAATAGATTCTTTCCTAAAACATTTCAAAGCAGAAATCTGTGAAGAATATCTTGGGGCCAGAAGGGGCAAAACATAAGGTGAGAACAGAAAGATTGAGTGACTTTTTCTGTATTTTGTTTTTTGTTATAAATTTTGGAATTTGGATCTCACTCTAGTCTTTCTCAGCAGAAGATCTGAATCAAATCAAAGTGCAGATAGAACAGATTAAATGAACAGCAGCAAATTGTCTTATGATATTTAGATTCTTATGATATTTAGGCAGCACTTTAACTGGAAGAGTCTTTATAAAATACCCTTGCTACTAATAGTGTTGTATAATTTCTTTGCATTCCTATTGGTTTAGTGGGATGTAGCCAAATATCAAAAGGATTTGAGGATCTGACATCCATGAAAACTTCAAACTGATAAACCTACCAGGAAAATGAGTAGAAGCATTATAAAGGAACAGATGGACTACTGCACAAACAGGAAAAGAAAAATCAACACACCCTTTGAAGGGGAAGTCCAGACTCACAGATTGTTAGATTTTTTTTTAAGGAGTGAAAAGCATATGGATAAAAGAGGTCTTGGTAATGTTAATCTTCATGGCTCCCAGAAAAGCTCTCACCATAGGCTCTTAATGAAAATATGCAATCATGAAATAAGAGAAAAGGTTCTTCCACAGATAAATAATCGTTCAAAAGAAAGAAAAAAGGTAAGAGCAAATGGGAAGTTTTCACAGCAAAGGAAAAGTCCACAGGGTTCTATTCTTTTGCTTTCCAGCATATTCACAAGCTTTCTGAAAAAAGGTTATGACAAAATTTGCTGATGATACCAAATTATTAAGGATGGTCATACAGATTAAGTCTGAGCGAACCAAATGAGACAGCAGCTAATATTAATGGCAGTGGAAATTCAAGACAGGTAAATGCAAAGCCTTGCACAAAAATAATTCTAGCTTGATATATGAAATGTTCAATTCTGAGATGCCTATTACTATTTGGGAATGAGAACTTGGAGCGATAGCAGTGTTTAACTGAATGCTTGCCAGTGTGTGAAAAAAAAAACCCAAACAAATAGAAAAAAGAGCAAAACCGTATAAATCTGTAATACACACACCATTAGAAATTATGTAGAGGTCTGACCTTCTGTACCCTAACATGGTATAACATGGAAGAGAGAAAGATTCAGGCAGGGACAAAAAGGGGTGTGAAATGTATGAAATTCTTTCTACAAAGGGATTTAATCATCTAGGACTCCTGAGTTTGAAAAATTAAAAACAATAGAAGATGCAATCAATAAAATCATGAGTGGCACAAATAGAATTCTGAAGAAATTATTATAACTTCCTACACAAGAACTAGGAACGTAGGTATTAGGTGTAAAATGCAAAACAAAGGATCCTCTCCCCATTAAGATGTGGGACTTAATAAAACAGGATGATGTGAATGTTGAAAATTCGATGCCTCCTACAGGTTAAATTCTTGGGAGAAAGAAATTCCTTATATGAAAAGAAATAGCCTCTGACATAGGTAGTCCTTCAGCCACAAACTTTTAGAGTTTGAGAAGAAATTCTGTGTGTAACGTAATTACTACACCCTTCAATTCACATATAATGGCCAGTGTCAAATGCTACCTCATTGAGCTGAAGTATTACACAGTATGACTGTTCTTATGTCCTTATCCTAAAAATTTCTCAGGCAAATGAGGAAAATGAATCCAAGAAAAGGAAGCAAATTAACAAGACATTACAGAGCTGAAGGGAAACATGTAAGATAAATGTAATTGTAAGTGTAAGACTATTTTAGTTTACTAGACATACTTCCCAATTCATTTGTATTGGATGTTTAATGACATTTATTTACTTCTTTTTTCAATATTTCTTAGCTCTCTGCAGGAAGAAGTTGACTCTGAAGGTGAAGATGCTAAGGAAGGTCAGGTAAAGATCACAAAGGAAAACAGCAAAGAAGATTTCCAGAACAAAGAACAGCTAGCTTAATCTGAGTTTAAAAGACCATATAAAATGTAAGAAGAATAGAAGAAAGATACAAATACACAGCTGAGATTTATAAACAGAAAGGGTGAAGGAACAGTTAAAAAAATGGTTTTTTAATCATTCTTTAGAATTGTGAATCTGACACTACTTACACAAGAAAGGATAGACTAAACCTCTTCTTTCTTTTACCCTTCTCTTAAAAGCTTCAAGAAGGTGCCTACAAAATTATTTAGGTAAATTGTTTCAAGAGCTGTCAGAGAAATCAAATTAAAACTTCAAATTTTAATGTATCCACACTTTCAACATTTGAGAACAAGAAACAAGTAAATCTGGCTTAGCAAATCCAGGCTTTATTCTTCCTTCCATCTACAATGTTCTTTTTGTCAAACACTTTTTAAAAATAGATTTCTGAAAGATTCTCTGCATAATCACATCACTGAAAATCCTGCTGGGCAGCTGTATAAGATAGTCACTTAAACTATTCTGCACAGGCACTGTGGGCTCTGTATATGTGGCATTTTCTACAATAAATTCATATAAAAAATAATTTTCATAGTCATTAGAGGTTTGATTGATGACAACAAAAACATTTAGATTCTATTAAGTGAAGAATTATTGCATGTGTCTTTTGTAAAGTCTAAACTCCTGTATATTTCATTAAAGCTGAAAAGGCAGAATCAGAACAGACACTGGAAATGTAAGGCTTTGAATACAATTTTTTTTTCCAAATACAAAGTCCTTGAAGTAAGGGGGGAAAAAAAAGGAGAAACTTCTTAATTGTTACCTTGGGAAGCTCCCTCTATAGAATCAGAAAGAGATAAACCTACAAGGAAGGAAGAAAATGGAAGACAATTGTCATAGCAACCAGTTAAGAACACATTCAACACAGGAAACCATCCGATTAATCTCTTTTTTTAAGAACCACTGGTCATACAGAACCACCCAATTAAGTAACATGACATTTTTTTAAGATAGGATATTAAATCTCGCTTTAAAATTTGGAGTTTACTTGCAGAGCTTTTGACTTATTCACTGCATATACAACCTATAGGGCCACAAACAAAAATAAAAATAGCCAAGTCTTCTGTTTGTTTAAATTCCCTAGATCATAATTAACCCTAAATATTTTTGTCAGGCGACAAAGAAAAGGTGATAAGATACTTTTGCACTGAATATAAGGGTATTAGAAGATTAAACTAGTCCAGGTGTAGAGACTAAAACTATAATCCCAATTATCCTTTCCCATTTTGTTGCAAGCCAACCTCCTATGCTACAAAACTCTTGGTAGCTCGGACTAATACCTTCAGTTCATAAAACTACACTTTTGTTTTAATATTGACACCAGCCTCTCCCTTAGTTTCAGTCTCAGTTTTACCACATGCATTAATCAAACACTGCTACGTTTCGAGGTTTAAGATAAAACACAGACACTTATTTACTTTCCCTTTGGGTATAGTCTTGCTACGAGTAACACTTTATGGGCTGTGTTTCTGAAGGACATACTTGCAGTCACTACACACTGAAAGACTCATTAGCAGGTCTGGATGGAGAACATTGTTGCTCATTAGTGAAGTTTTATTGCCAACAGAAGAGTGGGAGACAGCAAACATATAATAAACTTTTCCGCCCTTCTCAAAGAAAGCCAAAGTATTAAATATAGAAGAAGCCAGCTCTTCTAAGAGAAAGCTAAAAATCTTGCAAAAAGACAACAAGTTCTTCTGCTAGTAAATAGTTTTGATATTTTTCCTATTTTTTCAGCACAGGAGAATTTGCTCCAATAATAGATCATTTGGTATTCCTCAAGTTTTCAAAAACAAACTGCATTTCCAACAAATCCTTTCCACTGTGTAGCTATTAATACTTAAAAAGTCAAGCAAAAATACTGCATGAGCTAAATAAAAATGGTGTTTATTACATAATTGAAGGCTGCAATTACTTTCTAGTAAGTTAAATGCATCTATTTCAGATCCTTCAGGAAAAAGCCCTATTATTGCAACTATTAAACCCTGCATATTTCTGAAGTCTAAATTTTTACCCTTAGGACTTTCTTCTTCATCTGCAAGAAATCAAAAATGTGTAAACTTATTCCAGTAGAAAGGATGCGATATAAATTTGATCTCACTCATTCATTTGCTTTAAAATGCTTTAACAGATCCTAAACTTTAAATCTCATTCTCAAATTCAACCCCAGGGCAGAGCCAGTGTTTACTGAAACGGGAGGTTACATCCACTCATCTTCCCTCTCCTATACAAACCTCTAATTTACTCTTTCTCCCTTCCCACTCGTTCTCTACTTGTATTCATCTCCCACATCTTTGTTCTTGACTAGTCCTGGAAAGGAATTGAGTCACATTTTTGGAACTATCTAAGGTCAGTTTTGAAGTGAACCTTACAGATGACACAAAAAAAGTGCCAGTAAAGTACTAGTGATGGTAGCTGCTGAAACATGAGCCATAAACATTTGTCTTCCACTGTTTCCTGACATTCTCCATCAGGCTTTTCTGCAAGTGGGCAAGGAGCTGGCCTAAAAGTAGCAGGGCAGGTGCAGGAGGCTGGGAGAATCCATGGAGAAGTGCACGAGCGGATGTGTTGGGAGTGGAATGGCCACTTCAGTGGCAAAGAGAGTACTTAAGAAACCACTGTGAATTTCAACAACAATCCCAGTAACCTCACTCCCCAAGAACACACAGAGACTAGGAACAGGCTCTGGGCCTAGAGCTTGTCCATCACATGGTGTGAATGTAAGGACTTATAAAGATTTATGGTTCATACTCTAAACTGTTGGACGCCTAAGACTCCTTCTGGTATTTTATATTCCTGACAAGAATAGTTCTTACTTAATGTGTTTAGCCTTTCATCTTGGAATAACTAATTCGTAAGTCAAATGCTCACTTATTGGATTTCAGTTTCATCATTTGTTGTTTCATGTCTTCTGAGGATTTTGTTAAAGCTCTTGATAAAAAGTTCATGCTGTTTTCCTTTTGATACTTGACTGCATTTAATGAAGTTGCAACAAAGAATGTGTTTAAAGAACACGCATCTTCAGCTATTGTTGCTTTGTGTTGTCCTTACTTTTCATGAAGGATAAAATGCTATTATTTATTTTCTATATAAACACAATGATTTGTGATAGATTTATGTTGTGCTTATACAAAATCAGGAATAGCTGAACATACTAGAGGGATAAAATTTTAAGTACAGAAGAAAAGAATTAAATTGTGCAAGTGCCAAAATTGCAAACGGTTACTGGGAAAAAAAAAAGGTTTAAAAAACCAAAAGTAATAATATTTTTCTGCTTATTCCCCATAGTGGGAACTGTGTATTATATATCAACACATACAGTGTAGATGAATCTCCAAGCTGGAAAACCACAGGAAATTGAACTTATTTTACAAAACCCTCAAAAGTTGGTGTTTTTTTATTTTTTCTTTCTGTTATTTTTTAAAACTACAATACAGTAATTATTCTCCTTATCTGTAGTTAGCCTCAAAATTATTGTAAACAAAAGCATCAGCAGTAATCAGCTCTAGAAGAATCCACATGAATTTATCTCCTGAAACTCTAAACAGAGGTTAATGAATGAACAGTCCTTGAACCTACATCGTATCTTGAGCGTACTTGCAAATGAGGGAGACCTGCAAAACAGCAGAACACATTTAAACAACTCCCAAAGGGACTCACAGAATTCCTGTGCCAAACAAACAATCCTCATGACCAAAACTCACACCAAGTCCAGCTGTAACGAACGTGGCCACTTTAAAGTGCTCACCCATGACAAACTTCTTCCTACGGAGATTTCTGTGAGAGCCTTGGAACACTTCAGGCCTGTGATTCCACCAATAAATTAGCTTATGTACTTGTGCATTATCACAGCAAAGATCACTTGTAGGAACAAATCAGTGACCTATGACACTGTTCATAGGTCAAAACAATTTTTTAACAAAGCATGACTGGCAAGATGACCAATGAAGAATTTTGCCTTTATATCTGAGGACTAAGTTCCATGTATATGTCCTTTATCTCAAACTTGTACTTTATTTTTAAGTGGTTAGCCATTTATACTTCCAGAAATGACAAAGAGATACAGTAAAAGCATCAATAAAAAGTGTATCATTGATCCCTCTGAGATTTCTATGTATTCTAGTTAGATCTTGTTAATATTTTTTCACTGATAACATTATAATCCATTAATTTAGCTTTCTCTAGTCATTTTCTTTTCTAAAACAGATACTTTTTTCTGAAAACTAACCTAATAATCATTAAAGCAGTGAAATAACAGTGTTCTACAGCTAGGAGAAAAAACATTTGAAACAAAACAGACAATGGAAAACTTACTATGTCACTATCTATATGAGATAAGTAAAAATACATTATAGTTTCAAATAAGTAGTAAAAAAATTATATTACTTACAAGAACATTATTACCAAGGAACTTGATTAAAAGCTTATAAAAAGATATGTGAAAAGTGAACCAAAATGTAGCACAAGGAGACAATCACAGTATTTGCTTTAAAATCACACTGCTGTTACAGCCTCACAAAAAACCTAATGGAGACACAACCTATTTAACCTGTTGTGGACACAGTCCCTACAGAAACATGTTTTTACATATGTGTATATAAATGCAAGCATGTATCTAATAGCAACACACGATAAAATACTGGTTACCTTTAACCTAGAAAAAGTGAATTATCACTCAAAATATAGCACCAAAAGAGTTTAGAAGCCAACCCATTTTTCTGTGTCATATAATCTTGCTCAGAGCAGGGCTTGCTGATGGAGGTGAAGAGAGAGAAAAAAATCGGTATATTAGCATGAACAGTGTTGCATGTTACAAAATAGAAAGAAATTATTTTTAAAAAGTCAGCAGGAACAGAGCATTACCAGAGTGGCTCCATGGACTGGATTAATAAGGACTGATTTTTTACTGTCCCTTGTGGTACAAGAATGGGGAAACAACAAAGAAACTTGGGAGGTAAGAGATTTAAAACTGTGAAAAGGAAGATGCTGCTCATAAAATGTGGTAAGCATTGTAGCATCTTGTTCCAAGGTGTTATGGGTGCTTAAGGTTCAGCTGAATTCAAAGGGCAACTGAATAAATTAATAGAAGACATAGTGGTTGAGGGCTGTTAAATGTAGAAAAAAATTCCACCAGTTTTGGAAGTCGTAACCACATACTGGAAAAATACTTTGCTGAGGTATTAAATTAAATCCCTGGAGATTTTCTACACAGCGATTTTCTACATGGAGATCAAATCAACCTGTTTCAAGTGGGGCGTAGAAGACACAGCTCCAAATCCAATATAATATGACTTTAAATATTCTTGTGTTTTGAATAATACTGTAAGCAAGTCTCATTTCATAAGCATATTTTGAAGTTTTAAAACAGAGAAGTGCACTGTCCCTTATTTTTTTTCCAGTACAACTGAACATGAAGTCACATTTTCTGAGTTAAATCAAAACCAAAAGAACAAAAGCAACTCGTTTTGTTTGCAGGCTTTGGTTGCTTGGAAGCACTGGAGAGCTGAGATACTTGACTAAGTCAGACAGCACAATTCATGGTTCATTATGTCTCCTCTGTGCCACTGTGACAGCTCAGTCATATGTCTTTAACTCTGCAAGCAAGAAAAATAAGTAGCTTTGTGAGTAGTAAAATTTAAGAAACTCACCTTCCTGTGTCTTCTTATTTCTCGATTTTCCCAATCTGTCAGGTTTTTTGTTTTCAGTGGGGCATTCACACTTCCACTGTAGAATCTGGTGTCTGATAAGGCAGTTGAGCTGGTGTGACAGTCTTTATCAGAACATATGGGTTCACAGAACTGTTTTGGAAAGATGCTCCAGAATTTAAGGTGAAGGCAGCTGACAGGTTTATACAGGAACAGTTCAACCCATATCTATATGGTTCTTTTTGTGGGATTTTGTTTGTTTGTTGATTTGTTTGGGGTTTTTTATCCATGATAACTGGCAGAAGATCCTGGGTCTAATTTCCCAGGACTAGAAGCATGGTATCATCTCTCAAAACAAAAAGCTATGGTAAAGTTGTGCATAAGTCAGTGAACGGGAAAAATCAGTGGGAAACAGTGTCAAAGGCTTTACTAAGGTCCAGGTAGAAAATATCCACAGCCTTTCCATCATCCACTAAATGGGTCACCCTGCTGTAGAAGGAAATCAGAGGAGAAAAGATTCTACATAGTTATATGTTTTAATACATTTACATTTACAGACATTTATAGAACGAAGTCACATGAGCCTACAGCAAAAACACATACACATACATACCTTTAAGTCAGGAGCTCCAGGACAAAGGTCTGTTTATGGCTTAAGCCCATTTTTACTAGGCTGTATGCCCCATTACTGTTATGTAATCTTCTGTCCCAGATTAATAAACTAATAAATAGAAGCAGAAAAGTAAAGAATAAAATCTCTGTGTGTGAGAGTGTTTGAAAATCGTTCTGTATTTAGGCATGTTGGGAATACTGGACACTGATTTGATTTCACAACACAAGTCCGGCTGACAGCAGAGAACTCATTTGTCCTTAACACAGAGCACAAAGTAAATATTCAGCCTTGTTGTTTGAATGTTCTGTCTGGACACACTGCTCACATACTACGCCTGACTGTATTGCTTCGAACAAGCTCGGCTACAACTACCAACAAACCTTTGCGATTTAAATTCCTCAGTCATTTTTCTCTTTCTATCTTCCTCCTATCACCCTTGGTGAGGTTGTGGTGGGGTCTGCAGCCCCCTGGACTGAGGAGGATGAGTCTGGGAATAGGATCAGCTCCTTTCCCAGTCTCAATCCTGTGTGATGGCAGTGCTGAAGAGCAGTACATTCACACTGAGCTGGGGACACACCATGATGCCACTGTGAGCAGGTTTGGTTTGCTGATGGTTTAATAAGTTTTGTGGAAGGACCTGAACACTCTAGCCTGGTTTGAAAGTGAGAGACCCCCCTCAAACCCTCTGGTCACCTCTGACACTTTCATGTTGGCACAACTCTACGTGGGACCCCCTGTAGCAACCCCAGCTGGGCCTGCTCTAGCAGGACTGCAAGCTCCCTCCTCCCTCCCTCCCAGCCTCCTCCCACAGACTAGTAATTAGTGCAAGTGTAGGATTGTATTAATTGCAGCAATTGTCATGTTTAGATTCATGGGTTAATTGGTAATATCTGGTGTAACGTTTTCCCCTCTGGATATTTTTGATCACAGTAATTAACCTCCCCCATCCCAAGGAACAGATGCTCATTGCTGCACTCTCCAGCAGCCCCCAGAGAGGGTCCTGGGGGGATCCCTCTCCACCAGTGCCATGGTGGGCTCTGTGCTGCAGGGTGAGGATGCCCTGTGGCATGTCCCATCCATAGATTTACCTGACATTTTCTCAGGAAGCTCAGGAAAGCAGCGGCCATGCTATCTTGTCTTTGAACCAGCAGCTATAAAGTCACTGCCAGTGATGCATATTTTTAGGAAGAGGTTGGATTGTTATGGCCAACTCTGCTTTCTCATTATTTCTGTCAAGACAAATGGAAGTGGAGATGGGACCAGGAGTGCCTTCTGCTTCCCCTCCTGCAGTATTGATGGTAAATGATGATGAATGTCCCTCTCTGACTGTAGCTGGGATTGGAGAGCAGGAGATGGGGGTAAAAATCAGGTTTGAAAAGGTCAGCTCAGCATTCCAGCATGCCTTGCTGTCTACCCTGTTATGGGATCATGGTAAAGACAGGTTTGGTCTCCCCACATTTCCAAACCCACTCCCTCTTGCCAGTGTGGGGTACATCTCCAAACAACACGTGCTCAGTGGCCGGAGAGCCAACTCTTCAGCCAGCAGGTCTACCTGGGTGGTTTTTCTATGCTGCTAACAAGGATCTGGATTTTATTAAATCTTCTCCCATTGGGCACAAACCAGGAACTGTAAGTATGGCAGGAGAATGGATAAGCCAGGATGCTGTGGCTGACAGCCTGGGGAGTAAAACCATCCTTTGGCATTCCTTGTGTTTCTAACTCCAGCCCAGATGAAAGGCTGGGGTTTTTAAAGGCGTTGAACAGCGACCACTCCAGGTCTTTATTGCTCTTCAGTTCCAACAGAATGGGGGAACATCTTCTGAAAGCCCCAACTTAATCTGAGAAAAGCACAACTTGCTTCACTTTCTAATTGCTACTTTATTGATTTTCTACTATAAATTGGAGGTAAAGGGACAAATCATAGGAGCAGCTGCAATGTTATGGGCTGGGTATGCATCAGTGAGGGCTACAGTTCACAAAAATCTAGAAAATTCCATCAAAATAGCCCAAAATTCCATCAGAATGATCCCAAAATCCCATCAAAATAGCCCAAAACTCAGCACAAATGCCACCAAATCCACACAAATCCACACAAATCCACACCAAAACATCCTAAAATATCCCCAAACTCCCCAACATTCCATCAAATTTAACAAAATTCCACCAAAATACCCCAAATTCCCACCAAAATGCCCCCAAAGAGACAAAAAAAATACATCCAAAATGTCCTAACAGCCACATAAATTCACAAAAACTCTCCCAAAAATATCCCAAAATATCCCAAGAATCCCATAAAAATCCACCAAATTCCACTTAAAATCCCATCAAATTCCCACCAAAATGCCCCTAAATCACCCCAAATGTACAAAAGTACTTCAAAATTCAAATTCCTCCAAATCTATCTTAATTATCTCCAAATTCACATAAAATATTCCCAATTCACTCAAAAATCCTACAAAATCCCCAAATTCCATCAAAATCTGCTCAAAATTACCACCAAATCCACCTAAAATCAACAAAATCTGTGCAAGATTTACCCAGGTTCACCAAAAATATCTGAAAATTAATTTATTATATGTGAAAATTCCCCAAAATTCTCCCCAAGTTCACCTAAAATGCCCCCAAATTCACTACAAATCTACACATAATTTCCCTAAATCATGAAAATTTCAACTAACTCCCCAAATGCCCCCCAAATATCTCAAAATCCCATGAAAAGCCACCCAAATACCCTAAAATCACCAAAATTTGCCCCAATCCCCTCAAATTCACCCCATTTCCTCCCCACACCCGAATCTGGGCTCTAAAAATCAGGATTTCAGCCTTTAAAGCAGTTAGGTCCAGTTTGAACCAGATGAACCAGTCAAATCTAGTTTGAACTGGTTGGAACCAGTTTGATCAGTTTAATCTGGTTTGGCACAGTCGGATTCAGTTTTAACCAGTTTGGAACTGGTTGGATCAAGTTTGAACCTGCTGGATCAGGTTTGAACCGGTGGGGTCTGGTTATATCCTGTCTGATCCAGTTTGATCCTCTTCAAACTAGTTTTATCCAGTTTGAACCAGTGAGATCCAATTAGAACTGGATTGAACTGGCTGGAACTGGTTGGAACCGGAAATAAAAAGTTAATGTGCCTGGAGCAAATAAAAAATACTCTTAATAAGACTGAGTTATGAATGCGTTTAAGTGATTGATTTTCATATGTGTTTACCATCTAATCATACAGGCTGCTCATTAAAAAATGCATGTCCCAAGAGTCCAGGTCTCCATCTGAAATGCCAACAAACACACCTCGGCACAAATGCCGAGCGACAAATAAAAAGAGAAATTAGCCATCTAAATAGCATTTAATGAGGTTTAAATGACAGAAAGAAACAAAGTAGTAGTGGGAGAAGGTCAGGAAAAAAAAGTCAGGCAAATCTCCATCTGGCTGTAGTACACAAAAGGAAAATAACAGGTAAACAGATATTCAGCAAAGAATAAGGGAGTATCAGTGAGCTGGAAGACAGAAGTTGGTTGGGCAGTGAGAAACGTCTGAGCTGTTTGTGTATGGTGTAAATGAAACAGAAAAATGAAATACCATTATAAGGTGGAAGAGTGGGTACTAGAAAAAAACAGAACTATAATCAAGCATTGTAGGATTTATTTTTAATTGGTAGTCATGATCAAACACTGGATTTCTGCTGGGCTTGACTATTTCTGAGTTTTAAGGATACCTATTTTATGATTATAATTTCTGGACAATAGAGCACCAACTGTGGATTTCTAGAGAGAAAGTTCTGAGTCTACAAACCTGTCCAAGTAAAGAAAGGCTAAAACTGCAGAGCCATTACAGTCACTAATAAGCATCAGCCATCAAACCTTGGCTTTACACATAATTTTAAAGAAAAAATACAAAATTTAATCCTAAAAAGCTTAATTATAACACAATTGTCAAAGGTTATATGCACTAGAAAGTAAAATGTGGAAGTAAAAGAAACGGGGCAAGCAGTACAGACTAATTAATGCTAAGTACAATTATAAAGTGCAGGTATTTCAGGATGCAGGAGTAAACAGATCACCAAATACCTCCTGAGTCAGCAAGAGATGATTCTGTGCTATTTTTAGATGAGGTTTTGGTAAGTGGCAAGGACAGAAAAGGAAAGCTGATTGCAGAAAATAACCTTGAATGGGGTGATCACAACTGAATTCAGTTTAAACTGAGATTAATTAACTATGGATTTCTATTTCGAAAAGACAGACTTTTGGATAGCAGAGTCATCTGGGCTGCACTGATGACTGAATGTAGGAAGTTCAGAACTCCTTTCAGTCGGAAAGTGAAAGAAAAAATGTGGAATTCATGCCCTAAGGACAGGGTAAAACTCCAAACACAAAGGGTCTTCTCCCATTTGCACTGATTTAAGTAGCTACATCAAATTCCATGAGCATCTAAGATGTAATATACCCACAAGAGTTCTCTGTTTGCAGTGCTCTCTGTTCATTTGTGTTCATTCATATCAGAATGGCAAGATTTGCTCTCAGAAAGCCCAAGATCTCTGTACTCTGTAAATAGACTGGTTTTTTCTTAATATTTAAAAGTCTGATCTTGGCAGATGTGTTGATGAGGCAGAGTGCCAGTCTTTGAAAAACACTTGGTATTCATCATTATCCAGATTATTGCGTCCTTTCATACTCACAAACTGTGGATGTCAAAAATATTCCCATGACTGACCACAAAGATTTTTTCCACTTCAGTATATGAGACAGAAATGAAATGTCTGGAAACCATCTCTAGGCTGCACAGATTTTCCCGTGTTCCAGCTGTTGTCATGAGACCTCTGGATTAAATGACCACATGCCAAAAATTCTCAAAACCCACTAATAGGCTAAAGATGAATGGAAAAACTTGCTCTAAACAAATACATTATTAGCAGATGGAACATCACAAATCAACAACAGAAGAGGATGGTAGCTTCCAAATGAACTCATTTATATTATATCAGTTTGCTCCCGCCTGTCAGGAGAAATTCTGTCATCTACCTGCCTGCCCTGTGAGCACCTAAATGTGTAAGAAACACCATTTGTGCCTACCTGACATAAATATGTACACAGCCAGAAAGTGACACTCTGCAGTAAAGGCCTTGATTACTTGTTTGTTTTTTTTTTTTAAATCAGAGACTATAAAGGAAAAAAACAGGAATTCTGAATTACTGGACAATTAGTAGGCTGAATTAAAGTAGAGCAGAAAGTAGAGGAACATATTTAGCCATTATCAGAGAAGCAGGAAAAAACACATTCATTTGAAACAGAAAAATTTATGTTTATCTTTTTTCCATAAGTTCTCATTCACTGTTGTTGTTTTGAGGAAGCACTGTTGTGGGTCACAAAATTTTTGCCATTATCAAAGAAAAGACAAGTGTGTTCACATGGAAGTGGACATGCCAAAGCATCCAAACTATGGGAATTTGTTTTTCTGCACATAAAAAGAGAGACATTTCAGAACAGTTTTGTATTTCTCCCAAATGGTCAAAATGTTAAATTCCATATAAAATGATAAAAACATTTCAAAGCCTAGGTACCAGTTCAGGATCGAACAGAATCACCGTCCTCTGAAAATCTCAAAATTAAGACACAATCACTTTTTCTGTTATTACATTATGCTGACATAACATCAATAAGAGTAACTGTGAAGCTAAATATATTAATACAGCTGATACATCTTACTGTTACAACATCAATAAGTGACTGTGTCCCAACTTTAATATATCAGATTGATAAAATATCAGTGACTAAACCATCACTGTAACCATCCTCTCTTGTAACTATAAACCTGTATTTGAACTGAAACCTTCTCAAAATTCAGACTTCTCCCAGCACTATATATATATTAAAAAAAAAAAAAAGAAAAGATAAATAAATAAATGCTACAGACTTGAATACCATCTATTTAATTCCATACTAAGGTTGCATGCTAAGCAGCCTTGATTTTTTTTGACTGTAGATGTATTTACAGGTCTTGTTATACAGTTTGCCATAATTTTAATAAATTATGCTAAAATACCTGGTCACTTGCTTTCAGAATTGTCAACTTTGGTATTAGCAGTAGTGGCACAATTCCCACAGATTTAATAGATAGTCCAAAGCTCAGTGGCTAATCTGTCATTAATTTTAACAGGCAGTATGTCAGGCCTCTGGTGATGTAAACACTATATATGAAAATATTTTATCTCATAACCTACAAATACAAAATAAGTAAATAGGATCCTGTCTTCTTTACTATCACCCTCCTGATATCAAAAGAAAATTGTTATATTTTCCTGTCCTAATAATATAAATTAATTTACCATTTTATGCGATTGAAGCTGTGCATCATATTTTCTATTCCTCTGTAAGCCAAATGTGAATATTGTTAAACTCACAGAGGGCATTTTAAGCTTATCTTTACAATCGTAGCTGTGAGTGGCCTCAATGTATAATTGCAAGCAAGAACATTGTCCTTATTTTGTGCAAAACTAAGCAATTCTTTTCAGCAGATGCTTTCAAAGGTGTGAATGAAGCAGTTTTAATTTTTTTTTCAACTGTTTGACATTTACTACTAAACCTTAAGTTAATCAACCAAAACAAAGTCTGTAACCAGGCCACGGTCTCTAGGTTATTACTCCAGTTTATCTTCAGTGTGAAATGATCATCCTTGAAAGTACTCACTGTCTTCCTTCCAAATTGCCCTCAATGTTGCTTGCTCAAGATGTTCAGAAAACTGAGCCTAGTAGCAAATACTCTTTTCCTCTAAAAGAGCTGTACACTAATTTTTATTGCACTGTCTTGCTTCACCTCTGTTTCATTTCAACCACTTCGCATTATTCTTAATACTTACAGCATTTGGCTTTGAAACAGCAGTCTTGTGTATTTCTGTTTTATGATCATCTTTTCAAGCTAAGGCACTGAACAAAGTCACTACGTGATGGTGTAGTCTAGAAACCTTTCCTCCCCCCGTGTGTAGATAGGTACAAAACATGTATCATATGCCTCTTTTAGAAATAAATATGTAACAGTGTTCCAAAACTACATCAATGTTACCCGTTTTTCGTCTCTTTGCACTGCTTAATTCTTAGATTAGCACAGGGATTAGATGCCAATTTTGACGTAAGTGGCTATTATTGTAATGCATTTGGGAGAATTACAGATTCAGGAGAGGAAGGCAAGCAGCTCTGAGAACATAAGGAAAAGAAGGAAAAGAAGGAGTGAGAGGGTACTAAGCAGCCCCCAGAAAGAAGTAAACTAGGTTGGGAACTAATAAGGAGAGAGAAGGTGATTTGTTTCCATGTGCTGGGTTGGTATCTTCTCTCATTTAGTACAAATCCATCGGAAGAGACTGCAAGAAAGACTTTGCTTTCCTTTGGCTGTCAGTGAGAGGAAGAGGAACTGGTCTGGAAGATGTTCAAGTAGCTGCTCAGGGGTCGCAGCCCACAGGTCCCATTACTAGAGGATTAATAGTTCCTAATGAAAACCAGATTTTTTCACTTCTCAGTGTGATTTTACACAGCCAGAAAGAGCCCTACCAGCAGCTTGTCCTTACTCATCATCTCTCCTTGATAGGAGAGACAGAGGCCAGGAGGTCTTCAAGGATATGAAGAGGAAAATAAATGCTATGTTAGATACCTGAATGCTGTGCTACAATGTTAGCCATGGCCAGTGAGCCCAGCCCCTCTGCTGTAACCCCATCAGCACTCTGAGGCAGGGGATGAATTCCACCTGGGAAAAGCAGAGTGTGCCACAGAGGAGCTGTGTAGGGTTCCCCTGGGAATGCCTCTGCTGGCCATAGCCAGAGGGAATCCTCCCAGGGAAAAAGGGGAAAGGAATTCCTGCTCCTTGCTGAGCACAGGGGTGGTAACTGCCCACAAAGGTGGAAGAAAACCCTTCAGGCACGCTGCATTCTCTTTCCCTTCTGACATTTTGTGTCGATAAAAACTCTACACAAAATGAGGCTCTTAAAAATGAAGCTCAGGATTTAAAATGAAGCAGTTACTATTACAGTCACGTTCCCACAGCTTCTGTCCTCACCCAGTAGCAGTTCTTTGGAAAAGAACTTTGTGATACCTTGCTTGTAAATTGTGTGATATAAAATTAAGTTCTTTGCCCTTCCTTGGCAAAAGGAAATATAAAAATCACTACTATAAATACTGCATCCATCATTTAAAAAATGTATAGCTTTTAAGACTGTATCACACATGGTGAAAACAGATCAGAAAAACAGATTGAGGCTTTTTAAACCATTGGTTTTATCCTGCCAGCTGCACTTATTCCCACTGTCATTTACTATCAGCATTTTAGTGTTCAAAAGAAAGTGTAAAGGCTCAAACATATTCTTGAAAAATAGTATAAGCTGCATGCTAATGAAGCCACTCTTCCTGAGGGTCTGTCTCCTGCTATTTGTCAATAAAGACATTTAAGTTTCTATAGTAAATAACGTCTGCTCCTAAGAACATATTGCAAAGCAGCAATAAAAAATAGGAGGATAACAAGTACCAGGCATTGTTACTTTGTTAAGAGAAACACTAGTGACTCCCTCCATCAATCACCACCTCTGACCCTCCCAATCTCCTGAAATTAGCATCTAATTAATTCATGCATCATTCAAAAATTTGAATTCCAGAATATGGCAACACAAATATTATATAGAGGACAGATCATTAAAACAGCAGAAATATTTGTGAGCTGTAAATAATGAAAGAGAGAATAGGATTTTGCCATCATTCTCAGCAGCACATAGAGCAATTTTAAGAAGCTGAAGCTGACATCTGACTGACTTCTTAGCAAATATCACCCCTGGCTGCACTGGCAGATTCCACTGGAATATCTGAGACTGAAACACTAACTGACTGCTGCCAAGCCAGGAATGAGCCTTGGCTTTTGTACTGCTACTTACTGTGTTTTGTTCTGGTTTTGTTTGTTGGTTTGTTGTTTTTCTTCAGAAGTTAATAATTTGTGAAGGTATTTGCATTTCTGCTTTGCATTATCTCAACACATTGCAACTAAGGGGGAAAAAAAATAAGCAAATGCTTTCCAGTGGCCCAAATAAGATTTATATACTCTTATCTCTCAGCATTGTTGTTCCGTGCCATAAAAGCCATGAGAAATATGTGAGGGTATGAAGGAAGGGATAGCCAAGAGGATATACAAGTAATTTAGTTTTTATCCCAAAAATAAACAGCATCATTGCAGTATGCATAGATAAGCACTGCTCCAGCTCCATCAGGGGTTTTTGCTGCTCTCTATATGGCATGATATTTATCATTCATTCAGTGACCTTCAACCATTTACTTTGCTACACTACCTTGGCTCCTTCCTAGAATAAAGGCCAAGTTTTACAGAATTAGAAAATATTAGTCTTTCTCTACAGTAGCTTTACAGAGGTCCAAATTTGCCATTAGGGTAAAGCAGGGCAACACGCCTTCACTCAGGTGCATCCACCCAGACTCTGAATTTTTCATTAGTAATCACAGGACTAAATTCAGTCTTTAAAAAGTACTGATTGGAAATTTGTGTTACTCTGGGAATGAGGCACACATCCCCAGGACGTTTGAGTACTACAGGACTGGAAACAGCAAGTATTCAGTCTGGTTCAAATGAACACATGGACATATCCAAGTGCATTTTAAACCCTTGCACAGTGGTTTGCTCCTGAAGCTCTCTGGAACTGTCCCAGAAGGAGGAGCTGGCTTGCAGGAAGGTCCCACCTCTCCTTGGGTAGCAGCAGGACATTTCTGTAATTTGAGGACATCACCTGGCTGAAGGCAGGTCTGTGAGTCATTCCTACAGAAATGACTCGTGTCAGCTGCACCTCTGTAAGAAGGGAAAGATAAAGCCTTACACGCTGGGATTTGAACAGAGAGATGTGACGTTGCCCTCAGGAGACTGCATGAAGGTGTTTTACTGAGATTAAAAGGAAGGGGGGAAAAAAGTCACACCAAACCACTTGGAACATATGAAGAAGTACAGCCTTTGCAGTCCCACTAGGTAGGATAACACTTATAAGGGCTATTAGCCTCCATATTACAGATCAGCAGAAGAGGTCAGGGACATATTTCAGCAAAGCAGTATATCTTGGCTCAGCAGAAGGAAGCATTTTAATCTTCTTTGGGCCATTCACTGGGCTAAATCAAATGATATAAGCAATCATTACAGAGTTTAGGGAACAGGGCTGCCCTTTAAGTCCCTGGATTTCTGCTGCTGTTGCCAGAAGTAAATCAAAATTAGGGGGCATCCCCAGTGCTAGAGAGAGTTTCCTTGAGAAAGACTGAGGGATAGTTGAGGATTTTGGAAGTTGAAGAGAGGAGTCAGTCTGATCCTGCAATAATAGAACAGACCTGCAATGGGGATGAAAAGACAAAGAAGTATTTAGAGAGGTTGCTTGCATTCTTTATTTCCAGTGATAGTGGTAAAATGATGAAAGAACTTTCTTGTCAGGTTTTTTTAAATTAAATTTACATTTGAACATAAGACTCAGAGAAGAGTTAAAAACAGACAGTGAGGATATGTAAAGTGTTTTGTATTCCTCTAGTATTTCATTTAGGTTTTAAATAAAAAATTGCAAGGTTCAAAGTCAAATCACTGGTTTCAACACAATCTAATTTTATGCAATTTAGATCATTGTACGGATGCAAATTCTACTTTTCAACCCTCTCCAAACTGTAGGTGAGGGCAGGTAGGAGGGAGGGAATATTTAGGGAGGGAGGGCAATCTAGCTAAACTGTCCCACTGATGGTGGGGGGAGGCGGGAGGGAAATATCCCCTCTGCAATGTCAGGAAAAGGCAGAAATCAAAATTACAATATTAAAAATAGATGTGACTCATACATTTTGAGAGGGATGATTTTCTCCTAGAGAAATGCAATAATATGAACTCCTGGTCAGTCTGGGATATTTAAAAAGGTATCTGTGTTTTTGTTTTCCTTTATGCATACTCAATGCCTGTTAGGAACATTTATTCAGTTTCACAATAAACATTTCATGCCTCTGTGTCCTGCAAGGTCAACTCAGCTTATGAAAACCAAGCTGCTGTCTGTCTCCTTTACCTCATCACTAAAATTCCCAGACAGAGCAGAAACTCCAAAACTCATCAAAACACTATCAGTTAGACTGGAGAGAATTAGAGCTGAATACTAATTTTAATACCTCTATTATGTATGCACAAGATAACTATACTTGAGGTAGCAATAAGCAAGGCATCTTGAAGGACTCTTGTTTATTCACTCTTCCCCAAAAGAAAAAAAGTAACGATTCCATCTAATGAAGTGAGAAGGTGAAGGTAGTTTTACTTTGCGAGTGAGATACTTAATGAGGCAATATCCTCTTGAATCTTTGAGATAAGCTCTAGGTCAAAAGTAGACAAATTAGCATAACATTCATATTAATATATTTCAGAATCAGATACAGAAACAACCTGCACTCTGAAACCTGCCTAATCACAGACAGCTAATTTTCAAAGGAGTTTTGGCACTCATTATGGTGATGGATGACAGAACTAAAAACATCAACATTTCCTTGAGATCTGCCATGCTTTGTAGGCACTTCTCTTATGTACTTCATGAATTGTATTTCATATTTTTCATAATTTATTTAGATACTCAGAGAAGGAAAATGAGGTTCCTTGAGGAAGATATTTTGGCATGCTGCAACAGTGCCTTTGTGTATTTGCAACATAGATAATCCAACATGGTACGGTATTCTAGCACCCAGAAGTTGCACTGAGGCTATTCTAAAGCTCTTATTATCACACCACAATGAGAAATACATACAGACATTTCTACAAACACACCCACATGCAAAATATTCTGTACGTGAAAGAAGCTGCTGTTATTTATGAGCTTTCTCATGCACACATACACAGATGCATACATACAAACACCTCTGCTCTCATAGCTGTGTACACAGACTGTCGCCACTACATGCAAATTACTAATTTACCTTCCTTTCCTTTCTAAAATGAATTTAAACATTGGTATGCCCCAAAACATTGACAACTCTGGGTTAGCACTGCTGATGCTGTCCAGTAAAAAGGAAAGAAGAGGGAAAGGGTGTGTGGAAGATGCTATTAAAAAAACCCAAATAATAAAATCCAGGAGTGAAAACTAAAAGGCTCCGATAATTGTTTCCTTAAGTTTTCTTAAGGAATGAATTCTGTTGATGAGACTGGTTTAGGCTGCCTGCAGTTCTGTGGAGCTCATCTGGACTAGTCTACATAGTGATCTTGATTCTAGGACATAGTGCATTCCTTACAGCCTTAAAATTCACTGCTGCTGGAGAAAATTAATTTTAAAATACAGTATTAATCCTCAATAAAATTGAAATGCAGCCCTTTGCACTGCAGGCACTGGGTTTGGATAAACAGGTATTCAGGGCTTCATCTTAGAAGTGTGTTAAACATCTTTGGAGTCAATGAACACACTCAGTTTATGCTGCCTACAAGGGAAACTGATGTCTTTTGGCATCTTCTGCACTCAGGCTCTTTTTGATTACAGTGAAAAGGAACACAAAGGGCTCGTGCCTCAGGCAGCACAGATTAGCCAAAAGTGCATATGCCTAAAAATAAGAAGTGACTGGAGAGTGCAAGGCAACGGCAGGGATGATGGGAAGATTTATCCTGCATCTTACTGGAAGACAAGCTGGCCATGGGCCTACAAGCAGCAGCAGCCAAGCCAAGGGAAGGGAGCACGTCTTATCAGACATGAGAGCTGACAGCGTGCTGGCAGCTGTGGACACAAACGTGACAGCTGTGAGTCAGGTTACAGCTTCCCCTCTCCTGCCCCAGGGCCTCCCCTCTGCCTCTCCTTCGTGATAGGAGCAAAATCTGCGGCTCGCTGGGTGCCACGGCGATCGATGCTGCCGTGGTGTTTGTTACAGCGGGCACCGCTGGAAACGACTTTAGCACCTAAATACTATTTCTGCACAGTTTCACAGCATTGTTCCTCTTGCCTGACCTTAAGACACCTTTTCTGGCTGACTGCTTTCTGAACAAGTTCTAGCTGTGGCCATCTCTGCCTTGGCTGTTTGGGGCTGAGCAAGGTACAGCACAACACAGTAGATGAGACATCTCCAGGCCATCTTCAAGCACAGCCACGCCACTGAAACCATTGTACATTGCCAAGAGCTCACTTCTGCTGGCCCCTTCCTAATCTCTCAGTGTTGGACTGGGTTTGCAGGACAAGGTTGTGACAGTGGGGAGGCTACAGGGGGTCGCCCACACTGGGGAAAAAACCCAAACAACCCAACCCCCCCCAAAAAAAACCCACCAAAAAAGCATTACCAAACCAGAAAAAATAAATACAATAAATCTGCTTCCTCCTTCCTGCAAAATTTCTCTGTGGCTAAGAAAATTGCTTGTGAAAACCTTTTGTTCTCCTCAGAATGTAAATGCTTACCCTTAGTATAGGTGAGAAGAAGTTTCCTATCAGTTATCTAGAAAGCTTATAACACAACAAAAACTCAGTTAATGGTTTAGGGATAGGTGGTGGTTTTTTCCTCACTGTCTTTACAGTGTGCTTCATCTTGTATCTTTAAGCATTATAGATTCACAAGCATTATGCAAAACATTATGAGGATAATCGGCACAATGGGGGTTCACTATTTAATGAAAGTAACTCTCTTGTTTTTAATTACAGCATTTAAGATCATCTTATTGTCAAGTGAAATACAGCCTTCCCTTTTTGTGATTTGCTTAGGATTTAGGAAATATCCCGCCACCTTCCTCTTTCACAATAAAGATCATCTCCCACATTTTCAGGTAACTGTACACATGTTAAATGCTTTGTTTGGGAGCTTTCCAAAGCCAGGACTATAAAGCAAACAAATCAAAGGCCTTGTAAAAACTTCCTACTGGAAAATATTTTACTAATTTTAAAATACTGTAAGAGAAGCAGGGCAGAAGTTCAGTGTTAGGTATCTCACTCCTAGATGTTTTTAATTTCTGGAATATATTGTTCCCCATTTTTTGCAGTTTCTTCCTCCTAAAAAGTAAGTCCCATGAATAAAACAGCCCCAGTGCTAGACTACTTGGAGCAGACGCTTCAGCAGCAGGTAATTAGATTTCACACATTTTATATTTTCAATTATTTCATTTACACTATAATCAATGTTTTTCACATGTAAGGAACACTATATTAGACTAGAGATTTCTATCGTAAAAGAAAAAAACAGCAAACAAAAGAACAAAAACCATTATTAACAAAATGTTCCAAATCCTGTTTGCATAGAGATATGCACTATAATTCAGCACCAGAGGAAAGGAATTGTATCCGCACACACACACACGTTTCAAGACCAAAAGGAAAACCATAATTGCTGTGTTTAATGTTTGTATCTTTTGTGTATATTTTAACCATATTTGCAATTTGCAGAGCTATTTGCCTGATGGCATTATTATAAATCTATTAAATCCATCCTTTGAACAGATGGTGCTATAAAATACCATTGTATCTGGGAAGAGGTGTTTGAAGACATTGTATATGTGTAGGCATACATGTGATGACACCTAGAAGACCACAAAAGCTATGTAAAATAGATAAGTACACCAACTGGGAGGCCCAGTTTCCCAGCATGGCTGATCAGTGTGTCTTTTTCATAATATCAAACGCCATCTTTGCAATGCTTGTAAAATAATACCCACTGGGTTTTGGAATAAAGATCTCCACTGGTACCTCAGCAGTATCTTTTTCCTGAAAGCCCTGTATTCCCTATGGATTACCTGTTCCAGCAACAAAGAGATAAACAATGTGTCATGTTATTTAGTTTCTCAGCATTTTCAAGTGGATTTCCCTTTTTGAAAAAAAAAAAAAAAGAATAATCCGTTATTGGTATAAAAACCCAGCAAAAGTTTAAATATTTCTTTTCATCACAACAGCAGCAGTAACAATATTTACTCATTGTCTTTGACACTATTTTTTTTCATGCAAATGTGCAACAGAAATAATAAAAAGCCAATAGTATATTATTTGATTTGATGTATATAAGAAGCCGGCTCCAAGTGCTGAAATTTGTACAACATGTTGGCATAGTTCAAGGAGAGCAAATTTGCAATGAATGATGATAATTTGCTCTGAAAGAAATTAGTGCCTATTTTGATTAGGAATTAGCCTTCTGTTCAAATTTCAGCAGAGTAATGTATTCATTCCTGGCTAGAGCATTAGCTGGGTTGAAAGGGTGAGAGAAAAGCTTGTGGACAAAGGGAAAATTAAAAAGTAAAAAGATCAAAGAGCTATTTCTGTAGTTCAGTAATAAGGTAACTTATACGGTTCAAAAAAATCACTACCAGTGTGTAACACTGAAATGCACATTTACCATGGTACCCAACATTTCCTGAGGTAGGAACTCCTATTGTTCTGTTTTTAGGATTACATTGTTCAGTTTTTGGGATTTACATCATTCACTGTGTATTTTTGCACCTGATCACACCCAAATTGCTCAGTTTGAGGTATAAATGCTGCCATAGGACAACATGCAGCAGTTGAGGATGTGTTGTACACTTCGTAATTACATACATACAAATACTGCACAGCTAAAATTTTGTTTCCTTCCCACTAGCCCTGGTATGGAAAAACAATTCATCAGCCATCTTAAAGCAATTCGTGTTAAACCTACAGAAGTAGGCTTCAGAGCTACTGGAATCTTCAGCTGCCCCACTACAGTTCCTACTCGGGGGCCCACATTGGCCAGGGCTACAATTCTTTCAATTTCTATCCAGGAAAAACACATTTCCAGAAAGAACTGGCTAGAAATTCAGCTTTATGCATTAAAAACGCAGCAGAGAACAAATGAATCGTCCTCAGCAAGTCAAAGTGTTGACTATGATGAAGTAGAATCTGGAAGGGTCTGCCACTCAAGTGTGCAAGCTCTTTGAGGAGTTAATCTATGAGAGAAGCTTAAAAAAATGCCAGCATTTCTGCTGTGGTGCCAGCTGTCAGGGCTCTGACAGTTTACCTCGGCACTGAATCTTCAGAACAAAGGAACTAGGTCATGAAACAGAAAATTTAAGCATATTCCCCATGAAACTCACCTTAAAAGATGAGCATTCAGGTTACTAAGTCAAGGACTGAAAAGTCAGAAAATGACAAATTTAGGGCTGCATGTTCAATTTTTAACTCTTCCTCTTTGTATATCTGCACTGTTGAACTACTAACTATAGGACTGCAGAAATAACTGTATGCAAAGACCATACTTCAGCTGATGGCAAAAGGGACTGCTGTTATTTAATTTTAAATGATTAATCAAAACAGGGGTTTAAACTATCTTGTTGAATACAGTGCTTGTCCACCAGTGTTTGTGCATCCTCCCCCGCATCCCCAATAAGCCTCTACCACTCCCAAGCTCCTTGCTGTAGTCACCTACCTGCCTTCTTTCACTGCCTCGGTTTCCCCACTGTCTCCGATCACAGTTCAGCTCTTTGGACACCAAATTGCTCTAACTCCAGTGTTCAGCAGCACCTCTAAACTTCAGTGTTATTTTTTTATTCTCTGTCCTGCTCTTTCATCACTCCCACTGAAATAAGACAAGGGAAGGGGCAGCAGCAGAGGAAGGGGAATGTTCCCTCTGGATGGAGCTGAGCTGATAGGTCCCCTGGACTACAAGTTCAGGAAAACCAAGGCAAGGACTTTGACTGCCGACAGGGAGAGACATCCTTTTTCAGAAGACAAAATCATTGATTGCTCATAGCAAAAGGCTTTGACACAGGTCTCCTTCATTCCCTGTGAGCCAACTTCAATTTCCTTCTGCAGACACTCTTCAGTGGACAGCTCCCAGTGTAATTAAGAAGTTTATAGTCAAGAGAGTGCAAGTTTCTAAATGATGATGCCCTCCACAAGAGTAGCAGAGCTCCTGGTTCCCTTCTGTCATGCTCCAGATGGCAAAGGAAAGACACAGTCTGTGTTTCCCCTTGTATCTCAAAGTTAACACAATGCATTTGCCTTGTCACATTTTCTACCCTGCCACAAAATTCGTGTACTGCGCAAACACACCTAAGTTTTGCAAAGTTCTTTCCTCTTTGGGAAAAAATAATACAATGCTCCAATTAATCAAACCTCATCCTTTAATGAATGGGCCATTTCAAAAGGAGAGACAAAATCTTTCATGAGGATAACAAATAAAGCTGGGGAAAAAACAAAACATGGAAGCTTTCAGGAGTACATTCTTCACACCACGATTTTTTCGGGACATGGATTTATGGGTCAAGTCTATTTAAAAACCCCAACAATGAGTGTATGGTACCATGTACAAGGCACAGAGAAATAAGGCAGATTAGATCTACTGTGTATTTACAAAGCCATCGCTCATAAACTGTTCAGAGAATAAATGTTTCCTAAAGCCATTTTAAGCACACTGAAATATGTTCCCTGACAAACACATCCTTTACAACCTCTTCCAAGTCAGAAATGCTTTTCAATTTAAAAATAGGACGTACAGTTTTCTAAAGCAGTACAGAAGTGGCATGTCCTTCTGCATAAAGTGCTTGCTTAGTGAAGATAATTGAGGATGGAAAATACATTATTTTTCTGTTCTATCTACCATAGCAATTAAAAACAACAATTAATTGTGTCAAGGTGCAAAATGATGATTTTAATTACACTACCAGAGTAACATAAGAGGTTCACATGCAGTGACTACACCCTTGATTGGTCTACTACAGAGGAAAAGATAGGATTGCTTCCCTAGGGCAATGTTCTCCACCTCATTCATGTTGATTTACTTCACAAATAACCTCAGTAACTTATTTTATTGACCTCCCTAGTAGCAGGTTTTTGAAAATAAAACCAAGATATTTTTTCTTTTTATGGAATTATTTTATTATTTTATTCTATTTTTAAACACTACTGAGAGAAGTATGTGCCATATACAGCATCATATTTTACAGTCTGTCTTGTAATTTAAAATTGCTTATGAATGTAACAGAAATAATCCTAAAAGAATGAAAAAGCTGATTTTCAACAGCATTCACAGTACCATTCAGGGCTCATGAAGTCCAGACATCTCGCTCCCACTGCTGTCACACTGAAGCACACTCAGAAAGCAGAACACCAAAAAGACCCTCCTTTCTTTAATTATGCCTTTACCTCTCCCATCATTGAAATAGCATGCCCTGTGGCAAAGTAGGAAGAAACAGCAAACTCTTTCCTGAAAAGTTCATAAAGCAAACATGATCCATATATCTAAGACTCTATTCCCATTGTACCTTCAGGGAGAGAGGAATATTATTGAAATTATTAAGTTCATTTTACTGTCTAGTGCCTTTGAATAGTATTGTTAAATTGGAAAAAGAATATCACTGCAGTCTTGAAGCCAGGGTCTCTAATCCAGTGCTAGAGGCAGAGGGAACTGTATCCACATCCTGCAGAAGAGAAATATATTCAGATTTATATTAGACATTTCAAACTGAAGAGGGCAGTTTCATGCTACTGCAACATCCTAGCTTAAATGGCTTTGTCACAAAAAGGTTTCCTCTGGTTTCTGACCTTTTCTTGGTTGAACAAAAACACAAATACAGAGATTGTCTTAATCCCTCTTGTTTTTATTCAAACACCTGTGCTGGGCCATATTCATAAAGATGTTTCATATCCCATCATGCATCTTCCATATGGTTTTTATTAAAGGCCTTTGGGAAGATTTTCCTCTTACCCCCTTCCTTGCTTCCTCAGAACAGTTAATTAAAATACTTCCATGGAGATGCACAACATGGACCCACTAACTAGTGTCAGTCATTGTGCAAAAAATGAGCCTGTTTCTTGGGTAACTGGTTATTGCAACCATTTTTTTTGTCATGGCAGCCTGTGTTCTCATTGTGATTCAGCAGAACTGCTGAGACATCAATTAGTGTGGTTTCTAAAAGCTTTTATAGCTCATGTTTAAAATGCCAGCCTCAACCACAAAGCACAGCAGTCCCATAATCTACAAAATAAAATTTGGGGCTCAGTTTCCATTTACCTAAACTTCTGCAATAATAAAAATGCGTCTGCTGAAGACATCTGTTAGAACTCGGTAACATCTAATTTTTATGGCAAATAATAGAGTTCAGCTCCACAAGATTAGAGGTTATAGGCTGGGCCTTTTGGCTGGCTTGGCGTTCCTGTTGAAATGTTCTGCCAGCCAACTTATTATGTGCATTAAAAAATCCCAGTGTCTTGATGATTTCCTCCTCCTCCTAAGACTCAAAATAAAGCAAGAGTTTTGTCTCTTAATGCTTTGCTCCATGGCATTGTTGAGCCTATGGCAGTGTCTGTTTGATGGGACTGGCAATAATATTATTTCTTTTCACTAAAAATAAAGGCTTAATGAGGCGAAATCCAGAGTTAATTATATGTTGGAAACATACACTATGCTGGAGAAGAGGTGGAGTTGCAAAAATCACTGTATTTCAGGCCAGCCCTGCTTGCATTCTGGGTTTCAGATAATGAACTTTGTCAACCCAAAGCTTGAGATTCAGGTTTTTTTCAGATCAAATTCAGTCTTCTAGCACATGTAAATTGCAACATAGCACACAGCTATTGTAGAGGATGTTTTGGAAAATAAATGTAACAACATTACCATTCATAACAATCAAGCCATCTGTGACTTTTAACTGAAGTTTTGCATTCCTTTTTAATCCAAAACCCTGTGAGAGATATTTATGACTCCCCTGGGCAATATATACTAGTGAAATAATCAGATTTGAAATGTCTGTGAAAATCATGAGCAGAAAAAGGATACTGTCACTTCATCTAGCTTCTAACAGAGAAGACAGTGAATCACTAAGTGGAACTGCTTGCTGGGACATGCATGCACAAAGCTGCAGAGAGCCATTCACTAAAGACTCAAATACTATTAAATAGGTCTCTGAAGATCCAGAAGAATCTGGGAAGATTGTGCCATCAAATTAACATAACCTCTATGAAGGCTGAGTATCAGAAGCGTAAGATTGGAAAGAAAAATCATCAACCAGCCTACAGGCTTACTGCTGGTATTGCAGAGATCTAAGTCGCCTGCTGGGCTTTTTGAAAGAGAGGAGAGCATGGGCCAGGTCATGGTTTGGGTTTTACTACCCTTTTGTTCCCAGCTTTCCCTCAGGGAATGAGCCCTTACTCCAACTGCCCCTTTCCCAGCTCAGCAGCTTGCACTCCTTTTCCCTCCTTTTGAGGATGACTTACTACTCCGCTGTTTCTAGGAGACTATACCTGCACAGACAATGCTAAGGGGTGGAAGAATTATCAAATCTGCCACCTGCATGTTTCACAAAATAAATAAATTGCAATCCAGGAATAGGAGAGTGCCTGGAATAACTTCATAGACCTACTCCCCATCTATTGCCATCCTTTCCTCAGCTATCACTCATTAGAAATGTTTTAATACCCTATGGTCCTGGTTCCTCACTTTATCTCTTCTGGTACAGTCACATGCAGCTCTACAAATCAAGTGAAAACCCAGTGGCAGGTATTTTTATTTAATTTTAGTAGTGCTTTATGAACAAACCTATAATATAGTGATTGGAAGTAAGCAACCAAATTTTGACCGAAACAACCAAAACCACCCATTTTTTTCAATTAAAGCTTGAATCTATAAAAAACAATCACAGATTGTTCAACCTGTCTTCTGCTCTGTATTAGGACAAGGCCTAGCCATGGACACCCAAGTCATCATGATGATATAGCTGATTGTGTGACCGTAGGCACAAAACAGGCAAGGGGACTGCAACCAAGGAGGAAAGGATCCACAGTAACACCAGGTTAGAGACTCTGTAGGTTTAGTTTCAGACTTGCAACAGAACCAAACGAGCACTCATCTCCATGGAAAGGACTTCTACCATCCCACCCACACGACACACCTCCCTTGTACTGGATCTGACACTCACCCAGTCTTGAGGTACATGAGTTGTTGAGTATTTTCCTCTGTTTTAGGAATAGTTACTGCACATTCACCTGAGTCCCACACCATGCTAAAGAAAAACAGCAGGAGCATGAGCCTGACAGGGAAGAGGTGGATGTGAGGAAGGGAGGAACCCCTTTTCAGAGATCACAATCAATTACATCAGCTGAAGCCATGTCACGAAAGCACATCTCCAGAGACAGGCGGATAATCCTGCAGGTTTAGCTAAACAGTCAGGAGGATAAGCAATACTTACCTGCTATTCAATCTTCCCAGTGCACGGCTAGGAAGCAGAAGAGGAGGAAAAGACAAGCGGGAGAAGCTCTGGTAAACTCTCGCTCTCTCTCTCTCTCTCTCACTCTTATCCTTTGGTAGAACAGCTGAAAACAATGTTTACCAAATGGGATAAAGTACTTACTCAGCACCCCAGAGTGGGGAAGGTTAAGAGGATGTTGAAATCACAGCCACAGTCCATTCTCCCCTCTGCCCAGGGGTTAATTACCCATCTCCCTCTTATTTAGGATGTGTTGTAAAACAACAGGCTAACTCTTTACAAGTGGAGGATTATTTTTATCACTGTGGTTTTTTTAAATGAACAAATACTAAGAAATAGTGTTGTTTTCTTAGTGCTCCTCTGCTGTCTTTAATGAAGCTCTCTGTGCGCTGGATACACCTGCAGAACTCTTTAGGAACAAAAGATTGGTCATCATCAAGCAAATCTTTCTTCACCTCTCATGACTCTATTAATGATATACTGATTAATCAATCATCTGAGAGATTAAAGGTCATCTTTATAAAATAAATGGCTTATGGCTGCAGCAAATCATGGCTTTGAAATTTATTGGAAAAGGCTGTAAATTGTCAGTCATGTTATTACACAAATAAATCAGATAGTTACTGCAAATTGATTAACTGATTCCAATTTTTTTAGGAACAAATTGTTGCTCCAACCTATTTTTCTCTCTTCTTGGACAAAATGATTGCTTTGTAGTCTGAGTGAATGATTGACCGTGTGTCCAAGGCCACAGTTATTGCTTTAAGTTGCTTCACACACATTAACGTTTTTTTGAGTGTTGTTCACCACAATTTGTTTTCACATGAGCACCACTCTCTGTTTGAAAAGACTGAAAGGTACAACTGCTGTTTGAGATGTTGAAAATAACACTGCAACAGCATAATAAGCACTATCTCAGTGTATGGACTGACCATACAATTAACATAGATAGGCTTTTCCAAGTTTCACAATGAAAGCAGACAACCAAAGTTAATTTCCTACACTGACACAGGAAACATTTAAGACCCTCTCACTGCATATGGTTTGCTATATCAGTGCTGTGGGCTGAGGAGGGGAAACAATGGAATGTTTCAGTAGCGGAAAATAAAGTTGTCTGAAATTCAGGACTTTCATTGCTGAGGGTATGTTGCGGTGAGTAGTTTCCTGTGTTGGTAGGCATGCAGCAACCTTCCCGGAGAGCTCTGCGGGGTTATCTTGGGAAGAGCGGCTGTCCCGCTTCCCGTAGCCCTTCTGGGCGGCCCGCGCTGTCCCGGCTGGCTGTCGGCTCCACAGCATGGTGGTGATAAAGGAGGCAAGAAGGCTCCCCCTGCATGGGGATCTCAGAGGATCTTTATTCACACAGCAATGAGCTGGTTCCCAAGGGCAGAGGGAGCATACTGCCTGGAGCCTGGGATTTTATCTGGGGACGAGGTGGGTGGAGAGAGCGCATGGACGAATGGTCTCAGGGCGCAGGGGCGGTACATGGGCGGAGCTGGGGTACCGGGACCAACAGGGAGAACCCGAGGGTGTGGCCAGGACTAGGGGCGGGGAAGGGAGGACAATGTGGGAAGAGCAGGCATTTAGTAAGCAGAGGAGTGGGGCAATACAGCACTACAAGAGTACAATGAATTTTCTAAGTGAAAATAATTACACAGAGTTACTTGAAATTAGAGATTAACAGATGACTAAGCACAATTATTTTACTCTTATTCTCACTGCATTTGCACCATTTGCATGTCTCATAAATCCCTCTGGATCACATCTAGTGGACACATCAGTGGAATGTCCACTCTCAATTCAGATGACTCTTTGTTTCATTTCAGTGCCTTCTTGCTGTGACCAACCACTCTACAACTCTGTGGGATAACTTCTGGGGAAAAGCAGATAAATCCTTCTCACCAGAAAAACCCAGGCATGTCTCCATGGCTGGATCATCCCAGGCATTGCTCAGACATGCAGACAGGTCTGCACCAGGTTTTTCTCCTGCTGCACAGAGCTGTCCTATGCCTCTACCAGGTCCTGTATACTCACAAATTCTATTGGCACATCTTGCTGCAGGCACAACCTGAAGTGTCACCTTATCAGAACACAAATGCAAAAGGCTGTCATCTCTGGCTCATTGCAAGAAGTATAAACTATTAAAATTCCTTAAAACAGCTAAAACATCTCAGGATCAGAGAATGCTTTGCAGGGTCATGAGGCTCCTGCCTCAGAACACCACAGAACCGGGCGGGAGGAAGAGGCATTCATAAATGCAAGAGTGCTTGTGGCCACTTAGGGGAGGATGTGCATCAGCTCAGCTTATTGCTGAGAATTTTAGAACAGTGCCACTGGACTCTGAAAAACTGCAGGCATCCCACTTGAAGGCACATCCTGAAAATTAACATGAATATATGAAAAGCATGGAACAGGCAAGTTGTATACACAGGTTATATGACAGGCCACAGGAGCCTATGAGCGAGATACAGAAAGATGTGGGATAGGTATGAGCCTGGGATCATTCCATGTGCCATCCTCCAGGACTAGTCAGGTCTGTGAAACTTCAGAGACACACTCGTGCCACGTCTTCAATAAAGGGGACTTCATCTTCTTGAACGTAATGTATCACTTTGCTGGTCATTGTGTATGTGATTGCAGTCACAAGATTAGTGGATTGCTCAGATTATTAACAACGAAAAATGCTACTCTGCTGTCAGGAAAAGTTTTGGCCCTTTAGGGCACAAGCTGTCAGTGTCACTGGAGTATGTTTCTGAAACTTCTGTGAGGATACAGGGAGGTGTGTTGCCATTTCCTGCTCTCGGTGAGCAGGAAGAAAGAAGCTAAAATTCTTTAAAACAGTGATAGAACACAAAAAGAGTTCAACATATAAAGATGAAGGAGTTAAAGCAGGAAGAGGATCTTGAACAAAAATGGCTGGGGGAACTGTTTATGCTATCATGAAGCAGCAGCTCTGGCAATGTGGACAGCAGACCTGATTAGCAAGTCTGATTCATCCCAGTACCTCATTAGAGTCTTACCTCTTTGCATATACAGTAGCACAATAGCTCCTAAAACATCCACTTTGCCAACAATGAATGCAGCTGAAAAGGAGATGTTGTTTGGTCTCCTGCATGTTGGAGTTCCTGGTCTCTTGATACTGGAACGGCCTCAGCAGCTATGGGTTGTTGGTCATATAACAGACAAGCTTGAGGGTAAATATTTCATGGCAAAGATTTAACTGGCACCTGGCAGGTCTCGAAAGAAGAAGCAGAAAGATAACAGAAATGTCACATTTTCCCTTCTGAGCCTGCACAGAGCACAGTTCAGGCAAACCAGAGAACCTGGGCCAGACATTTGCAAAGTCTGGTCACCTCCCACCTAGAAAGGCAAGGCAGGGTACCAGGCACGCTGTGTCACCAACCACTGCTTGCCCTCTGCTGTTCAGCTGTTTAGGAACTCCTGTTTTCGAGGAGCCACAGTGGGGAATTTGCTGCTGATTTTTCTGTAAACAAATTGATCTAAGGCCAGGTATTGACTTGTTTACTATACAACAACTTACAGCTACTAAGGGGGCTAAAAATGTCCCCCAAAATGCTACACACTTGTTAACATATTTAAAAGCCAAAAGGCTATAGTGTTATCCATTGAAAAGATTAGTCTGTTTAGAAGTTCATGTCATAAACACTAATGATTAAAAAAACAAGTCAAAATTTACTGGTCTTAAAGAGTTAGTAATACCTAGTCATTCCATTTAGGAATTTTTTAGGTCATTTCTTCATGTGTACTGTCTCACATGCATCCTATAAGCCTTATATAGATACTTACCAAGATACTTCTCTGTTGTAAATGAGTCTTATCCCATCAACTCAAAAAAATCTGCAATTACTTGGAACTAGGCTGGTGCTTCCATGATAAACTCCTCCCTGCTGATGCCTGCAACATCAGACAGCCAGTGTAAGGTTACTGAATTCAGTGGAACAAGGCTGATTATCACCAGCTGAAAGCCCAGTCCTTCCTATAAGCATGACCAGTTATTTTGGGTAATTTTTTTTAACTGTATCCTGAATACCTTTACAAAGTTTGACAAAAGTTTTGTGCTTTTTACAATGGATTGTAAAACATTAAAAATCTCTATAAATGTTTTAAAGGTTTAACAAAGCCAAATTAAAAAAAAATCTCTGCAGGTTGATCCGTTCTTATTCTGAAGTTCTCTGTGGGCACCCTGCTTCATAGAAACTCTTTTCCCAATGTAACTGAATATCCTTTTAATGCAAAAAGCTGTATTATTATTCTTAACTCTTGGACCAATATTTGCTTTAGTTACATCATAATGAAGCCCTTTCTATAGAAGTTATCTGGGGCAAAAAAAGTCCCTATGGAACTGTAACAAACAGAATGTGCCACCTAGTCACTAATTTTAAAAGGTCCCAGTTATTTTTTGTGATAAATCTAGTATGATGCGTGTAATATACTTTCAAGTAGCACCAAACAGAGCTGTTGAACTTTGCTTTTCAACTCTCTTCTTTTCTTTTCTTTTTCCTGTTTTGCCCTGAGGTCTCTGAACTTTGGCAAGTATATGAAAGTCCTCAGAATCCCCATGATTTTCTCTCTTTTTTTTCTGTTACACACCATTCTCTGGGTTACCACGGAAAACAGCCACGCTGCTGTAAGCCAGCTGTAAGTGCTTCACTGTCTCTTGACAATCAGTGACCCAAAGAGCTGAGCAAACATAACTGCTACTGAGCTCCCTTTAAGGTGTCCAAATATAGAAACATCCTTCAAAAGACCAGCAGAAGAAAAAGAAAAATCTTGTACTTAAAGAGAGGCTTCATTAACTTATTGCTCTGAATATTTAAAGTATAGGGAATAAGCAAAGCCATAATGTATTAGCTTCTTGATATTGCTCAAGCAACTCAAAATCTAGTGGACCTATAAAACCCACTCATAGATGTTGCCAGAGAAGGACATCTTTGGAGGCGTTATCTGAATTTAGAAATTCAAATGCCATATTGTAGAGTTATGATGCTGTGATTTGATCATCTGAGTGAGATATGTCCTACAGACATATTCCAGGTTGAAAACTAAAAGTGCAGAAATAAATCCTGAGGCTATTGAAGTCAATGGACAAATTTCCATTGCTTTCCAAAAGGATAAAGGATAGTTAACTAGGATCTAACACACTGCAGAAACAGCCATAGAGAAACAAGTTACAAAAGCTACTCTTCATTTGGCTTCAGACCACGGTATAATGATACACAATTTTTGTACTCCTTTGTTTAGCAAATGCATATTCTATCATTTTTAATATAAACTTCAGCCTATCTTTAATATAGCTCACTACTCCATTGAAGAGTTTGTCAGTTTAAAGAAAAATATTGTCCTTCCTTTTGTACAATTGGTTTTCTTACTGTGTTAAGCTGTTTTAAAAAAAAAAGTCATAATAGCCTTTCTTAGGTTCTCTTCTTGGTGGCATTGCCACCACTGAGTTATTATGTAAATTATTGCAATCTGGTTAGCTCCTTCCATCTCTTTTCTTAACAAAAGGGGTCTGCAAGTGCTAATCAAAATGTTGTAATTTACATATTAATGAAGTTTTCATAATGGCATTCGCTTCATATGTAATATGAATGGTATGGAGACTTTTCACTCTTCTTTTGAGCAACCACTACATTTTGATTTCCTGAAGTAGCTGAGCTACATCTGAAAACAAACTGTAAGTGCATCACAGTATCTCTCTTTATATACACATATAAATATTTCTACATATCTTTGATATCAGAATGATACACTCCAGTGTTTGAATCTTAAATGTAGCCTCACTTATCCCTCTGAACTATTATTTACTCACATTCCTTTGAACACTTTTGTTGCAATCATTCTGCAAAATGTTGAAGGCACATTTTTCTGCTGAGAGTGCGGAGCGTGAATAAGTAGTGAATCACCTTTTTCGTGGTTTAAAATAAGATAATAAAGAGGAAGAGGGGGATGGATAGAGACAGCGAGAGAGCAAGTTTTAAAAACACCACAACCCACTCGTATGGAAAGTTGAAAGGTAAAAAAATTGCCCTGCTGCAACAAATGTCACATTAAAAAAAAGCTGGATAGGGAAGAACAATGAGTTTCTATTTTCCATTCTATTTTCTACTTTGCTTTTATTTTAAAATATGGCAACCACAAAAACTCTGTTTAGTATTACATCTTTGAAGCTTCTAATTAAAGATCTGGAATCACATCTATTTGTGAATCAATGCAGAGAACTGTATCAATTTCTACTTTACAAATATTAAAAATTAGAAATAGTGTGAACAATGTTATGTCCCTTAAATTTAGAATGTAAATTATTGGGAAATCTCAAACAATATGTGGTATTCCATGTGAAAAAATGACATCCATAGTCAAATTGAATGTCCAGTTGGTTCTTTTTATAGCTTTCAGTCATGAGATCTTGTTCTTTAACAAATCCCACTAAAAAATGGAGATGAGATTAAGTGTCCATTTGCTAAACTAAATGGACCATGTAGAATCTCTCAGAACAATCCATGTTGTTTAACCATTTTCTTTATTCTCATCTGAACCTTTTCCAGAATTTAACTGTTTCCTTCAGGAGTGGACTGTAAACTTGATCATTCCAGAAATGTTTATTCTGGGTCAGAAAACAGTCATAATCCTCATCTGTTTCCCATGTTTCTGCTCTAAACAATCCCATTTTTTGGCTATAATTTCATCTGGGAGCTCATTTTCATTGGCACAGACACTGATTTAGCTTCCTGAATTTTTAAGTCTATGAGACTTTTTTTTTAAGATGTTCTCAACACTGCAAGAGAAAAGATTCTTTGTCATTATGAGACCTGATACTGGATTAGTTCCATCCTGGATGTTAAGTATTTTGAGCTTTAAACATTACTTAGATTTAAGACTCCATCAAAATAGAGATTTACCTGGGTTTTAACAAAACACCCTGAATGTAATTGATAGGTGTTCACAGTACTTTACCATCATCCTCAGCTGGAGCAGGAGTTAGAACTTTATCTGAGAACACTGCCCTGGGAGCTTACAAAAAATTTCTCTCCAAATTTTCAGGAACAAAAAATGAGAAATGATTTTTTTTGTACAGAATTTCACTCATTTTTTCCACTTGCTTAATCCACAATTTGTCTTTTAAAGTCTAATCTGAAGCAAACAGATCCAACATTAAGCAGGGTCTAATGGAAGAATGGCTTTACATGGAAGATGTTTTCTATCACTGAAAAAGAGACTGCAGTAATGGTTGTATCTAAAGCTTCGTGACAAACACTTCAAAAGCAGATTAAAGACATGTGGGAGGTATGGAACGATATTAAAAAAAGGATAATTTCCACTGAATCTCAGGAAGGCACTTGAGAATAAGATTGATTCAGCTACAGGAAATATTCCCAGGGGTGTTGATAAGTGTTTCATTGCTTTGAGTACTTAGAACTCGTGCTAAAGAAAAAATACTTTTTTTTTTTGTTTCAAAGCATTTGAAATTAAAGTCATGTTCATTTTTATTTTTTGTTCTTTTTTGAAACTGACATATGATCAATATTTTTAATTTACTGAAATAGCTAGTGTTTGAAAAATGATATATTTCAATAACTGTTGCAATCATATTTTCACTAGGCAGATCAGAATTAATTCAGAAAGGGCACAGAAAATTGTCAGTCAAAATTTAGTATTAAGATTTTAATTCTATAGTTTTAAAAGTGTATTTTTTCAACCAGAAAACCCAACACGTACGAAAATGTAGAACATCTACATTTAGAATGAAGTTAAGCAATGCCTTGGAGACCATACCTGCTCTCTGCATCTCCCATCCTGTTCTCAGTATTTCATTCCCTGAAGGGAGAAGCAGGGACAATGTACAGTGACAGCCATCATGTCCCTGTCTCATACTGTGTGTGAAAGATGAGAATTTTTTGTGTACCTGTTCTCCTTACCAAGACAACTTATGACCCAATCAGAGACAGACAACCTTTGTAGCCATGTGAACTCCTTACTAAAAACAACTAAAAACTCAAAAGCTGCAAGTTGGCCATCCTGCTCTAACTCAGCACCAGCACCTGAAGCAGGAAATAACACAACCAGCATAATTTAGCACACATATTGCACAAGATGTCTGACAACAGATAAGGAAGCAAACACTGAAATACTGCTTTGAAACCTGTTTTTTTTTAACTCTATAAAACCCTGGTGAGGTGTGTTCCAACCTTGCGTAATTTCTGTGAAGACTTTTGGCAAGATGTTAATGCATCCTCATCTTATGGCCAATTTATTTATCTTTAGAGACAGAAAATTACTAAATTTCCTGTTTTAATGAAGAAAATGCTCTCCCCCATAAAGAGAGAAGTTGTGGTGTTTTAGTGGTAGGTGAAGAACTGTGTTGGCTTTCTTTGCTATTTAGAACCAGAGGGGACATTATATATATGTATATATGTTTATATACATGGCATCCATGCCCAGGAGCCCTCCTGTTCACAACCAGTTTACTAGCAGAGACTAGCAGAGATAAAAGCATGTAGTTCTCCAAGGAGGAGAAGGATATTGGATGGCTTGTTTCCATAAAACCTAGTGTTTTGGTTTGTTGTTTTTTTTTTTTTTTTAGGATTCACCCATTTTTAGAGGACTTTGTGTGCTTTTTCCTATTTGTAGTGTACTCTTGAATATGGGGGTCTTTTTATTTTTACTTATTTTTATTTTTTCTCCTTCATTTTTTACACATTTGGTGGCTTTTTCAAATATAACCCAACGAGAACACTGGGTTGAATCAATGTTGTCAAACAAAGAATTAACCTGAGGAAGTAGATATTACTCTGATTCCATGACAGTGGTGGAAGTATTCTTCTCAAAACTGAAAGGCTTGGTTTTGAGGCATATCAATAATTTTTTGAAGGTTGTTCTTTATTCCAGAACACACAGCACATATTCCAAATCCTGGAAAACAAATTAAAAAGTCACCTTTTGCTGTGATTACAGGGAAACATGAAACACAACTGTGTATAGGTACCCAGAGAAACAAAACACAGAGATTTGAGGAAAGTTCTCAATCAAGCATTCCTAAAGGGAAAAAAATCACTGATCCATACAGTGTCTGTTACTTCTCATCCCAGATCAAATGGCCCACCAGAATTCTTTGTGCAGATACTCAAAAAGACTTTACAGACAAAATGATTTTGAACCCAGCAGAACTGCCTTACAGAATTTTCTATTTTCGTACAGATCTGCACTACATTCTGCCTCTCAGAAAACTCCAGCAGAGTTCTTTCTGTAACATCAGCTACCTATCAGATTTGATCTGCTTAGAATAGATTTAGAAAGAAGTGGAAGCAAAACAGTGAAAGGTTTAAAAGCATTCCCTGGGAAATACACTCTACAGGGCAGCAGCAAGAAATTACAGGGGAGGAAGGAAATGGGAGAGAAGCACAGTTTTAGGAAGGTGTTGTCTCTTTGACATGCATGGCTGGGGTGTGGGAGGGAACAGTAAAGATTCACACTGGCCAGTCATTACCCCAGAAAGGCTCAAATAATTAAGCAATCCATTTGTGTGATTATTGTAAAGATTAAAGGGTGTGTGGTAGAGAAGCGGTAGAAGTGGCAGGGAAGAGACAAAAGAGTGGGGCATGGTGGGGAACCTGGATCTGTAGTGGTGAGAGGAGCCTGGCTGGTGAAAGCAAAAACCTTTGTTAGGAACTAATGAACCTCTCTGCACTTAGGAATTACAGGATATTAAGGTGCACGTAACTAGTTCTGTGAAGCTCTGCTGGGGAAGGTAACATAAACCTGGACCACCTGTGTTGACAATTTTCCTCACCATGGGAAATTTATTCCCCACTAAGTGTTGAAACATATCTAGTACCAAATCCACCTCTGAAAAAGGAATTTAAAAGTTCCCAGTAAACATATTTCTTACTTCTGTTACCTACCCTTCATATTTCATAAAAATAAATACGTGATTTGAAACTAGGTGCCATGGATTGGAAAGGAGTCCTACGCTCCTCTCTGCTTTTACATGTAATGAAAGACAACTCCATGTTTCAATAAAATTAAGTTTGGAGTCCAGCCAGAAACTTTTTCTGTGCTGTAATTTCATTTAATTTAAGAGAGAGGTGCTTCTAGTTATAGCTTTCTAGGTATGGCCAGGAACACAAGGAAGAAAACATGTCATTGACTGACACTTGGAAGTGATAGATGTCACCAGGACACCTGCTTGAGCAGGAAGATTGGACCAGATGACCCACTATGGTCCCTTCCAACCTGACCCATTCTGTGATTCTGTGACTTGGGGTGAGCAGCAATGGCAATCTGTTAATATACTCTCCTTGTAATTCAGCAGAAGTTCTCGTGTTTTCACGTTTTAAAAACTGGCATGTCTAATTTATGAGCAATGAGAAATTATGGAAGAAAATGTCAGTGAGCAAAAGGTGGTATTTGGAATTTATGATAAGGATTTGAAAAAGAGAATTTACCTGGAATCCTGAATGAACAGATTCACTTTAACGTGTTTGTCAATCCCCCAGCTCCAGATCGGGGATGCAGCTCTCTGACTTGGCTCTACATTTCAAATATGTGAACAAACAGAGAAGTATTTTGGGCCCATATGTCTGGAGACCAGTTGCTGTCCAAAACAATTACTTTCTCTCCTTTCTCTAACACTTACCAAGTAAAGCTAAAAAGCCTATTTCAAGTCACCTCGCGCCAGCTGCTAACAGAAATTTCTTGCTTTTCTATAGTATTTCTGTTGGAAACAATTGCCAAAGTGTCCAGACTGTTGAATCACGGGGAAGTTGAGATTTAACCTTGGCAGGAGGCCATGTGATTGACATTTCCATTGCCAGAGTTTGTCCAAGTAATTTTGAGAGCCAACTAGATTTCATTTTGCCTTATCTGTGGGTTATCATTCTTACAAGAATCATCTCATTCTGGCAGGATCTTGATTTAAGGCTTTAAAAGTCAGCTAGGCTCAAACTGATTTTGCAAGGTCACAAACACTGCAGGTTTCTCTCCATAATATGGAATTAGAAGATTGAGTGCCTGTCCTTTCAAGGTCCTAGCAACAGTTAGATGTGCCTCACAGTCTCATTCTCAATTAGGGCAATTTTTAAGGCTGTCAGCAGCTCACAAGTTTATCCCATGGTTCTCACCTCCATATTTTTTCCAGGTGTACAATCCTGACAAAAATTTGCTTCCCTTCCATATGCAAGCTACTTGGAGCAGCCTTCCTTTCTGTTATATTTAGATAAGTACATACTCCAAATTTTCATCCGAGCAAATAAAATTTCCCTTTCCAAAAAATATCTGCTGCTTTAATTGCCTCTCTCACCCATGGGGGCACATAAGATGGAATGCCTGTTTGCACCACACTTGCTTATGAAGGATCAGCCATGCAAAATTGTTGCCATGTTGGTTTTAATTGCCAGTTGTTCTATTAATGGACAATAATTAGTTATTGTCAAATATATTGCTGCTTTTTACACTAAGCTGTTCCCCACAGAAACAAAATAAGCACTGAACTGTTGGTAAGTAATTGTGGGACATGGCTGTAATGGGTTTACTATGAAAATATGAGTTAACTTGTAGATTTTACCATGCAATGGTAAATGATTAGCCCCTTTGGCTAATCATTTTTTAATTAATTTACTTGAAAGATGGTAGCTCACACTAGATCCTAGGCAAGAAGTCATCATACATGTGTGAAGTGGCTCTGGGATGCAGAAGTCCCACTGTGAGTGCAGCTCTGAACTGACACAGACTGCATGAATATGAGCCACAGATGTGATTAGGGGCTCCTGGAGTGAACTACCTGGAGTAGATGAGTCTGTCTGTGTTGGATCAATTATATGGAGCAGGCACTGCATGGCTAATCAGTCCTGGACATGTGAAACACTGCTAATGTGTCATATGTTTTGTGAACACGCTTTCTGTGTTAAAAAACTGAGACAAATATCAGAGAGCCTTTTACTTAATGGATTTTTAGTTGGTTTGTTTTTTGGTTTTTTTTTTTTAATTTCAAGCATTGGATAACAAACTTTAGTTGGACATTTCATGCTGACATACAGCTCTGTATACATGAGATGTGTTATGTGAGGTAATGCCATTTACAAGGATGGGGGAAAGCCCAGTCCTATCAGATCTTAACTTTTGAGGTTAACAGTTATTTTTAAATCCCTTTGTTTATGTTTACCATTGCTAATTTTTACTGGTTGATCTCTTCCCTTTTAGTTGTCCTGCTAATTGCTACTTGCAAGATGCTCATTAAGACCAAAAGAGAAAAAAATGCAAGGAAATGGTTTATTAACATTGCATCAGAGCCTTGAAAGAACAAGGCAAATCTATAAACCTAAAGTACCAAAAAGATGGTTTTTAACCAAGGCAGTCAACAAGCTACATAAAAGTTTTATTTTTATAATGACTGTGAAATGGCACAATAATTACTACTACTCACTATTTGCATTGCAGTAAAATCAGCAACAGAAAGTTACAAATCCTTCCCTGCAGAGCTTTGGTCCCAGTCCAGACATGCACTTAAATAAATATACAACTTCAGGTAAACCTACAGAATTCAAAATGCAACTCACATGCTTCATGTTAAACGATGTATTTAACGACTTTCCTCAGGAGCTTAAAACCTTATGAATCTCCTTTTGGAGCTTAGCAGTAATCAGCTGTAAGATGCTTTATCTAATGAAGAATAAAAAAGTAAACTTCATTTATATTTTTCCTTCAGTCCTTTCCAGTAAGAGTAATTTCCATTCAGGTAAAAAATCGCTTCCTCCTAAAAAATACCCCACAAACATACGTGTCAGGGCCATCTACTGGATCATAAATATAACTATCCACGATATGGCCAGCCAGGCATAGTCCCGTTATTTATTATATACCATAAAGAACATCTTCTTCCCATCACTTTGAATTATACTTGATGTCGTGCTCTGTACCTTCAGCAGGGCACTACTCTTTGTTAGAAAAAGACACTGAAACCAAATACGGTGAGCAAACTGAAGCCTGGCCAGGAGCTTGTATTCCAAACAATAGCATTTCAATTCCAGTATCCGATGGAGACACCTCTATAGCTCGCTTGTCCTTTCCAGTGCCATTACACGCAGTCAGAAATTCAAGGACTGTTAGACAATTAAACTCCTTATTTCCTCTTTTCTCTTCAGTTTCCTATAGCTGTTATTATTTGTCATCCATTTCCTCTTACACACAAGCAAGCACTTTAACCTACTTGGGGCAGCTTCAGAAACTGAGGGAAAAAGGGGAGGATATCAAGGCCATATTCACCATTACGAAGTTTTCTGAAGACAAAAATGTTGCTAATTAAAAACAGTATTTTTGGTGTTCTAGCTAAATAAGTTAGATAATGTTTTCATCTGTTTGGACCAGTAATACGATATCTTCTGATTCTATTGCTAACCATTCCTTGAAATTTGCTTTGTTTATAGGTTTGCTACCAGTAGTAAACTGTGCTAGAATACCCAGCGTTGCAACTGGCCAGTGTTCATCAGTCACATGGAAGAAGAGTTAGTCCATACTAACAGAAGCCACAGATGTTTCTGGGTGGGGTTGAACTTAAGAGACACTGCATGGGAATAACAACTCCACCCCAGCCAAAACCAGCACATTATCCACCCCTTTATTCCATACCACTTACATCACACTCAGGCCTCTACTGAACACTTTTCCATACAACCTCATTAACCACCTCCCCACTTCCCATCCTTTCACGTCATACATGTCCTTCTCCTTAGTCTATGGAGCAAAGTGTCCATAAAATGTCTGTAGAGTTCATTTAGCCCATGACTTTGGGCTCCCTCTGTCACTCAGGACCACCACAGGAGAGGTGTGTGTTACGTGGAGTTACAGGGCACCGAAACCAACTCAGGCTGGGTCACTGCTGCACTTGCACTACTTCTTGTAAGGCTTGTTCTCCGTTGGTTCAGGTGGTTCCTGCCACAGCAATTCCTGTAATGTGCAGCTCAAGTCACGAGTTACAACAATTCAAAGACATATCCCTTACAATCTCCACTCCTGGTCCTTTTGGGCCAAGTGTTATATATTGCAGTGAACTCTTTCCCTTTCTCCCAGCCTGGCTGCAACAAGGGGCTCCTGTTACAGTCATTGCAGTCTCCAGTTTTAGTCCCCATGGGCTGCAGGGGGACAGCCTACTTCACCTCATACATCTGGAAGCTTCACCTCATCAAATGGGAACATGCTCAGTCTTCAAAGGAAGAGGATAAGAATATCTTTGCTTTGTTCACCAAGATAATTCCTGCGTGAAATTAATCACTGTCAAGGTGAAAATGGTATACATTAAAAAATAAAATTCTGTCAATTCTTTCTATACCGAATGCAGACAAGGCTACATAATAAAAAATTGGGAGGAAATGACAATTGAATAAAGCCATATCAAACCCTCATAAATTTATGTTACTTGTCTCTAAAGAAACTAAGTACCACAGCATGCTCCGTCACTGACCCTACACATTTTTGCTAATATTTTTCCATAATTGATGTCACAGACCTATTTCAGACTAATGACATTATGTTTGCAAGTTCCTAATGTTCTCATCAAGGAACTTGGAAAGTAATTTCCAAAAGACTTCATCTGTTTCTATCTTAATTTTCTTGAACTCTCATAACTGTGAATTATTTGCATTCTAGTAATTATCTTTCTCAAGATACTAGGACTTTTCCTTTATGATCAGGTTTACATCACAAAGACTATGACCCTGAATAATTTAAGAACACTGACTTACTTTCAAATTCAAGAAGATGAGTTGCCTTTTTGATACTGCTGGAAAAGTCCACTGGAAAAATTTATAATTTTAAGTGATACATGTGTTTTACAAACTAGGGTCTGAATTTTTTCTCCTGGACTGTACAAGTCAGCTGGTGGTAGGAGCACAGAAAGGAGGGTGGAAGAGCAGAAGGAAGGATAGATGGAACCCTGCTTGCAGCTCAGACACACAGGCTGGGCTCTGTATGACACCCACATGCACGTTGGCTCTCCCCTACTGAGTGTGACCAGGTTGTCACCTCCTCAGATATCCCAAACCTTTTCACATGTTCCTGATTCCTGAAGGAACCCGAGATCCCCTTCCTGCAAACTGTTCCCATTAGGTGGGAACCTGCCCAATGGCTGGCACCACAGTGGCTGTGAAAGCAGTTTGCAAGCGTGGAAAGATTTGTAAGAAATGGAGAATTCATTCAATGCAATGTTAAGTGTTCATAATTGTTTTAATTAGGAAATGTAATGCTGACTCTGAGCAGCTTGCCATCTCCTGTCTTTTCTCAAAACCTGTTATTTTTTTATTTTTGGTTCTCCAGTCTCTGTTTTAAGTAGATCACTTTCCCATTTTCTCATTCATTTACTGTAAATACAACAGCAGAATTCTTTGTTAGTTGAAATACTCTTTACAATTCGACATTCAGTACTGCTAATTATGTTCTTGACTTACTTATGCTTATTTTTAGATTTCCCAATCCACCTCTCACTACTTTTTGTATATATTTTTAAAGAAGCCTTCTGTTTATAATTATTTTTACATTGCCACTTAAACAAACTTGCATCTGTTGCCTTTTTTCCCTCTAGACTGAACCAGGATGGATTTTAATTGCATCACCAACTGTTTCTAAAACACTTCTTAGAGTCTCCACTAGACTCCCTCTGCAAAATAAAATCTTGACCAACAAAATAATAACCAAAACCTGTTGGGGCATTTCATGTTTTCTCAAAGTCAACTTTCTTGTGGTCCAGAATGTTCACTTGGCTTCCAACAGCTCCCAAGAATAATTTGAACTAATGATACTGTAATGTCTGGGTGTTTCCTTGCTTCAGTCCTATTAATCATGCTTGGTATATATCCTAGGACTTGGTCCAAAATAGCCTCTAACCATCTGAATGCTTCAATAAGCTGTGGAAGAAAGCAATACTGAAATGCCTCTTAAAATGTGTTCCTCCTCTTCATTTTTTTTTTTTATTGAGTGGCATCCAAGTCAACATCTGAGTAATTAAAACTCTGCCAGGATCAAACATCCTGCCTTGTTATAAAAATCTCCAATGTATAAAAACATTTGCTGATCCTGTGTTATTTTATTTTAACTACCCTAGAGATGTAAACTCTCTCTGTAGCATCCTAGAATCAACTTACCATTTCATGGCTCTAATTTCTATACAGATTTCTATGTCAGCCATAATATTTCTTTTCACAAATCAATGTTCTGCCTAACCAGTTCACTTACCTACTGCATTAATTTACTTAACCCTTTGGCAGGTTCTGTATTCTTAATATTATAAGAGATTTCTTTGTAAAATTGTTTTAAAATGTACCTTGCCTATAAAATTATATATATATATATATATATATAAAAAGTATACAAAACATAAAAGCATAATATAAGTGCACAGAAAAATATTGGCAAGATGCATACACACAACAAAAAAGAATTTGGGTAACAGCTTCAGAGTTTAATTTGATAGCCATGCTAAAGTCTCCCTGACTTCCTTAGCTGAATTACAGGGTTTGTAGTTGCAGACTTAGGATTCTTCCTTGCTGTTGGTAGAGATGGATATCTGTTTACCCTTTCAAGTGGAAAATGGGTGTTGATAGATCAGACAGACAGAGAAACAGAGATCAGAAGACAGTTTAATTAGATTTTAGATCACAGAGTCATTGAAAAATGGGGGTGCATCTCTCAGGGTGCAATGCACCAGTGAGGGAGTCAGGGTATGGAGAGAGAAAAATATCCCAGTCACTGAAGTAGGGCAGAGCTGAGAGCTGTCTCAGGCAGTGGAGGAGTGCAAAGACAGCTGCAATCAGAGGGAAGTTACCTGTCTGGGTAGGATGAAAAGCCTGCATAAAATCGTGGGGTTTTTTGCAAGATTCAATGCAAAATGAGACAAATTTCAGAGGTTGATAAAAATGCTTGAAATTGTGTACCCTGTGGTCCCTGACCATACTCATGGTTCTTCCCTACGTTAATGCTATTTTCTTCTTTTGCTTCACCTACCACCAGCAAATAGGAATTTCTAAAGTATTTACAGTTGCCTATTTCCCATGTGCTGTTCATTTCAGGAATCAAAATGGGCTGCAGGTTCATTCTTCTTGTTTCGTTCAACTCACTAATCAACCTTCTCATTATCTTCACTAGCATTTGGCCTGTGCTGAATAATTGTCTTCCAATTAGGCTTATGTTTCTTTCTGAACTGGCTATCCAAACACCAGTCAGTTAACTCTGTTCTGGCAGAGCTTCCACAGTGTCCATCTTGGCTCACGACATTACCCCATCCTTTTCTTCCTTCACTGCATGTATCCCCTCCCTCTGAGTTACTCACAAGTGGCTACAAACTCTTCAGCCACTTGGACAACGAAGCTTTTTACATCATTTTTCTAGCCAGTGTCTCAGAGTCCAGCGATAGAAGTGGATTTGGAAATAAAGCTTGAGATGAGTTCTGAATTTCAGGGAAATATCAGATCATTTTCATTCACATCCAGATGTTCCAAACTGATGGCATTTTAAATCTTTAAAATTCCCGTGTGTTTAATGGGATAAGAACATCTTAGAGATACACTTGGAGAATTTCAGCTTTGGGAATCCCCTACTTGGGACAGGCAACCTTTTTTTTGCTTTTCTGGAGCTTGATCATCCGTGCTCTCCCACTGTTCCTCCATGACACCTTTTCACTTTATTTTGATTTTACCAACCTGAATGGTAGTTTCAAATACACCATTTCACTTTGATTTTAGCAACCTGATGGTAGTTTCAAATACACTGCGAAAAAAAAGATCTTGATACATGTCTCAAATATAAACATCTTCCATGGAGCTTAGTTCACTTCTTCCAGAAAAGAAAAAAACCAAAACAATAACCACCAAAAACCACCCCCAAAAACCCCCATACTGAAAAAAATAAAACCACTGAACTTTGCCTTTGATCTGATCTAGTTAAATCAACTACATTTACTAGGTGCTAAAAAAAAAAGCTAGGTGGCAAGGCATAGTCATCAAGACTCCTTTTTGGTTTTTATCACTGGCCTTTGTTCACATCATGATCATGGTGTAGACATGACCATGGAGCTCTCAGTCTGCAGATGCCCTGAAAATGGCATTAATGTTCCACATTGTTCTTTTATCTATGCTAGCAAATTATCTACATCAAGTAGATGAATACTTATAAAACCAAAATCTAACTGTCTTTGAAACTCTCGTTTTCACTGTGAATTTAATTCAGAGTATACACTAAGGTTAAGGATACAGGAAGAATTCATTAAAATGACTGCATTTATTTTTATGTTACTATGCAGGCTACCTGACATTTATAACAGCTTTTACCTTGATTTTATTTTTTATACTCCAGCAGGGAAAAAAAATTGTCTTTTTAGCCTTTTGACTCAGTCTTTTCTGCAAAATATAGACACTGGGAAAAATATTTCCCACATTTTACCCCCTCTAATTGTTATAGCTGTATTATAGCAAAGCATTTGTCTTTGATGAAAAAAAGGAAGGAGTAAAAAGAGAAGAAAGACATCTGGATTACTTTCACATTTTACAGTATTGTTGTTGGAAAGCCTTGTTATTTCAGCAAAGCTTATTTTAGTTAATTCTCAGTTTTGCCAGAACAGGACAACAGAGTCCAGAGAAGTGGCACAGATACAGGAGGTCCCTACTCATTTTCAGCTCTCTTAGTGCTAAGGTCTCTCTGAGATGATTAATGGCAGGTTTGACTCTGGGAGGTAATTATAGGTTTTGACAAGAAGTTTGAGACTTTGGGGATGAAAGTGTCTGTGAAGGTTTCACTGAGGAAACCAACCCCTGACAGGCACAACATGCTCATTACAGAAATTCTGAAAAAGCAAAGATATCTATAAAATAAGCTAGATGCAGAACATACTTTTTTTAACCCCACTGCTGCTGATGGCATATGCATCCTCCTTGTTGTTGGGAACTAATGTGATTTGTAACCTCGGTAACTGCAGTCTTTTGAAGATACAGAGGTTCATTTGCTTATGAACTCTTTCTCATCCTCCCTCTTTCACCCCTTTTCCTTTGAGGGTTAGGTGGGGGGAGTGGAGGGAGGGAATATCAATAAATAGTGTCATGAAAAATAAATTATGAGTGATCAGAAAGTTCTTCCCATAATGCAACTGCTTTATTTGCTGCTATCTATTATTATTATTATTATTATTATGATCTTAAAGAAAATATTGAAGTGGTATATGCGCTTCTGATTGTCTGAATACTTACATTCAGTATCCTGAAATGTAATGTCTGAGAACTGGAGCAAAGCCTAATTAAAGGGCTTCCTCCAAGAAAAAGGTGCTTAAAGACAGCAGGACTTCTGGTAGGAGCTCTTAGTGTCTGTAAGTGGTTTAGGCTCTTCAGAACAGCATCATACAGCTGCCTCAAACTTGCTGTGGGGACTGACCATCAAATTAGAAAACTCAAAAATACACTGAGCAGGGTTTTACTACAGACTCTCTGACTTCCCAGCTCCTTTAGGGACGGAGTGGGATCAATCTGCATCACACAGCAGAGAGCAGAGCTCTATGTCAATTCAGAACAGAACTTTTCCCCAAATTAAATGTTTTTTTTTTTTTTTTAATTCCAGTGAACACAAGCATCTAGCTCTAGGAAAGAGCCATGAGAAGACTTATTGTCAAATCTAAATGTATTTACAATTCATACACTGCTTTATACATCTTGCCACTATGAGCTACAGACCTCGTTTCAGCAGTACTGTCTGGCTCCTTTGTGCCTTTTTGTCAACATAAAGCAGCTGTAAACCTGCCTGCTCTGGCCAATTAAGTTGTTTTGTATTTCTGGAGTGGCACAAAGGAAAGCTACCCCTCCTTCTCAGTATGGTTTCATAAAATAGGGATATATGGGGCACACAGGAATCACAAAAGTCAGAGTGGAACAAGAGTCATGGGCCAGATCCTCGAGCTGCAATAAAACAGTGGCAATCCAAGGGAGGTATGGCAAAATATGCTAGCTAGGAGTCTGCCTCCGAGATTCCACAAATGCTTTCCTGTCACAAAATAAAATGACATTACTAGGCTGCTTGTTACCAGCATTCCCAAAAATATGTCTTCTCAAATCATTTGTGGGAGTCTATGCAAAGGGGGCATAAATCCAAATTAATTTTATGAGCTCATTTGTATTACTTTGTATTAATTGTGAACAAATGCCCCCGTGCAGCAGGGGCATATCAAGAGAGCCTGGGAACTGTCAAGTACCAAGAGGATACAGCCTGGATCAGGGAGTCAGCATGGGGTCATTTTAGGAGATTTTGAGTTAAAAACAAATCAGAAATTTGGCCTGGACTTCAGACCAGGAATTTATCTTACCTGCAAGTGCAATTAAAACTCTCATAAGCAGGAGTGAGGTAAGTAGCAGAGCTGACCCAAGGAGGCAACATAAATTTTGCTTCTCCAGGCAGAATTGGGTCCTTATTGTTACTATCCAAACTCACATTCTCAGCATTAAAAGAAGTCTGTGATGTAGATTACCTTACTGCATTTATTCATCTAACCTAAATTCAGATATCAGCAGTGTAGAAATTTCCCCTTGAGCTGGCCACCTTAGCATTGTGCTGCTTCAGGATAAAAAATAGCATTTTTATCCTCTGCATTTCAGTTAGAGAAATCCTGGATTTGGCCTCCTGGTCTTCACCTGCAATAAGCAATGAGAGCAAACAAGGAGATCTAAAGAATAACCCAGAGTATTTGTAATCCGAATTCTCCCTGTGTGGTTCTTGTTCCTCTCTGTACTGACTGAAAAGGGAACCAAAACTGGCTGTTATAATGAAATAAACATTTTGAGAGTGAGGCTTACCTCTTGAGGCTCATGTAAAATTCTCAATTAAGTGTCTTGAATTAGGTGGAAGGCATCAGTACCTTACTGTCCAATATAACTTGTGGACTATACAACTTGTATACGTTAATTTAATGATCTGTCTTTATAGAAAACACGTGAAGAACAAGAACAGATGAAGTACTGCAGCACCTAATTGTTTTTTGTGGTTCACCTATGACCTTTAGTCTCACCTTCACTCCACAGTGAAAGAAGTAGCTACTGAAGATAATCATCTCAGGACTGGGCATGTGAACATGAGCAAAAGGCAGAGTACAACATACAGAGTAGGGAAAATTATGCAAAACATAAAGCCTCCATGGTGAACTAAGTTAAAAACCTGAAAAGAAAGTAAGTTTGGAATTTTAGAGAAAGTTATTTCATTCTGTACTTGCAGTAGCTTTTCACAGCTGACCAATATATTCTTTGGAAGCAACTTCAAAGTTATACACTTAATTGGAAAAAACCGACTTTTATGCCTGTACATAAAATGCTCATGTAAGAATTGCTTGTATTCTCATGCAGGCAGGGCACAAAGTACCATGGGATTCATGAGGCCAATTGCAGCTAATCAAGGATCAGATAAAAAGCATCCCATTTATTTCAGCAGAATTACAGTACATAGCTGCATTTTCAAACAGTCGCTGTCAAGACATAAAATAAAAACTCAAAAAGACATCTGTCAAATAAAATTTTAATAACATATGAATCCGAATAAGTTGTGGCCTATTGTTTGAATATTCCAGCAGTAGAAAAGGAGGTTAAATTCAAATAAATTATTCATTGAGACTAGTTGCATATCCCTAGAATGCGTCTGTATAATTTAAACAAAAACAAAAGTGTGCCAGAGAATAAAATGAGATTTTATAGAAATACTTCGTTGAATCTGGATGATGCAATTCCCTATCTCATTCCAAAATAATTATTAAACACATGGAAAACTACTAATAGAGCATAAAAAATATATTCAATTGGCAGAAGACAAATACATTATTTATTACTTCAAGTTATTGATGAGCTTTCATACCGACTCGTCATTCTGTTTTGCTCTGTCACTCATGAACCATAAGATCATCCGTACTTCATAATAAATAATTTATCCACAGCCAGTCTGTACCTTTGGGTAGCTGCCCTTATTCATCTGGATATATGCACCCAGACATGCACTTTCTCACCAAGAGAAATGGTCAGCACATTAAACAACGCTGACTTGCAGAGGTTTCAAACCTACAAGAAGAGAATGAAAACAAGGGATTGAGGATATTACAGGGATTTTTTGTGTATGTGGGTTTCTTTCATGCTACGAATGCTTTGCTGAAAGATATGCAAATAGAGGAGGTTATAAAGGATCTGTTCAAAGCATATGTATGGTAATTCAAAATCATAATGAAACTCTATTTTAACAGATTTGATATAAGCAAAGGGGGCAAAATTAATACAGAGATTGGTGTGACTATTGCACCAAAGAGCTGTACACCTTCGAATTTATGAATAATGTTTGGTAAAGGTTATGATGGAAAATAAATTCAAGATGCAAGTAATTCTTACAAAAATGACAATTACACACATTATTGAATTGAAGAGATGATATTAGTAAGAATAGATGGATTCAGCTAGAATAACACCATTTATAAGTAAATCTCTAATACCGCTTCATCTGTAGCACAGGTATTCTTGAACATTTGCACTGAAATGCTGACACAGAGTGATCACTGATGAAAATGCCCTTTGTTTTGACCTGCACAATATTTCAAAGTTATATACAGTGCAGTTATTAACTCTTTTTCCAACTAATGAAGTAAGAATTAGGTTGGTTCCTGTCAACTATACAATAGTATTCAAAATGGTTAACCTGTTAACCTGAATTATAATTTGCATTTTCAAAAAGCAGCTGGAAGAGACATTTTCTACATGCTTTGTCTTTAGGGAAAAGAATTGCTGGGGCCAGGTGCTAGAGTCTCCAACTCTATATACTGTGTGCTGGGTTACACATTTTTCTATTGTTCATCTACATTGTTTTATAATATACTGTGCACAATCAGTGTTTCTAAATGACTGAGGAGAAGATATGGTTATATTAGCTACATAAATAGATGAATTGATTAAATGTATAAGTGGAATGACCATGAACCATTGGGGCATTTCTTATTTTAAAAGGGCTAATATGATTGTATAGCAATGTAAACCAAATATTTCCATGGGGAGATGCAATATTAAGCCTATTGTATAAGGTTTTGACAGCAATTTATGTAGAATATTGTAGTGATACTTTGCATAGTTCCAGTCACGTCTAGGTTTATAGGAGGAGTAAAGGATCTTTCTTTGTTCTGTTTAGAGAACACAATTACTGTTCGTGTAAGTAGATACGTGGAGTTTGCAAATGTGTGTGTGTGTGTGTTAGCGGCAGAGAAAAATAAATATTCAAAAGAAAAGATATTTACACTAAAAGATAGTGTAGTCTTTGGCACACAAACAAAGAGGAGGAAAGCATGGTCAGGAATAAGCTTGCTCTGAAAACGTGGAGAATTCCAGAGGAGTGAAGTTTTAAAGCAAATTTCTAGTAGAAGTAATCGGCAGCACAAGGAGTCTGACTGGAAGGGGAATGCAGCAAACCTGTGAATGTCATTAGATAGCACAAGGCAGGCTGTGTCTGCCCCTGACAGCCCCAGGAGCCTTTCCTGTGCTCTTATAGACCACCATATGGTTTCTCCTGAATAAAGGCTAACACAATTACATACGGAACCACAAGGTCTCATCTCTAAGTGGCCACAGGAAAAAAATAAAAAAGAAAAAGAAATAATTAAAAGAATTGCCTAATAAAAACGAATCAACCAAACAAACTCAGTGAACCTCCCGGCTCTCAGCTGCTTTCTCCGTGCCCAGCACTTAGCCATATGGCTGGTGTCTTATCTTAGCAAGGCACAAAGAGATACACTACCAATTTATTCTTTTTGTATAGCACCTTTCACCACAACTGAGAGGTGAGAGGCTGCTCAACAAGAAGAAACAAATACATATGGCTTTTACATATTAAAAGAGGTGCTTACGGAAACAACAGTGACTCACACCCACTGAAGTCAGTCGGTGTAGTAGCTGAATGCACAGAAATAAAGACTGCCATGCCAAAACCCCTCAGTGCTTCCCACTGACTTCAAAGACTTGTGTTAGGAGAAGGTCCAAATTAATTTTGTACGTGTTATTAAAGTTTTCCATCATCCAGGACAGAGATAGGCTGAGGCCTCAGGGCTGCAGTGAGCTCGATGCAGAATGTGTTCGCAGACTCGCTAAAGCTGGGAGGGGTCTGAGCACCCTGATCCAGCCGTTCGTGATGGAGACCTTGGCTTGTAAAGGCTCAGGGGCTGTGACACGCTGGAAATCAGAAATCAGCCTGTGCTTTAGCAAAGAGGAGCAGCACAGTCCCCGCATACGGGCTCACTTCACACGGTGAGCGTAAAGCCACCAATTACAACAGCAAGGCAGCTAAGTGTCTGCGCTTGTTCTTCAGAGGAATGAAACGAGCTACTTCAGTCCCCCACAGAATCTCATTCTTCTCCTTTTTAAATCTGACATCTGCTGTCATATCCAAAATTTTACACTAGAAAACAGCAGCCTGGAATTTCTGAAATGTGTAAATTTTTCATCTTGCACTGAGACTGCAGCAGCCTCACCTAACCAGCTGGATCTATCTGTCAGCTGCCAAGCAGCACTTGCAATTTGTTTACAGTCAACTGCAAGAAGATATATAAACTCCCCCAGATGAGGAAGATGTTGAATTTACAGAGACAAGTGACAAATGAGCTCGGAATGAGAATGCATATAAAAATAGCCTACAGTGTGCCATTATATCATGACATAAATATATGACAACTACTCCAATCAATGCCCACGGCAAATGTTTCTGAGTGTTACTGCCACTAGAGTAATTTCTCTGTGTTTCAGTTTCTTTTCCCCTATTTTCTTTTTTTCCTTGAATGAGACATTCATTCTAAAGTAATAAAAGAGGCATCTATTAAAATGAGCAGATCATACTGTACTGAATGGGTTTGGGGACAACAGTCTGATTAGTGCAGTTGGTGCATCTCATTTCTCATAGAACAGTGTCCAGATACCAGCAATATGCTCCACCAGAAATACACATACGCCCTGTGGCAAGTTGTAAGAAGAGATAAACGATAATCTCACTATGTCTATCATTACATCTAGGCTCAAATTATAATAAACAGAATAGCCCATCATATGTATCTGTGGAGTAATACAAACCAAAGCTTTCAGCATGCATGGACAGCAGTCCTTCGTGAAAGGAGTGGATTCTGCACAAGTGTTAGCACGGTATACAGGCTTCCTTCTGGCAAGTGGCATTTCCAGTTCTTTCAAAGCTGGAAAATCATGTCTCTGCAGAGAAACAAAACATAAATCCTCTGGGCACAAGTGAAATCCTCCCTGATGCCTCCATGTGAAGCTTACATTGCAGGAGAGGTTTCTCAGATCTTGGGCTAATCTGCTGGAAGTGAAGGACCATCTTTGAACACAAGGAAAAAGTAACACCAACCATGGCAGCTTCCCCAGTCTCTTACAGATTGTTTTTGGAGGTAAGACAGATCCTTGTTCCAAACTCTGATACCTTTCAGAGTTGTCTTTCTGTTTTAGAAGGGTAAAGTGTAGCCAATAAAATATCCTCTCCAACACACACCACCCAGGAGTTTCAAAGTAAGGATCCCACCTCTTCTGGTCGAAACCCATCCCTGGCATGGACTATTCATCCTGTTGCACTGTTCTACTGGGAACTTACAATTTAGTCAAAGGTGGTTGAAAAAGCAACACACCTTTGTTCAGAACAAATATATAAACCAAATTTCTCTGCCAGAGAGAGCTGAAGCAGGTGTCGCTGCCCAAATGCAGGCCAACCAGTACTGGCTGAAATCTAATTAGTCATGAGTGAATGAGTTTGCTTGTTTTTGTTGTCAGAAGAATCCAAAACATCACATCAGGAAATGGAAAAGGCAGCAGGAAAAGAATCTGTTTCTCAAAAACACAAGCGGTAAAACCTAGAGAATGAGAGCTCTAGATTAGAGACTTGTAGGAAATAATGGACTGTAAGCAAGGAGAATGAAACCTAGATTTGAATCCTGAGGAATGCAGAAAACTGAGACTTTGTTTCTCTCTCTTTTTGTTCCTTTTTTTTTTTCTTTTTTTTTTCTTTTTATCAAAGGAGAACACAGCAGGGAATGACACAACTCTATCAACTACTTCTACCTCTAATGAATGTAATACAGAGAACACATTTGGTTTAAAGGAGTTACTGTTTTCTTCCCTCCCCAGCCATTGATTTTTGATGTCTCATGTAACTGTCTACTAAAGACAAAGGAAAAGAGGTCTGGAATTGTCCCCGAGTATCAGACAAGACACCTTCTCTGTGCCAAACATATCACCCCCCAGCTGCTGCCTGGTCTTTCTACTCTCATGCTACAGAAAAATAATCAGGGAAGGTGCCTGGGAAGGTGACATGGCACATTTGGACCAAGATCTTATTGTGGTTAACCAGAGGGCTGGGACTTTATATTCAGCTTTGTTGTTTATTGTCCATCCAGTAAAGATCTGGCTGTGGTTCGAGACACACACTATGCATTGGTGTTTACCTGCACTAACAGCTATGGTCTAAACATGCAAACAGTGCAACAGAGTCATCATTTCTGCCACCAAAAAAAAAAAAAAAAAAAGAAGATGGACAAGAGCAGCCTGAATTTATTCTAATTAAAAATAGCAATTGCACTGAGTAGAAAGAAGCTTCATTACGCCCTTATACAAGTCATTGCATAGAGCAATATTCAGCTGCAAGAATAATATAATTTACATTTAGCCTTTCATAGCCCAGAAGACCTGTCCCAGTTGCCAGGCAAAATCAGGGTAACTCAGGCACTCACTGTGCTATCTTAGATACCCTTGAGTATTACCTCCAGCCTTGCCTCCAGCTGCCACGGATCTTCCCCAGTCCTACACCACATTCTCTGCCCTTGTGAAGGTGTCTCAGGTATCTAAGGGCTTCTATCTAAAACAGTCTATACACTTATGTCTAGTTTTGTTTTATTTTGGTGGTTTTGTATTCTGGCAGGAGAATCTCACCCATTACGTTTTCCCTGTTTTCATGCTGGGTCAGTAAAGAAGATTATTGTCCATGCTCCTCGACAGCCCAGGGATATGTTCTATGCAAAAAAGCACAGTTGCTCCATCTTAACAACCCCTCTGTGTAAAAAGCAGCATAAAGAGGTCATATCAGAGATGAAAATTGGGCCAAAGAGAGTATATTTTCCTCTGGATGCACAGTTATAATTGCTATTATGTTTAGGGAATTGGTCTTGATCACTGAATGGAAAACACTTTGCAATTAAGAGGGTTGAAAGCATAACTAGATTTGAATAATTGATGTTAATTTCCATTTGCAGAGAAGACTATCACAATGTTGAATCCAAATGCCATGCAATCTTCTGGTCCATTCCCTCATTTCTTGTTTCCATAAATTGCAAGGTAATGCTAACTGGAGGGCCTTGTACAGAATTGTTATATGGATCACATCCCATTATACCTCTGAAATCAGGAAGAATCCATGCTTGCATCACTCATGCTCACAAAGCAAGTTCTTTCCTTATTTGGCCATACAATTAACTTAAATGAAACTGAATGTAATGCCTTGAAAACAATACTAAATTAAATGGTAATGCAGTAATCCATCAATTACAACAGGGCAACTAATGGTTTGAAATAGCTTTGTACAAGAGTTTCTAGTTGGATTAATAATATAATTAATGCTATGTACTCACCATTAAAGTAGGAAATAAAATATTGTTTTAGTTAATCTCTTCTTGTCATTGATGGGGAAGTGCAATGCGACCAAAATTAATATTCATTGTAATGTAGTGCCTAAGTACACCAATATCTATCAAAAAATCCCCACCAAAACCTCAACATTCGGCAACTATTAAAACATAGTTCTTACTGGGATTGCTGTAAGTATCAGAAATGGTGAACACATTTTTAATAATCTTATTTGTCCTAGATGCAATAATAGTCACAGTTGCTTTGTACAGGTTAGAGAGAGAGAGCAAGATCTGAGTGAGGTTGTGAGTTTGTAACCTCAGCACTTAGTCAGTTTAAGTCTTTCAAGGACACTCCCAGAAGCACAGAAAGTGGAAAAAAGATGGATGCAAATTATCTGGCCAGCTGTAGTGAGAAGGAACAGAACAGAATCTATATTTGGAGGACTGAAGGGAAGCTCGCTCCTCTGCTTTCTGATGTTACACATGCAGATGATCACTTACTTTAAATTTTCACACTTCCTACTGACATCAAACAAAGCCTGAGAACTGCAGGAATCCAAAGGCACGTGCATGTGTTTAGTGCTCTTCCCACGAGATTCATGCAAAGGGGTGCACGGCAGGCATCACCCTTTCTAGTCTCTTCCGTCCGAACCCGGACCTGAATTACGCCCATCGCCCTCCTGGTTTATTTAATTTACCAAGCAATCTGTTCCAGTGCTGGCAGTTGTGAAGCAGCCCCCAGTGCCAGGGTACAGAGCAGAGTATCCACAGTTCCTCAGCATACCCTGCAGCTTGACCACCACTGCTATCGGCCAAAGCACGGTCCTGGGGGTGGGAGGAAGGTCAGGAGTGTAGAGGGAGGATTAATGCCCTCTCCTACCTGGATCCCATCACAGGGACATACTTACAGGCCTTCAGGGAGGGGAGGGAGGCTTTTTTTCCCTTTACTTTGTCTCTTGCAGTTTGCACTGCCATGCAGAGCTGCTGCCTGATGGCCAAAGCCAAGGGCACAGGGCTGCTCTCCAAGTGCTCCTGAGGGGGCACAGGGGTGGGGGCCAAAGCCAGAGGGTGAACAGATGAGCCCACCCCATGACCCACTGCTAAAGCCATCCTGCTCAAGTGATCCACAGATGGCAGAACCCCTAATGTTCACAGGGAAAGCCATTCTGAAGTGTGTGATGTGCACGTGCACACTGGGACTTTAAAGCCTTGCAGCCCACTCCTTTGAATACCTTTAGATCAGAAAGCTCTGCACATAAGGCTGTATTTCAACAGTTGTTTAACACTTTCTATGCATCTAAAACATAGCAAGAAAACGGAATTCAAAGCTCTGGTTTCATGCTTTTTATGGAAAATTTACCCAAAAACCTGTTAGTATATGATGTGAGCTAAAGGCTCAAAGGTTTAAATGCTGTATCTATAAATAGAAGTGGGACCAAATATACATGCAGAGATGTTACAATTCACCATTTTGTGTTTACTGTGGCCTTTGAAGCAGACATAAAAAATCTCCATTGCAATAGGCATTGCTCAGAGGCTCCCCAGGAGAAATGACTTGCTCCTATATGGCTTTGCACCGATGAACTGGAAAGCAAAGATAAGGGTACTGGCTCCTCCTTCTTTCACCTTTCCTTCTCCCAGGTTTTGTCTTGCCCAGTAGTTGAATAGAAACAGTTGTTTCTGGGCTATGGAAAAGCAAGGGAACGGTGGTTCTGCTTTGCTTTCCTAATGGTTTCCCCCGACTCCAGCAAAACACCCTGTGGGCAAATATATTCAAATAGACTGTTAGCACATGCTACAGAGGTCACTTACAGAGTAAAAAGCTATCTTGTATTATTTACAAGAAGTATCAGATAACATTTTGGCCACAGAGACACAAAGAAGCACCGTGAGCTCATTAAAGCTCTAAAGTGCATGTAAAGCAGAAGGGTGTCTTTTTAAGAGGTTATCAAAGGATCCCACATGTGTATCAAGTCGACTCCAACGGAAGCAAAAAAAGAAATATGCCTGTTAACATTAATGGGAACTGCAGAGTAAGTAGAAAGGCATTCAATCCCAGTGTCTCTGAAAGCCAGAGAACGAGTATTTCAGTAATGCTGAGAGTTTAACTTGTGATTCAAAGGAATCTATACATTTACAGCAGGAAGCATACCTATTAGACATCATGCCGAATAATTTGCAAGCATTTAACATATCCATGAAGATTGATTGGTTTTGTTGTTTTCTGTTTAGAAGGCGGAAGGGTAGTGAGAAAAATCAGCTTTTCTTGCTGTATTTATTTTATGCTTGTTAGGGAAATGGAAGAAAACAACACAGGATACCATAAAACCCAAGAGGCCAGTAGGAAAAAAAGGTTAAAATAACTGTATGGGACAGAGTCTTCATTGACCTTGTGCATTCTGTCCTTTAAATGTAAACATTGCCTTTCAAACCAACAGTATTTTGTATTTCATTAATGCCTGAGGAAGAACGATAAAAATGCAGAAAGTGTAAAAATGAGGCTTCTGCAAGAGAGCTTGAATAAGCTAAAATTAAGAGCATAACCTAGCCAATTAAGGGTTTCTTCTGTGTTATAGTCATGCCTAAGCATTTTCAAATATTGAAGGAGATGATTACGGATATTTGTGGCTATACTTCTGTGCCACTCAAGAAGAAGAAAAATTGCATGTGAAGTTTGGGTTTGTGGGGGAACCAGCACAGAAAAGGGAGTGTAATGAAAAAAAAAGAGGAGAAAAAAGACATCAACAGGGAGAAAAAAAGTAATTTTGAAGTCACTTGGGTTTGAGGTAGAATGAGGGAATTGCTTAAGGTTTGTTATTTTTTGTAATTGTTTGACTGCCTACAACAATCCTAGGTGTCCTCATGTCTGGAAAAGATTTGAATTATTAAGGCGTGAATAACTAGCAAAACAAACCCTCATTAAATTATAAAGGAATATGTTTTAACCTGCCTTAGCAAAAAAATACTCATTCTGGGAGAAATTGTTCAAGTGTAGAACAGTGCCACTCAGAAAACACCGTTCTCCTGCACTGCTTGAGACCTGTGAAGAGTGGGAGTCAGGGATGGGAAGCTGGGAACAATCCTGTGTGACCACCTTCTACTATAATTTATTGAGTGCTGTCATGGCATGTGGTACTGTGCAAACACTGCCCTAGGGTGTTTATCCCCTAAATCAGACACAGATAATAGAAGTCAGACACAAAATACCAGGGGACAGTCTGAATCAGATGGAGATAATCCATTTTACATCAGACTTTCTCTTGTGCTGATTACTTCTCTTTAGAAGAGCTCCTTGCTCAAGCATCTATTTGAAAAGTGGCCGCCAGTCCTGTCCAGACAAAGAGCTCCCTTGCAGGAGGTGCAGAGTGAGTGCAACAAGGTAAATGAGGCACAGGGAGACTGCTCAGGGACACCCTGGGACTAAAGAGAGTTTGGCCGAAGTTCTGGATGCAGCACGGCCACATCATGTAGTGCCACCCTTGAGTAATTACTACACTGCAGAGTGGCTGGTTTTCATCTGCACAGCACAGAAAGCATTCCACACCGACCTGCTGCCTTGCTCAGAGCCAGCTTTTGTTTCTGTGCCTGGTTTTACACTGCACAGGCTGTATTTTACTCAGGAGAGAAGAAGGAAACTGAGTTATACTAGTGCAGTCTTTTGCCTGCCTCAGCTATTTAGACTGCAAGCTCTTCATGGGTCTGACCATGTTTATGTATAGGAGGAGGATGTCACAATCTGACATGTGCTGAATAATTCCAGACCATAAATTTTGGCAAACTTGCTGACACACCTTTAAAATAATCATAATAAATATCCCCCAAACAGAGACATCAGGAACCCAAGGTCTGACAACTGCATTTCCCTGTGCACCAAAAGTCTTCGCCAAGACGGTAACACACTAAAATGAACTCCTGGGAGATTATTAAAGTACAGAGAGCCCAGGTGACTCAAATGAGAGTATTTTCCACAGAGCAACCACTCTCTCGGTGGATCACAGCCGTGATCTCAAGAGGAATGTGTAAAACATTTCCAGACATGAACTTGGAAACTAACGTTTTTGTAAGTCTACTGAAAATTTCATAGCTCATACAGTTGTTAGTTTAAAAATTTTCCCAGCCTCATGCTCACTTGCACTTGCAGAAATCTCTTTAAGTTCTGGAGGGTATGAACAATCCTTTTCTGTTCATCTGCCTTATCATCCCTCCCCACCAGGGACACACCCACCCTCAGCTTCCAACAGACCTAATAATTTTTTCTCCTGATCTAACTGAGATTCAGCTAGTTAAACCCAGCGTATATTTGAAGTCTGTTTCTATTTTGAACCTGAAAGGTGTGCTAGAAAGTTCACCTGCTCTGATAACTGTACTATCAGTGTTAGAAGATGTTATCTGTCTCTGACTAAAAACTTCCAGGGCAGAAAACTAAGCTCCTCAAGAATTTCTAGAGGGGAAACCTCCAATTTACCCAGTATTTCCATATATATACCTTCACGAAAAGCAAAATAAATACTATTTCAAATATTTCCACTCTGTAAATGTTTCCTGTTACTGAACAGAGACAATACACTAGGCTGTATTTAGCACATGAAGGAATTTTCAACTCCAGTATCGTAAGGTCTCATCCTCTCTGATCAGCTCAGCTTTTTTTGCCAAATCACATCTTTGCTGGCATGCAGCCCTCCTTACTGAAGAGCCCAGTGACTCCACACAGGACTCACGTCCAGCCATTATGCACTCGAGGAGAAGTCACCAAAACAAAATGTATTTATTTGCTTCAATAATCACTGCAAACTGGATTCTTTGAATCCTCGTTCACATTTGGCCTATTTTGCTCTGCAATTAGTTTCACTGGGAAGAATGGGACGCTTGAAATCTAATGCATGCCTCAGTGGGGGTAAGTATAGTGGAATCAGGCCACAATGATGGATAAAGTAAACACATTCTTTTGTTGCCATCCATTCTGTTCTTAAAAACCCTCTTCAAAATAGCCATCAGACAAAGAAGATGATGAAAAGACACAAAATGAGGCCATGAATAACAACATAATTCAGATTAAGAATTCTAACCCAAATGGCCTTCAGAATTAATAGGCTATTCAAGGAAACAGAATACCCTCAATAAAAACAACTATTTGTGTGAAATCCTCCCTTTATACCTTTAATTTAGGCAGAGATTTTCCTACTGAGCTTCTGTTTTACGTGAATCAACGTGCTGCAGTCCACATCCAGAAGGAAAGAGAAACTGTGTTGTACATCCTAGCAGATGCAAAATGAGTAAGAAACATTGCTGCAGTTACAGAACACTAAATCTCAGTTATGAAAACTGCATGGTGCATTTTGATTAGTTGAATATTAATACCTAGATTATCACAATATTTGGAAAATACTGACATTTATTTTGGAAGCAACTGGTAGCAAGAGAGAGTGTATGTTATGCACAATGAAAACATTCAAGCATCTGTAAAGCAGAATATTAAACTTTCTACTTACATATAGAAAACATTTCAATGCACTTTTTTCCCTTTATAATGCAGATTAATTACAAAGTTTGCAAAATGATGCCATAATACTTTGGAAGATTGGGTGACTCACACTGTTTCAGGGCAGCAAAGACTCCCTCTCAGTGGTGACATTTTCCTGGAAAAGACTTTCACCAGCTGCTCTCAACTCTGTAATGATTGACAGTGTCCACTCCATAGACTCCTGAGCAACTGGCTACAAAAATATCTTTTCCAAAAATTTGCTGTGTTTTATCCCTGCAGTGTCTTATTCTTTATCTTTCTGAAAAGCTCCTCTACCCATAAAAGTCTGTACAGCCTTGCTGTTAGCAGGGTTTTGTTCAAGTTGCACTATCTTTTATCTGAGGAATGACTGATATTATTTCTGGTAACAGCTATGACTTTTCTGACATACTTGAATTTTCTTAAAAGTTTTCTAGTTAATGCAGGCAAAAGAGACTAAGAATGAAAATCACTTCTAAGAAAAGAACCCCAAAATAGAGACTTACTCAGTATAAAGCAAAGTGAGCTGTGTTTTGACTTGTTTTTCCCCACCATGTTATTTCTTTCTTTAAAAGCACTTGGATGTCTGAGTATCTGAAAAACCATTTCAGAACTGGGAAAAAATAAAGAAGTGAAAACCATACTGAATCTGGAACTACAATTTCATCCAAAGGAAAGGCCCAACTTGACAAAGCAGGAAGTCTTTCAGGGTGAATTAACCAGGAACAGTTGATAGCAAGAGCTCAAAAATCAAATAAATCATCTAAAATGCTACAAGATGAGGCATCTGATGAAAAGAATCTCATATGCTGTGCAAAGCTGGAGTCTGGTAAAGAGTGCACATGCTGCTGCAAAAGGAAAATGCCAAGGCAATATCCCTTAGTTAAAAGAAAGAGCTGCATAATTTTTTTCAACACAGCAGGAATTTGTTAAATGTACCAAGGGCAGAGTTCATGACCATTAAAGCAGATTATGCATGACATTCTTGAAAAGGAATAAGAAAAGATAAAACTCAGAATAATCTCAAAGGAGAAAACATGCTTTTGTGGGTTAAGAACAAGCCAGTCCTTGGTCCACTAGAATCTGCAAGCTGCAATACAGCCACTGGAGAAATTATCAGAAAGGCATAGAAATAATCTCAACAAATTATTGAAAGGATGTGAAAATTTAAGTGCTAAAGTCAATGGGCACTTCTCCTTTTCCTTGAAGCTTCAAAAACCAGAAAATAAAGACAAAGATCAAGAGACTAAGTACCCTCCGTGATCACTAAAATGTGGGGGCATTAATAAAATAGTTTAAAATCCATATATAAAAATTTGCTTATTATATACATTGATAAATAGCCAAAAGCAGATAACTGAAGCTGATTTTTTTCCTGACACCTTGAGTGTCAGGAATGACCTAGGAAGCACAAAGGATGAGACCATGAAATACGAAATGAATTCTCCTGAAGAGGGTAAGTCAGATGATTCTAAGGCACTGGAAATAAAGATGTCTAAAAGAAATTCTGAAGTCTATTTGGGACTGAAACAAAAGAAAACCACGAAAAGAAGGCTACAAGGTTCTATGTTCATTTCAAATATACAAGAGATATTTTACAGCAAAAAAAAGAATCATGAATGGAGCTCCTTTTTTTTAGAGGAAAAATAGCAGGTAGTGGTTGACATTTTTATACCGATTGTAAGAAAGTATGTCCTTGTCCAAGACTACTTAGACTCACTTCTTTTAGTCAGCCTTACTAGACAATACTTCAATTCAACAGTTATTTTTGCTACCCACTATCCCTGAAATAGTGGGTATGACTGCAATTTTCAGCAAATTACATGTTCTGACACAAGCTACTGAAAATCTAAATACAAAACGTGAAAAACCACTCTAAAGCCAGACTTTTCTCCATATTTAGCAGCGCTAGATTACAGTTTGGGACTGGTGAAATATAGGGTGCAAGCTGATAACATCTGATTTGACAGAAATCATGAAATAAGAATGTGCACTTATGTGAGAAGTACTAGACACTTCCAGATGTACAAGACAAAACTCTTACTGTGATTTGGAGGTGAGGAAACTTCCATTAATTCCCAGAAAAAGACAGTGAGTAGTTCTAAGGCCATGGACAGCAGTGACACCTGGGAATTAGCACCAGAGGCCCACAGATTGCTGTTCCAGTCTCACAGGCCCTCTTGCAAAAAGCAAATATCCCTTTCTGCGGGGGGATATAGGGGGGGAAGACCAGCAGTGATGCTCCTGCCATTCTGCTTGCACTACAAACAGACACTTCTTGCCCTCAGGGCTTGGAGAGACCAGAAAATCAACACTGCTGGAGTCCATGGAGAAACACAAATGTCCATGGAGCAACATGGGGCCCTTCAGAGGCTGCAAGAACGTTCCTGGTTCATGGGGAGGATGTGTCTGTGAAATCCCAGCCTCCTGTTGGCTGCTACAGGTTACCATCAGTATGTTTGCCTGCAGAAAGCAGGAGTGGGAAGCTGCACCTATAGAAAGCCATTGCTGGAGCTGAACCACTGGAGCCGAACCGCTGGAGCTATTGTGCTGTTTGGAGTGTTGGCTTACACCAGAGCTGGCAGGCAGACTCTGCATAAAGCAAAGGCATCCCACCCTGATTCCCAGGGACTATTTATTGGCCAGATGTGCCATTAGCAACCGGGGTAGCAGCTCTGGGGACAGCTTAGCTCATCCAAAGCATATTGCTCCCATGAGGGGAAGGGCCCGTCCTGCTCTCGCTCCTCCCCTTCCCCAGAGATGCATCCAGGGTTTTGTGGGCCATCCCTGACCCCCTTAAGAAAGAGATGTGGGTGCGGGGTTTGAGGGAACCACGGGGTTAATTCCCCAGACACGTTAAGGAGCAGGAACCCAGGCCCAGGATTACTGGGGGGAGCAGGAGAGGTGGGAATGCGGCCCCCACCCCCTTTCAGCAGCAAGGAGCTATTAATTTGCCTCAGCCATGTCTTGTGGAACAACAGCCCGCAATCAATCTCTGCTCCGCATTAACTGCGGCAGCAGAGCGTTTCTGACACACTAAATGCACACAATGAATGGCAAGGACAGATAGCAGGGGCTTTTGCCACTCAGTTCTCCAGCCTCTAACTTCTGGAAATGGAAAAAACCAAGTGTTGCCCCACCCCGTTTCTTCTAAAAGGCCTCACATTCCTCTGACCAATGCAAACCTACAAAACACTGACATTTTTCACTGGAACAGGAGCAGCAGATAGGAATTATTGAGCATTACTCAGTATGGTAGCTGGCTGAATCGCATCCATTCAGCGGAGGACTTGCTGCATTTGTGTGTGGGAGGCAGGCATTGCTCTGCCACGGGACTGCTCCGAGTGTCAAGTAACGCATATTCCTGTTACAGCTTCTGAACAGATGTCATTTTGTCATAGCTGCTGACATAATTCTGAAGATAAGAAGATTTGGAGATTTAGCCCATGATGTTTTAAAGCTAAACACAGACAGGATTAAAGCTTTAAATTTAAACATAAGCTAGATATGGCCTTGTGAGACAGGGTTATATCAAACTTATCCCAAAAAACATGTAGAAAAAAATCACCAAACAATTTTAATTTATTGTACTTGTGGTACTAATGTTATTTCAATTATTATTTTACCATGTCATACATTATTAGCCACTCTTTTCACAGAATAATGTAGCCAGATAATCTGACCTAATATTGCTGTTCTGGAAAAAAAAAAAGTAGAACTAATGAGGCTTGGTTTCCCTGGATTAAGTTTTATCGACTTTCATGTCTAGGATGATGTAAACTCCAATGCAAGCTTTTCTCTGGGAGTGGAACTGCTTAAATGAACATCTCCTGTGTGGATTCTCTGGTGTCTGGTGCGGTATGAGCTCATGCTCTAGTATTTTTTTCAATCAAGGATATTACAGTGTTTCTCTTTTCCATACGCCTCAGACTCCTATTTCCAAACAGCTCTGAAGCATTAACACCTTTCAAATTTATGAATTGTGTTCAGTTTTCACTAGATTAGCCCAACAGGTTTGAATCTATTTGGTGTGAGAAAAGAGACACGGGCCCATATCTGAAGACACAATGGTCACTGAACCACTGTTTTGAATAGACGACTTTTAGGGGGTTAATATTGAAAAGATAAATACTATATAGCAAATAAAGATCCAGTTGGAATTTTTTCAGCAGTGTAGACTGCTACTTTTAAGCTAGCCAGCTTGGGTAAGGTTATGGTTAGAGATAGAATGTGGAATTAAGTGCACAGACCAGGAAAACTAGAGGAAGGATAGCCTGTCCTGCTCTCTGGCTTACTACAGTTGATGTACTGACACTCAAACTAATTTAGGCCAGTTCCAAGTTAGATATATCTTCATTTCTGGATAAGCTGAACTTACACTTTTGACAACAATAGAGTTTGTACACACAAAGCTACATCCCATTGCAGTCTCAATGTCTATCATCATCATGTAACTCAAGTAATTTCATTAAAAGGAAATAATAGTCACTTCAGGGAAATGAGTCCAACTCAGACATGAGAATTTAAACCCTTATTTTAAAATAACTCTATTCTGTGATTCTGTGTCCAGGGAAAAGGAAATACTAAATGCAGTTGTGACAAGTCTTTAAATACTGCTTGAAAATTTTCTTTACTCATTAAATAAACTTAGCAGAGAACTCTAATTCTGTCTAGTTATCTAGACTCTACATCAGACCAGCATTAGCTTTCTAATGAGGTTTGGTCATGCCCACATATACTATGACAGATTTCAAATACATCAAACCATGCCCCAGACAAATACTGCAGAACCAAATCAAAGCTTCACATTTGAAAGAGTAAAAGAAGGAGTCCTGTTGCTTTTGACAGTGTCTGAACAGGTCTTATGGGATCTTTCGAATTATTTACTGATATCTACCCAAACCTCTTCTTCTAGACACAGAATCACTATTGAAAAAAATACTGCAAATTCTTCTCAGTGTCCATCACTTTTGATTCCTTTAACAAGACTTTCAAACAAAGACCTCACACAATCATGCCAATGGCCTAAGCTGGTAAAAATAGTTTTATAAAACCTACAGTGAACAGACTGAGCCCTCTGATTATCCTGCCTGTTGTTAGACATTTTAGTAACTTGTCCGTGATCTCCGGACCACAGAGATCTTCATCATTCATATTATTTCTAAGGTGGAAAGCTTATCCTTCATGTTGCTTCATGTCTGCACCACTGCAACTGCAGTCCAGAGAGTTTTGCAACTTATTGAAATATTAAGGGTAGATTTCTTAAGGTGTAAAAGGCATTTCCTTTTGGTGGCTTCTAGGGACTGGGGTGAAGAGGAGAACGTGCCATTCCTGTGAAGTGCAAGATGAAAGAAGCAGTTATGTTGTCCTACAGAACTATTAATCCCTCAGGTGGCTATCACCTCCCTGAGTTCAATACACAAGTAAAGGCTTGTATACTGAATCTTAATTCATGTACTTGTTTCTCTCTATTGATTTCTTACTATTGAATTTTCAGAAACATGTGAATTAAGAGAAGCCTGTAGCTGTCATTTTATACTCAGGCAGATAAATGGTTAAAAATGAAACCATGACAGACTGAAAGCCTCATAGTCTTAAGAAATGATTGTAAACTGAAATGTTTTTGACCTTAATTTGATTTTCAGGTTTTTTTTAATACCAGTTTGGTCAGAGATGTTCTTTTCAGGAAAACAGATGAAGGTCTGAATAAAGATGCTCTGCAGTCTTGTTACCCTGCTTAAGGATATGAAAACATATAGTATAAAAACAACAAACCTGTGTCTCCAGACCTAAAATAGATCAAAACGTTTTCACTGAGGTCACCACTCTCCTGTGTCCCAGCTGTAATGGGAGAAGCATCCCCTTTATTTGCTGCTGGCACCTCCATGGGAGGGTTGCATGTGCTTGGCCAAAAGGCAGGCTGGGAACAATCCCGGGTACACTGGTCCCTGGACGGATCCTTACCTGTGTGTGCATGTGGCATCTGTGCAGCTCCAAGAATTCCTTTCTCCTCCAAATGTGCTGGCAGGGAGGGGAAAGGAGGTGCATCCCCTGCAGGGACCCTGCTGTGGGACAGAGCCTGAGGAATGTTCAAGAAGTACCAACAGCAGGTAGACATCCAGACCTTTAAAAGACAGCAGAGAACCCTCCTCTGAGGACCCAGATGCTGGAGGTTTTCTCTGCTGAAGAAGTCTAGAAAACCTTTCTGGACTGGGAACAAAGATGGTCTTCTTTGCAAGGGTACAATGGGTGAGATCTTATCCTGCAGATCCTGGGTAAAATGCAAACATTTTAGCTTTGGTTTTGAAGATCAAAATTCGCATGATATGAAAATGTTTTTTCTCTTAAAGAGGCATTGGCAGGCCTACCTTGTATTTGCCCTTTAAATATTGTCCATCTATAGAAGAAGCTGAGCCAAATGACTGGATTTTTGTGTGTGGTGTTTCTTCTTTCTGGATTGTTCATAATTTTTGTTTTCCCTTTAATTAGGGAAATAGTACCTACTTACTGTTCTTTTATGACCAAAAAAGAGCCATTTCTTTGGAATCATGACTACTGTCTTAGTATTACATCACACACATCACTGGACTCCAGTCCTTTTTAACGGACTAATGTGATGCAAAATTATCTAAGTCCACAGGGTCAAAATCTCCCTTGACAGAAACTCTCAGAGAAAGCAACATGCTGTTCTCAGGAACCTCTCAAAGAGGACAGATCTGGATGAGGGTGGGAGACCACTGTCGGTGACAAGACTGATTACACCAAGCATAGGCCTTTTGCTTCTTATGTTAGTTGTGTCTACCAGAGTGACTTAGCCTGGAAAATGGATTCAAGCATGCTGATGGCTGCAAGCTGCTTTGCATCTCTCTTATCCTATGGGATACTGAAGAATTCCTTTTTTTTAAAACCATATTTATTAAACAAGAACCCCACCCCCAACAGCACAGTGAAAGAATTCTTTCTCTGGGACAGTGACACAGTGTTTTAAAAATGAAACTGTCTTAAGAACCAATAAATATGATCAAATGCTTCCTCAAATTGAAAAATTGAAGATATTGTGCTGTTCCTGGGAAAAGAACCACTATGCTTTTTCATCATGGGCCTCTGAACATGCCTGTCTACATACACTAATTTACATGTGTCTACGTACATAACTCTGTACACATACACATAGAGAGCACGCATTTGCAACACTCAGCACAACATGCTCATATTTCCCATGACTTCCTATTGCCCAAGAACAGACTGATTACAGGTGGCTTCATAATAGCAAGCATAAAAATGACAACCATTTTTTTATTGTAGAATAACACACTGTCAGATGTACCACCATCTGTGTTATTCAGGACTACTGCTCACTGCCTGCTGCCACCAGCACTGGCCCATTATTGGAAAGATTACTGGAGGAGATGCCTGGCTTTACGAGAGAGCTTGAAACTGGTCCCAGAGTCAAGTGTGACATAAACCCCAAAGCTGGACTTATGTGTGTATTCAAATGGTGTCCCCCCGCTGTTACACAACCACAGGCACAGCCCGTGGGGATGGCCTCTGCTATTTCCTTGTCAGAGATCAATGAGTTAAAATAATCAAGGCCAGAAAATGATTTGCATGGCTGTGAGAGAGGAATTAAAGATCCCAGTGACTCGAGCTTACTTTCAACATTTGACTCTGCAGCTGTCATCACTGCAGAACTGCAGAAACACTCCTCACACCAAGCAAGAATCAGATGTCAAACCTGCACCAGCTCCCACAGCACTGCCAGACTCCAGTAATTATTGGGTGAATCCTCACAACACCAAAGCCTTTGTCACAATCTGGGGACTGTCCTCTTCATTTTCTGTTAACAATTTGCTTTACAATCATGCACTAATTAATGCTGGACTACAGCAATGTTAAAATAAGCATTCTCAGTGCAGAATAATAACTGACGGGATGTTAAGACCTTCTATTCCTGTGTTCAGCTCTTTGTTTTCTTCTCTTTTCCCTCACAGCTCCATTGCTAACAAAGAATGCTTTCTGAAATGACAGATGCTGTGGGAGGGAGTTTCATTACTAGTAGACTAGTACCTGATTTTACTTTACTGCAGCAACTTCTGTTTTGAGAATGAAAAGGTTATACGACCCATTATAAAATTAAACACCGCAAGACTGAGGGATATTTCCATAATCATAATATTTTAAATACCTAGGAAAAAAATCTAACCAAACAATTACCTTCAGTGAAAATACAGTGTAGTCAACAAAGATTTTGTAAGCCTTTGTTTGGCCTTTTTATTCATATGCATTCATAATTAAACCCATCTACTGCATAAAAAATAAAACCTGCCAGATGGACTAAAGATTTGAGGTAATAATTACAGATTACACATGGACTAGATATGGTCCCAGCTGTCCCATTCCACCTATGAAGGGCCTGACAAAATGCAGGGGTGGTTCCTACACAAACCGTGCTTCCAGGGTGTTAAAAAGGTTGTTCACAGCCATAATATTTTGACGTGGTTTTATCAGTGAAACCACAGCATAAAACTTCAGAATGGCCTAGCAGTGAGACTACCTACGATGAGCTCTCCATGTACTGTATCATTTTCAAAATTGCTTGCAAACAGTGCTATGGTATTAGCCTTCATCCATTCCCATATACTCCTCATCTGTGACAAGCTGTATTCTTTTCCTTGTCATCCAGCTCTGAGCCCTTGAAAATTCTGAAGTCAATTGGCCTAGGTTATTCATCCACCACCAGTTTATCTGATGTGATACTTTGCAATATACTGTAATAATAAATTAATGTAATAATTTCATATGATAATGCAATTTGTACCCTCTTTTGCTTTGCTGCGAAATAATATGAGTGAGGGCTGAAGTTTGATTTCAAAGTTATGTTGTTCAAAGCTGACCTCTCTCTTTACTGTCTCCATTCAGCCCTGACATACCACAAGAAAGCAGGGCAGTGTAGCTAGAGACACCTGTGTTATTTTCTTCCTTACAAGGTGTAATAATCTGACAATAATGGTATCAGTTTCACTGACCATTTCCCTATTCAAAACAAATTTTAATTTCTTCAGACTGCTGTGAAAACCTTCCATATATTTGATAGAATCGTGATAGTATATCAACACCTCTCAGAATTAGGAAAAAGAAAAGAAAAGAAATAAAAATCTGAGCATACAGTAAGCACTGTATGCCATGTCTGAAATGATAAAACTGCAACCGATGTGGATCATAACCCTGGAAGAAGGATGAGTCAAGAACATAAGTAGGCATAAAAACCATGACTTCTGAAAATGCTTTCAATAGGTATAAAATTTCCATTATAATATTGAAGCATATATATTTGATTGCTTTGCCTTTCACTTTCTTATTTCTAGTGCTATGGATAAAAAAGAAATGGATTTCAAAAGAGAAATCAAGAAAGCATAAAGCAGAAGATTAAATTATCCTTTTTTAGTTTAGTTTTATACAAAATCCATCAAATTAAAAATATTAAAAGCTTTGTTAAATTTTCTTGAATAAAGAAAAATAACTTTTGGTTTAAAAAAATTGACTAGCTAAGTGAACTGAATGTAAAATCTTGAACCTGGTGTTTCTTACTGATATTTTAAAAGGAGAATGCAGGCATTAGGACCTCCAGAACAGAATTCCTTTAGGTTGTACATTGTTATGCTGTAGCTATTCCATTTCCATTTCTTTATTTATTCCTGTTCATAGAAAAGCATATGCAAACAATTGCACTTCCACATTCTTAAAAATTAATGTATTTATTAAAAATGAAGTCCCGGTGAATCTGGAATATATTTAAAATGAATTTAGCTGTAAGAAAGGAAAAATAATACTAAGAACCACAGAGCATGAAAATTAACTATGTTATGTTAATTGAAGTTGGATTTCAAACAGAACATGGACTCTCGTGGAGCTTCAATTACAAAAATGGTACATTCATTTCAGCATAATAACAGCGTTCATTCTACCCCACACGGAAGGGTTTTTGAACTCAAAAGTCAAGAACTGCTGAAAAATGTGAGCATCACATCACACACAGTGTCTGCTGGGTATGGGTGTTTTCCAAGCACTAATAGGAGCAGTGCATTGTGTCAGTAGGAGACGCCTAGTGAGCATCTTGCCACGGGAATCCATCTACTGCAGACTGCAAACATTAACACATTTAGAACAAATATTTGTCAAGGTTACTTCTACCAGCAGGTGTCTTTCAGGGCTGGATTGACAGTTTGACTAAGTCCATAATTTTCACAGCTGGAGTTTCATGATTTGTCATGCAACGGTGGCCAGCCTGGCGCAGTGGGAAAGCCCACGATCCTGCAAATGCCCCAGAGGATGTACCAGGATTTACCATGGATGTGCTGATCTGCTGGGACGGAGTCCAAGGCACAAATCATTCTTTCACAGGCAGGACTATATTTCTGCTCAACAACAGTACAAGGATACCATTCCATCCTGGAGGCTTACTTGTTGTGCTGCAGCTTTTCTGTTTCTTTATACACATATATATACAGATACACGCTTGCATAGCTTATTGTGTTGACAGTGCAGGTACAGACAAGAAAATATTTAGCTCTGGACTGAAAATAGCTCCCTTGCATGCTCTTTGAGCTATAATCTCAGCTAGGATTAATTCTGTGGGCTGTTAAGCAACCCCCTCTCTACCAAGATAACTAAAAGAAAAGAGTGGTTGGCACCTGGCAGGTCTGGGATCTAAATGATTTATAAAAGCTCAATAGCTGCTTCGCTAATTCAGAATAATTTGTATTGAGTATGATTCTATGTGTGAAAAGGATTTACTGGGCTCATTATAAACACAAAACACTGGACTGTAATGAGGGCTGGCAAGCAAAGTAAGGAGGAAGAGCACAGTATAATGAAAAAGAAAACGGAAAAAGTGAAATATATAAAAGAGTGAGCATGGCAGCGGGAAAAGAATAATTCCAGTTTCCTTTCAAAATGTCTTCTAGCAGGGCTTCCTTATGACAGCTACAACATACTCATACAGTGCTGCAGTGGTTGAGCCTGCAGCAGGAGTGACCAATGAGCCAAAGGGCCCTAAAGCGGTGGAAGTCTGCTGGTGGGACAGCTCAGAGGTCTGAAGTCATCCTTTAGGTGATGGTGAATTCCTCATCAGACCTTGCTGTATTATGTTAACCCTTCTCAGTTAGTTGGCACACCCCTTTTACCCCTAATAAGCCTTTGTTCCAGTAAGTTCTCCCGTCCTCAACACCCCATTGGTTTCGGGTTCCCCTGTTCCACCCCTTGCCTCTTCCCATTGGTTACAGTTATGTCACTCTACCTTCTCTCTGCCCTCATGCCCTCAGTTCATTGATCCCTGATGCTTTCTCTGCCCCTGTATATAAACCTAAACCTTCCTTGCTCCAAAGATCTTCGTTCGTGTGCCCTTCATGGCAGGGCTGCAATAAAACCCCCATGGAGTGCCATACGAAGGATCCCTCCTGCCTTTTTGTCTCTGGCTATGCTGTAGAGCAGTGCTGGTTTTGTGTGAGTGTGAGTGTGTTTGTGTGTGTGTGTGGGTGTGGGTGGGTGTGTGGGTGTGAGCGTGCCTCCATGTGCCCGGGTGTGTCGGTGTGCTTGGGAGCGCGCTTGTGCTGCTCCAGCCGAGCGGCCGAGGGACGCTCCTCGGGAAGGGCGCTGCGCTCCTTCCACCCACCCCACACGGCGTCAATACAGCATCCCAAAACCCTTCCTCGTAGCAACCCCCGTTGGAAGTTGTTGTTAGCAATGCAGTGATGACTAAAAGTCCAACGTTCTCTGGAGGCTGATTAGGTTCCCAGCCTCACGGCTGTTATTTCGTCTTCCATTGTTACTCCGCTCATTTGTGTCCGCTTCCACATTTTTCTTCTGGCAACATACCTCCTCTGCTTTAGGTTCATTTCAGTTCATGGACCAAGGAATCCTACATCATCTTCTTAAATGGAACTCAGAGTAGTAGCTGAGACTACCAATTTACTCTTTTGACACAAATATTTTCTCTGGCTCAGGAGCCAAGAGGAGCAAACTGCAGTGCAAAGGGGAGAGAAAGCAGAGGGAGGACAAAAAGTCAGGGAAATAAATAGCTTATAAACAAGTGCAACCCAAAGGTGAAACAAGTCTGTGAGTAGCTCTTGCTCAATTATTGGAAGAAATAAAGTTAAAATATCAGCTCCAAGACAGCTAGCTGTCACGGTGTCAGAGCTCAGGAAAGGCTTTTCCCAGACAGAGCACAAAATAACTTCTCCCTTTCATAACAGGGACATCTTTGCAAGCTTTGTGTCACAAAGGAAGTCTGTTTCTTTAGGAGAAGAACAACATGCTTTCGTGACACAAAGACAATACTGGAAGCTCCGGGGTAGGTAAAAGGGATAGCAATGCCAACACTCCTTAGTTTTTATATTCCCCAAACTGCATCTGAGCAACTACTCAGCGTCCTACTCTGCCTGCTGGGGAGAGCTGCATTTTGGACTGAAAACTTGCTAAGAGCCAAACCTATAAGTAGCTACCGAAAACATTATTCTTTCTTTCATCTCTGCATTGCTTATTGAATATTTATGTGGCTCTGACTTTCTACCACCATCAAAATTCCCCAGCCATATCGTGGCAACAAACCCCTGTTTCAGGATTTTTAACCTCATTTCTGCTCTGACAATTTCCTGGAGCCTTTTTATTCAATACATCACTTTACCCTTTTTTTTTGTGGGGACAGGTTAAGTGTCCTCCTGATCCATTATAGAGCTCCAGCATAGTACTACTCTTCTATAATTAAATATCTGCAAAAGAAGTGGACAGGCACAATGATGGATGCATCAGAGCACAGAGGAGCAATGGTGGGGTGGGCACATCAGCAGCAGTCAGTACCAGTGGGAGCATGCTCATGTGGGAGAACCAGAGCGAGGAGAGATGCAGAAGTACTGTGGTTTGGCAGAAATGACTGTGCAGTCATTATTCAGATGAGATCTCTCCAGCCAAACAGAGTGCTAGAAACTACATAGCTGTGAAATAAGTGTATGGTTATGAGTCATTTAAGCCGACAGTATCTCTGTTCTCTGATGGGGGCAATATCATCTGAGTGTAATTTTTAGAATGTCTGTGGTCACAGGAAGGTTAGATTTCGTATTTGTCACATCAATTGTTTGTTTGTTTGTTTCTTTGTTTTCCCTATGAAGAAAGAAGTGTAAAATATTCCTGACCCAAAGATAGATAGGTAGCTAAAGCAGAGCTCAGGTGTTTTCTTCCGCATCAAGTGGTACTGTGTGTGTATATTTTATTTAGGTTAACCTAAGAAAGGGTGGAACAGCAGAACTGACCCTTTTTCCTGCAGGTCAGCAATGTATTATTGACTGCAACTTTTGTTCAAGTACTACCTCTACCAACAAAGTTGTTTCTTAATCTAAGCAAAAACTGCAGATGCTTATGGTTGGGAACTTCTAAAGATTTTGACCTTACACAGTAAAACAGCTTTCTCTCTCTTTTTTTTTTCAATTAGGTATATCTAAGTGTGATAGACTCTTGTCCACCATGATCTCACTTCTAAGTACTGCACAGCCAAAAGCATGATTTAGAGCATTAAAATTTTGTTTCATAGCACTTGGAAAGAGACCTTTTCTGATGTCTTTATCACTTAAGAATCACAGTGCATGTCTCATGCTGTACTAGTCTAGTTTGTCAAGGTTTGTGCCCTCGTGGCATTGTATCCTCATTCCTTACTGCAAATATGGGAAAAAAGCCTCAGCTCACTATTTGGGATTCAAAGTGTTTAGCTCATCAGTCTTGAAAACCCAGAGAGAAATCTCCTTAAATTTTCCATGCTACACAAATTTGCACTAAGCTTCCAGTTCTTATAGGGAAATTTTTAGCTTTACAAAACATTAATTTCTCCTTTGGATAATGAGTCACACAAACATTTTCAACTCCCTTATCTTCTCTGCCCCTCAGAGGAAGGAAACATCTTTCAGCTCTAGATGCAGGGCAGTACCACTAAGGGATTTCAGTATTGTGATAGCTCCCCAAAGCCCACCCATCAGTGCAGCAATGAAACACAAATCTTTGCATTATTAGTAATTCGAAATAACAATCAGCATGACCATTTTAATGGCTCCTACAGCTCTCAATTGGAACTTCGCTTGCCATCCATTCCTGTCAATCACCATGGAAAAGCTTTGCCTGAAAGCAGAACTGATTCTGCTCAGCATGGAAGCTGAAAAATTCAGCTACGAGGCAGTTAGTGCTAATATGCTGCTAGAAATGACATTAAGACACTGAAAAGTTCTGATAAATAAGAGTAAACAAATTAAAAGCCGTAACAAAAACATGCTCATACATATACTTACAGTGGTTTAATAGACTGAGTAATACAGGACTTTTAGAAATACAGGGAAAACTGGCCTGCTTTTAAAGCCATACAGACAGATGTTTTAAAGTAAAGGAACCCTGGGCCCTTCTGCAAGTTTCACGGTTTTCAGTCCTGAAAAAAGACTGTGCAGTCCTCCTTTGTTCCATAAGATACACCTTAAAATGCAGTTCCCAGGATAAAGGATTGGATCTTTAAAGTAAACAAAGTCTTAAACAGATCTTCAGCCCTATTTTCTTGTTCCTGTGCTAAATGTCCACCAGCTCATCTCAGACTGCAGTGATTATCAATGAGTTATACCCTGCATTAGTCTGCACATAAGAAGCAAAAGAAAACTCTTCCCCTCAAGAGAAAGAGCAGAAACCCTTTTTTGCCCCCCCTCCCCATGCTTGGAAGTAGCAAACACAGCTTCCCTCTTAGCTGAGGAGAAGAAACAGTGAAAAGTACCCCTGCAGTTTGCTGCTGCAGTACCAGGGTTGCTTCACTCTTCAGGGGACTTGAGGGAGGAGGGCTAGAGGGCAGTGAGGCCATGGAGGTGCACGAGGCAGACCAACCCATTGGGACATTTTCTGTAATTGCCTCTTAAATGAAGAATCCAGAAGTGACAGGGTCTCTGCTAACTGGGTTAGACCTTGCCTCCTCCAGTGCATTGCAGTGATGTCTTTAAACCTTATGGATAGAGAAGTTTCTTCCTTTCCCTTGCTCTTGCTCTTTTGCTCACGCTTTTCCTCTTTCCCTTCTGTCTTCTCTTCTCCCTCTCTCATCCTTTCTCTTCCACATCCTGATTCTCTCTTTGTTCCCTTCTCTTCTTTTTTTAGCTTGGTGTGGGATATATTCACATGTCCCCCTTTCAACAAAGAAGAGTGAGTGCAAAAAGATTCTGTGATGTTGCTGCTTAGATGTTCAAGGGCACAGAAACATTTTGCTAAGTCTGTAGCAGCTCTTTCCCTAGGAGGAGTTAAAGGAACTGGGGTACAAAATGCCCAGTGGAGATCCTGCAGTTCATTCAGTGTTCTGGAAATTCACTTGTAGCGGCTTATCTCACATTTGTGCCTAAGTTCCAGGTAAGCTGGAAAAAGTAAGTAGATACACAAACCTCCTCTGTCTTCATCACCACCCACTAGATGAATGTTTATCCACCTATGGAAAATTCCCAGTTCAACTTCTCTGCAGAACAAATAAAACTATTACTTGATCATTAATTCGTACAATACACCAAACCTGTGCCTGGAGCAAATTTTTACAGCTGGGTTATGAAACTTGAAAGGCAGAATCCATAAAGAAAATGATGACAGTGCCTTTGTTCTGCTAATAATATAGTAATTTCAACCACTTAAAATAATACTGTGGCACAAAAAAAATGTAGAACTGCACCGCCAGACAGCAAGAATGAGGGAGCTCAAGCCAGTACAACCATATCATCAGACTCAATTGCTCACTGTAGGGTAAATATTTGAAATAATATAGAGGGGATTCAGCCGCATGATGCTGACATTAATGGGACCCCACGCAGCTAAATCCCCCCATGCAGCTACCCCCATACTTCTGATATGGTAATTAAGCAGTGGGTTGTGGGCTCTGCTGCCTTCATTCCTGCCTACCCCGTCCAGGCACTCAGAACAGAAGCCACGTCCCTCCAGTACAACCAGGCTGAGGGCACCAATACACAACTCCTGTACTCCTGCACCCCATTGCTGCTGGAGAACGAAAGCTGGGAACATTTACAGAGCTACCTGAGCACTGATGTTCTAGGCTGTAGCTGTGCTCGGCCCCATTCTCTCCAGGCAAGTTCAGGAGCATGGAGGGTGCTGGTTGCTCATGGTTTGTTTGCTCAAGGCTTCCAGGCTGTCAGATGACACAGGAGCTCATGACCTTTTTATAATCATGCAACAGAGCATTAAATAGAACTTTCACCAAAAATCCAGTAAATAATGTTCCGATTTTCTTTATGCAGCTAACCCTCCACCAACATTTCCACCTGGAACCTTCTACATTACTAGAGATGAATTTGGCTCAAATTCCCCAGACTTATAAGGATATATTTTACTTCAATTTTACTTTTGTGTTATTTTCTGTATATTATTGAGGGTATCAGGCCTTCACAGAACAGCGAGAAATAATTCTATATTTTAAAATGCACAAATCTGTTTATTTTTAAACAAGCTTTATTAATGTTACTAAACTCTATTTTAGCTTCAAAACAATGCATAGGCCATAAAAATCTGCCTATGTTAATACAGAAATGCCAAAAGTCTAGAAAGTAAAAGCAACATAGACATGCTTCAAACATTCACTAGTGATGAAATAACTTTGTTTCCATGATCACGAAATTAAAATTAAAAAAAAAACAAAAAGAAAAAGAAGTCAAAATACCAAAATGTCAAAATGTAACAGTAATCATCATCACCAGTAATCAACGATAATCCACAGGAGCTCAAGTTCTGCTGAAACTTAAGTAGAGGATTGTCTTCTAAGACTGCTTTGGTGTCTCTGCTAGGTGACTAATACAAGTGAGAAAGTACATGGGATAACAGGTCTAATAGTTTAAAATCATCTGGGAGGGAAACGTTCTTCCTGAACTATGTGATAATGCTATTAGCTCCAGTAACTCGAGCCTCAGGGTGATCCCATACCAAAGCAGATAGACAATGTCTGAGCAGCACAGTCTCTGACCCCAAGAGATTTGTAGACAGAGACAGACCTAGACAAGACCAAAAAAAGCCCTGAGATCAAAGAGTGGTAGAGAAGCTACAAGCTTGTTCTGCTTGCACAACTTGACATTAATACACAGTATTTATTCATCACTAGGCATAAATCTGAATGATTCTGAGTAAGCTTAACAGCAAGAGATTACTTGTCATTTAGCTATGTATCTGACTCAGAAGGATTATTTTAATACTGATATCAATATTACTTGGTTTGCACAGGCTGAGTGTTTGCCATGCTGTGACTGGAACTGGGGACTACAGAGTGCATCTTGCTCTCCTGTGCCAGTTCTGTGGCTTGTTTCTGTCAAAGAGAAGTTGTCATTGCAAATCCTTGCTGTGATTGCAATGGGAGCTACTGTTACGAAGGCGTGAGGGGAGAAGAGTACTTCTGTGCGCTACTTGGAATCCAAATTGAGATCTGTTCAGTCAGAATTATTCTACTGGTAAACAGGGTTTTTTTTCCATTAGTTTTTATGGCCTGAACAGAGGAAATTATTAAGATAAGATGCACAAAACTAGGGACTGTCACCCAGTTATCGAACCGAGTTGTGATACAAGAATCATGGGGTGGAGTGAGAAACAGAAAATGTGAGCTTTCTACCCAGAGCAGAAAACACCAAAGCAACACTCACTGCCTGCTCTAAAGGATAATAATCTCTGTACCTCTTAGAAGAAATGTAAACAATAAATTAAATAACCACAATGATGAGCAGGGACAATATCAATAAGAAAATAACCAACCTAGAAAACAATCAAAGGCAGAAAAAAATCAAATTCTTAAAACCAGAAAAGCACAATATTTGTGGAATAAAGGTATAATAAATATCCTTTAGCAAAGAGAACCTATTAAGTGCTGTCATATATATATATATCTCTCTCAAGATTTTTCTTCACATCGACTGCTTTCTTGCTTGTGCACCTTTCAGCTAGAGATACTATGTCAATGCATTTAGCAGACATGCTCATGGCAGGAAGTGTATTAAAAATAAATAAAGAAAACATCTGTAAAAGTGACTAATGAATGTTGGCCAGTCTGTAAATATCACTGAGTTACTATTTTTTAGAAAATCTACACACCGCAGCCAACAAATGAAATGCCTACCTGCTATTGAAATATATTAACAAATATTTTGCTTTCCTATTGTCATGATGTCCAAAGTCATTTTGTGTTCAAGTGCTGTGACTCTTTATAAAAGACCTCTACCGGTAATTTGGAGGGAAATCATCTATGTTTTAGTTTAGACAAAGCATTAATTTTTACATTCAAGTAAAGGTCAACTACCATAGCCAGATGCAGCTGTAATGCAAACGTGTTCTGTTGAACAATGAAATCGTTCTTTCTGTATTCTGTGTCAAACGCCTCTTTAAATGAGCCATATTAAAAATGTACCAAAAAAAAAAAGCAGCCACTAATCCTTCAACTGTCAGGTATGATGAGGAATTAGTGAGATGTGAATTGCAGGGCTCAAAAAACAGGAAAACAGCCCCAAAAAGAAAACGCTTGAAAAGTCTGATATCTAATGAAGGTTGGGATTGCTTAAAGATAGCAAGGACTAAACTGTTATGGATGTTTATAGGTTTATGTACCAGATTTATAGGTATTTATGGGGTTTATAGAATTTCAGCCACTGAACAGAACTTTTTAGAACAGAAGAGTAAAATATTATTAACAGTTAGGTAACAGTGAAGAACTGGGAGAAATTTGAGCTTAAAATACCAGAGTATTTGCAGTGTCCTGGAAGTAAAGCATCTGTTCTAATTTTTCTCTACCTTTGATGACCTCTTCATGAACTACCCTCACATAATCAGTTTGATGTGATACTAAGAGCTGGGACAAAATTATTTATGAACATGATTCAAATTTAGTAACATTAGGATCTCATTTTCCAGCTCTAAGTGAAAACATATTCTGAGCACTTAAAAAACGTTTAAAAAGTTATGGTCTATGTGACTAAGTGCTATGCATAATTGGTGAATGTGTATCTTATAATTGCCAAGTCCACGCTGACTTTTAACAAAGTCATACTTAAGTATTTCCACAAGGAACTAAAAATTATGTTAAATTTTGAACTCTTGCTGAAGAGACCGAAAAATGACCTGCTACAGTGTTTTTCTTCAGAAATAAACCTACCAAATTTCTACAGATTTGCTGTTAGAAATATTTGTCTCCCTGTTGTCCTTGATGCCTTATTACAGATTATGATTCAGTTCAATCTGAAGGGTAGCCTGAAAGACAGAGACACGGATCCAAGCAGCCTTCACATCATTAGAGTCTGGGAGCTATGCAGACCTACATTTTGAATGAAAATTCTGCTTAGAGGCCGCCAACTGAGATCAAGATTTCAATTGTATTTGCATTTGTATAAAGCCAGAAGGGTTTGGCTGAAATTGTAGACTTTCCTAAGCCAGCATTTTTAAGCTTCAGTGTCTCAAGAAATCCACAGCTAGACAGGAAACTGAATTCCTTTTGAGTTTGTTTTAGTTCCCTTTAAGAACCAAGGGTTAGTTCACAAATTTTCCACTGACAGGATTTTAAAAACCCCTCTAATAACCCAGAGAATGTTGAAATCTTTAAAACCAATAATATTTCATTTTTGCTATGTTAACATGTAGTGACAAACCAGAATTGATACCAATGAGAAATTCAAAATAACTCATTTCAGCATTTTCCAAGAAAAAATTGCCTTAGAAGAAGAAGAAACACAGCTCCATAAAACTTTCACCTTTCAGTAAACTAGTGCTTCTGTTGCATTTTTTTAGAATAGCAATTCTTATTATCCTAAGAAGAATGAAGGCAAAATAAGCAGCTTCAAAAAATAAAGTAAAATCAAAGTTCTTTTGCAGGAACTACTTGAGATGCTCAAATGTGAGTGTTTTGAAGTGCAGTGGTAAAAAGAAAATTTGTATCTTAACACTGGACCTTTTTTTTAAAGTAAAGATGAGAGGAGTGGAATGAACCACATCCAAGTCCAGTCATCAGGAGGGCAGACATTAAAATCTGAGCTGGTCCTCCTGGGCTCCTGGCATAGACCATCAACAAGAGGAAAACACAAAGCCAGAGTATGAGTTATCTGACTTATTTTGGGTATGTATCTTAGGATGAAATGGGTCACACCAGGAAGGGGACATTTTCTCTCCCGTACAGAGAACCTGGTCCCAGTTCAGGTGCTGACTGCTGTGGTCATGTCCGAAGACTCTGACCCATGGGGTATAGATCACAAAAAGAAAAAAAAAAGAGGCAGGTATGGCTGTCCTATCTGGATAGCATGGATTTAACCCTGGCAGTTAAAAAAGAGAAAGGTATGTGTCACCCACGCATGGAAGTACCCAGTTTATGTGAGGTTGTTGCCTCAACACAGCAGCTGGAATGAAAAATTATTTTAGACAAGTTTGCCTTCTCCCTTGCTTTTTTCTTTCTCCTGAAGGACAACATAAGATGTAGCTTTGCAATTTAATTAAATGTGACATGTGTTGCTATAAGCCACATACTTGCAAGTACAGTATTTATGCCAAGTATGAGCAATCCTGGAGTAATTATGGTTTATGTTTTACAGAGGGCATGTCACTCAGCAGACAAGTTTCATGAAAGGACTGAGAAAAAAGAAATGCCAAAAAAAGAAAAGGAAATTATGGGCCAGAGGGTTTAAAGCTCCCAGATGAATAAAGTGAAACTGGAAAGTCTCTTAATGACAGAGGAGCAGATATGACAATAATGATAATAAAAAACTAGAGGTTAGAGTTTAAGGTCAGACTGCCAAACCAGACACTGTGCTCAGGCTGCTGAGAGGCAATTACTCCAAGACTTGCCAGGAGAAGTACTTTTTCCAAAGATCTGCTCCAGGGCCCTTGGGGTATAATTCCCTTTCAATGCTACAAGCTGGATATGAAAGCCAATTTCAGGAGGTGGAGAAAGAGAAGCAATGTCTGCCAGGGGGATGCCTCGATGTGTTCATAGGTAGACTCTGTCTGAAAAATCCTGCTACAGCTTTCGTGTTCTGGTGCATAACATCACTGGCCAAAGCCAGGTGAGAGTTTGTGACAGTCAAGAAAATACAGATAGATACTTTGGTAGTGAATAGAATTTTTAAAAACACTTAAATGCGAAATACACTTCTTTTTTTTTTTTGTCACAGAATGGATATTCAATTCAGACTGGTTTATAAACTGCTTCATAAATTACTGTGATTACAATTGCACAGGTGTTTAAGTATCATGACACTGTACAATACTCCAATATTAATAAAACTACTATAAATTATTTTAAGTCTTCTTCCCCTTTCTGTGTGAGCTGTGCAGGTGATGACATTGCTGCACTGAAATACTTGGGGAGGAGGATATCTCTAATTACACTGAGATAGTAAAAAATTGCACAACTATTGTGTGAAGGAGCCTAAAATATTTGAATGTAGTAAAATGTGCTCAGGGGCTAAATCCTAGGCTTTTAAATAATTTAAATATATTTGAAAATTATTTCTTTTCATGCTAAACACCTCGGGTGAAAAAGATGTGCTCTCAGACACTGAATCACTTCAGCAGTCTCACAGAAAGGAATCAAAGCAATACGTAACACCATGCAAAAAACCCCACCAGAGTACAAAGTTGCAGGTGGAGCCCAGGTGCCTCGATTAACTGCATTAAACTAACAATTTTAAACTCTCCGGTTTGTGTGTGGCAGTTACTTACACAGTATTTACTCTCCCCAGATTCCTGGGGACTTCCATAACCTCAGAGTTGTCTTCTTTTTGTCTTCTGGACCATGCCACTGAGCGGTGTTTTTTCAGCTTCACTTTTGGAGGACTCATTTTTCTCCCTTCTCATAATTCTCATTTTCACTTACATTTTTTCTCTGAGCTATCTCAGACATGCAGATGGTCCCAGCTGTCATCTTTGCAAACAGATTAAAAAAACCTCTAGTTTACATTCAATTTAGGGTGAAACATTCCACTTTGGATCCATGTCCGAAAGATCAGTCACTACAGGAATGAAGTTCATTATTTTCTATCTATCCATTTAATTGTCTGAATAGTGAAACCAAGTTGACCACCATAGGTTATCTCAAGATATTGGTACTCTGCCATTTCTCTAAAACTGTTCAGTTTTCTCTTTCAATCTTTAGATTAAGGTTTAGATGGAAAAGCCTGACTTAAGTATTAACCTTAATGCCTTGCTCTGAAAGTGAATGTGATAATCAATCACTTCAGCCAGTTTCAGAAGCAGAGTTTCAGATCTCAGGGGAAAAGTTGCATCCTGTGCTTTCATGACTTTACTGAAGAGTCCAGCTATCAACACATTGCTACTGAAGAGTGAGTTTTCACTGAAATTTTAGACCAATTACACTGAAACCAAAGAGGAATCATCCTGGATTTTTCACACATAAACACATCAAAGAGATGGTTTTTCCCTGTGTTTATAATAGCTCCTGCTAAAAAGTTGTACCATGCTATGGATGAAAGTCACTCCACTACAATCCTTCTGTTTACAAGGAGAAGATCTGATTATAGAGCACAGATACTTGTAATTTTCTATAATTTCCCCACAGCATCAGCTCCACAAACAACTAGATTTGGACAAAGCATCCCATTTGTGTTTTTATAAGGGCTGAGACAATGACATCTGCATTTCTCTCTTTCTACTGGAATCTCAAGTTTGCATTTATTTTGCTTTGTTTTTATTAGCATAATCTCACTGGGAGCTTCTAGAATTTCCAGTGATCAACAGATACAAATCAGGCTTTTTTCTTCCTTACTGTTGTTTACAACTGATGAATTTCCAGCATATAATGGACGTTTGTATTAATCCCTACGAGCATGACTTGGCATAGTGAACTGCCTAATTTCGTGCTTTTTTTTGATCCTCCAGCCCTCAAGGTGACCCACTGCTCCTCCATAATGACAACTGCTCACAACTTCTGTGATCAGCACATTTCATTATCGGACTCCTGCTTTTGAGCTAAGTACTTTAATGAAAATATTAAATAAGACTGTCCCAAAATTGATCCTCGAGGGGCTCCACTGATAGTCTCAGAATGGCATTAGGCCTTACATTTTAATACTAATTATATTGTAGTATTTGCATCAGGGCAGCAATGCTCCTGCAGCACTGCTCCCATATGGACTCATGAGAGAGAACCCCTGTCCAAAGGAGCCTGAACTGGCCAGACAAATGGAGACAGGCTGGAAGCAGCATCCTACTGCTTTGAGGGGCCAGGACCTAGACAGTGTTATGGTAGCTGTAATGAAGATTATCTAATAATATAAAATTGTTTAAAATTTTGATTTCTGCCACTTGCAGCCTAAAAGAGTGGGAAAATATCCTGCCATATCTTACTGAACTGCAGGAACAATGATCTAAAGTTAGTAGAAAACTGAAGTTGCAACGCAGCTGATTAGAATAAAGAGAAAGTGATAAAGATACTTTGCTGCCTCTTATAATGCTTGAAGAAATATTCAGAATATTTCCTTTATATTCTTCACAAATCTGTCACACAAGGCTTTTCTGGATGTCTTGAATGAGATTCCTAACCATTTAATAGAAACAGTTTTCAACATTAGTTCCAGTTTTTCTGGGAAAAAAAATTAACATGCCATCTTTCACCAACACAAAATTGGTTTGATGACAACAATCAGAAATCCATGAAGAACTGTTTTCTTCTGATTCCTGAAGTATTGCTACCAGCAAATCCGTAAGGGAAAGTTCCAATTATATTTTTCATCTCATTTTTTTTTGATCCGTTCTATAAATTGATGGCAATATAGAGATTAATTTATTTTTAAAAATGATGAGTTGAATCATACACTTTGTTAAGAACTTTGTCAGTGTATCACTGATAGCTGCAAAATTTTCCCATTGTTAGCTGGACTAACATTCTCCATAGTTTGCCATCAACAAGAAGCATAAAGCAACTGAAATTAGTACATATGTGTTTTCCTGGCACTTGGAATCTGCATTTCCCCAGTGTGGGCATGATGTCAAAACATAGTGACAGTGTGCATGCATCCAAGAAAGCAAGCCTACAAGCAGTGAGCGTGGAACAAAAAAGAGAATCCACATAAAATCTATTTTTTGTCTTTTTTTTTTTTTTTTTTGTAGTGCAGATTTATTGCACTTCAGTGGACTGGTTAACTAACTCAATAAAAGCTCTCCAAAAGCTATTGAGAAAACAGCCTGACTGATTGCAAAGCAAAACTGACAGAAGTGCTCCTACTACTTATGGCTTATACAGAAACGTTCATATTCAGAGTGCTTGACAGACATTAAATTAATCCCACTGTATCTTAATTCTAATTGCCACAGGGATTCAGACTGTTCTGAGGCATATCTGCTGCAGAAGTTAAGTGTCTGTAGCACCCTCCTACCACAGGAAATACAGTTAAGCTCATTTGTTATTTCAGTGAGACTATTCCTCCAAGGTTCTTTTCCTGCCTACATTTTAAAATGGGGCTCAGAGGTGCTCGTTGGTATCTTGTCAGCACAACCTTTTTAATCTGTTAGCTCTGTAAAAAATGGATGTGGCCGAAATGTCTCATGGTTATGAGATAATGGTTACTGTGGTAGCCAAAAATGGCAATCTCACCAGTTACTTGGTTTTTATGTTTCTCCTGAGCTTTCCTATATGATAAAGTAGGAACATAACAGCCTTAACTTGTTCTTCTTCCAGGGAAAAAAAACCCACCAGAACAAACCACAAAACACATGTAAGCCCAGTTTTAACCTCCCTCTTCACTTCCCTTGTTCCACTTCAGATTCTGGATTCAGTACATGAAACATTTCTGACCAACTCCTTTCCAAGCTCTTGCACACTCAGTCACCTTATCGCAGGAGGACCGAATGTTTTTGGGTTTGACAACCCGATTTTTCTCATGGTCCAAGACTAATATTCTGGAAATAAGTTTCTTCAGCTCCTGTAACCTTAAATTGAGCTTCATGCTGCTGCTCCATCTAACCTCCTCCTCAGAGCACAGTGGGCAGAGCCCTGTCACACCCAGAGAATTACAAACGTCCATGTGGATGGGAGAAGGAACTGCACCTGGTGGTGCATTCCCAGAGCATCAGCGGACTGAGCTTGTACTTGTGGCATTTATTAACGTGGAAAAAAGGAAAACATTGCAGTCCTTCAGAAACTGAACATCAGCCCTCTGCTAGCCTTTGTGATTTTGATAAATTCTCTGAAGTCCTAGATAGGCAGGACAGAGTGTCTGTAGTGTGTGCTCTAGATTTACTGCCTGCCTTCATTTTAGCCAGCCAAAGTGAGCTCTCAAGGATTAGGTTCCCAGTGAAGATACGGTTTTGGTTTCACAGGACTATGCAGAGTTTTAATGGAAAAATTAAACATTTCCCCTGAAGAGAAGCATTTGCAAAATACTCACCAAAATCACAGAGGTGCTCAACAAACATACAGGGTTTTAGCAAACCACACAGTCACACCCTGTGACTTGGGATTTGTAGGAAAAAAGGTAGTGCGAGTGAGAGAAGGGCAGGAAAATTTAGGTTGATGAACAAATGTACATTCTTTTCCTTTACACATTGTGCACATAAAGGTGATGATGATTCTTGTAAAGTCCTGCCAAAGAATTCAACCTACAGCAGCAGAAGCATAAAAACATACATGTCCCTCCTAAAGGAATCATGTAAGAATGAAATTACCTCCAGGAACAGACAGATGAATCTGTCTCTGTAGCCATTTGGCACTTAGGGATTGTTTACATGTGCCTAAATGGATTTTGTTTCCTGTAAGACTGGAGTTACACTATTTCATTGCTACACTATTTCTGGTATTAGTACCCAAGAAATACAAACTTTGGGATTAGGATGGTTTGTAAATTTTAAACTGCCTCAGCCATCAAATGCTGCCACCTTTGTAGTATGAGTAACAAAGGCCATGGGAACTAACACTTCATTTCTATTTTAATTAGTATTAGTAAGGTGAGTGATCAGCGGGGTAAAGACTTGGCATGCTGCTGACAGCATTGTGGTCAGCTTCACTTTTTTCAGGCTTTTACTAGGCATGAGGAATTGCACTGCTCTGTACTCAGCTCAATAAAATACAATTTCTTTTACAAACATCATTTTCAGAAATATAATGAAATCTTTGATATTGTGACAATTAACAGAGTAGAAATAAAGGTTTTTTGGCCATTATTTTCATGCTATCCAAATGCTTTAGAAACATCCTATTAGCTACCATTCCTGAAAGAAGGGGTGAGGGTTTTTCTTTTAATTTTTAAATTTATTTTGCTTTTGTCCTTCTATGGATCAAAGCCCATAAGGGCTTCTTTACTGCTATTCCTTTCTGCTGACTTTGAATCACATCTGTGCTTTAAAACTGGTGGGAAGCCACAGAATAAAAGTCGATACTAAGCAGTTTTATTCTACATTTCCTGATGTTGCTTTTGCTAAAAATATCTTGGGCTCGAAAAAAAGAAATCAATAAACACCATTTTTATCCTCATGGCTTTGATTGTGATGCTCCAAGCAAAATCTGAAAAGCAATTGCCTCCACTTTATGCCACAGACTAGAACTGAGTAGGTCCCATCCTCTTCATCTCATGTGACAAACTGAAAACCATGGTGAATTAAAACCTCACTTTTTCTTCTGGTAGCTTAAAATGAGGCCATTTGGTGTATATTTAGCAAGGACCCCAAACAAAATAAGCATGCAGCAAGGATTTCCCTCTTCTTCCAGTGTTCATTTTTCTGTGATGGCTATTCTTTGCCATTCCATAAGAAGGTAATTCACTTCCAGAACAGTTCAATTCAACAGTATTTTGGCCATTAGTGTCAATGAGACTTGGGTTCCTCGGTGCCTCAATTTCTTTTTTCTCTGTATGTCCCTTGATTCATCTTCTCCAGCCTGCCTTCCTGCTTTTTAGCTTTCATAGAGACTGGATTCCAGTTTCATCAATCTCTTCCTTTTCTGAATAGGATGGAATTTCTTCACATCCTCAGTATGGACAGCAAATGTAGAAGGATTCTCATTTCCATGGTGTCCTCTCAAAATGTTTTAATGTTTCTGTGATCCAAAATTCAGTGGCTTGATAAAAAGAAAGGAGCAGTTTAAAAAATAATAATCTTAATCTTCAAATGTTTCACTGCCACAGACAGCACTGGCTTTTATGAGGAACATATTTATAGGCAACAGGAAAATCATCACAGACAAGGAAAAAAAACCTAAAGGAAATCAAATCTGGGTAAACAGTTCACACTGAGATCCGAGTTGTTGCCAAGTTCATTGTGTGACCTAAATTCTCAAATTTTTGGTCAGTCCAATACCAAATGAAGCTGCTGAAGGGCATGTCCAGTGAGGACGATGTCCATGGCAACACTGGGAGTTGCTCAGATGTGGAGCAAAACTCGAACACCCATTAAAAAGTTTGCCTTTCATCTGAGTGTTTGGAACAGACTCTCAGTTCCCAGCCTTAATCTCAGCCAATACAAAACTCCATACTCACATAAATCTGCATTTGCAAATACCAGTATCTTCCTGTGCATACACTAAACATACTATAATATATATAAGCAGTAGGACTTTCATTTGCTAAGAATTTTCACCTGCAACATAAGCAAAAACAATGTATAACGTAATTTCCTCCGCTTGAAAGTAGATCCTTTAATTAATTTGTAAACCTCACCTAGGGGATATAGCATTTTTAATTTTTAATAGATAGTTCTGTTGCTGACAGAAAATCTTTTAGGAGCTATGAGTACAGAGGTGGGATGTTAGTTTTCAAAAAAGCATATTGCAGAACAGATGCTATGTTGGGCAGATCCTCCACTTTTCCCACGGAAGCTCTTTCTTCCTTAAGTTTACTGAAGGAAGATAATAAATTAAAGAAAAATAAAGTAGAGAATGTTAAAAGCAAAACACTGTGTAAAATTTACATGCTAACTAAAGCTATAAATTAAGCAGGTTGTTATTTTAACAAATAGCCAGTTCTGGAATACAAGAAGTGAGGTGGTAGATACTTTAAATATATTTACAAGAGTTGAAGCAAATTACATTGCTTAGGTTTCATGATCAGTTGCAGATAACCTACTCCTGTACAATTTCTGCAAATACAGATCTAGGGCATATTTGCAGCACCTTAAAATAAAAGCACTTTGTCATTTACACATCAGAATAATTACTCATTGGAAAATAAACTAATTGGGTAAAAATTGCTAAAATATATGCAAGGCATTTTATAAAATTTTATAAATATTATTTTAGACCTCTTTCATAGTATAATAGCAAGTATTATTTTACTTCAAGTAAAGTCAAATTTAACAGGAACTCCTACAGGATTTCCCAGGAAACACTACAAGAAAAAATGAAATGTCTACGTCCATTATATTAACTCAGCACCCAAAAGCTATGGGTTTTCCACTAGAATACTTGCTTTTTCAGGTATACAGCATAATCAAAACCTCTGAACACTACTTTGGTTGTGTTGGCTTTGCAATCACTTCATAATTCTTTGGGAAACGTAGCTATGTGTAAATGACCTCATTTTACTGTACCTCAATGGCAAAGACCAAACCAGGTGTGTCTCAATATTGACCAGCAGGAGTCATGATTTCAAGATCAAGCTTGTACTTATTTTCTCTTTATGACACTGGTTTTGGTAAGACCAGAGTGCACCAAGAACCGAGTGTGGGTGCAAGAACCCTTGACAACCCTGTGACACGCTGCTCAAGACACTGCCAGCCACAAGTGAATGTAATCATAAAGCAATCCAAAAAACCTCTTAGGGAACACCATCAACAAATTTGTAACAACTTCATAAAAAACCTCATATGGCAACATTTCCCACTTACTGCTGGCTGAGGTCAGACCTTCAGCTGGAGCCTGACTTCCAGTGAAGCAATGTAGGTGGACACGGATATTGCTGGGGATCCAGTATGTGATTTCCATTTTGTCACCGTGCCAGCAGAGAATGAAGTGAGTACCTGTTATTTCAAGCACACAGCACCAGTGTTTCTGGGCAGATACACCTTACAGAGGTCTGCACACCACAGCTGCAACCAGATCCCAGTTTTGAGATGCAACACACCACCTTTGGCAGCAGGTTAAGGCTTTGTGCCAAGGGGCTGGCGCACTCAGGGACACTTCTTTGAGCTCCGCCTTGTTCCCTTCACCCTGCTGTGGGAATGGCTTCACCCCAAACAAAAGGCTGTTTCTGGTGCCAGGAAAGACATTCAGCTGTGCCCATGAAACCCACCTCTCCTGCCTCCTCCAAAGGAAAGGTGCAGGCCAGATGGGTATCTCCTGTGGCACATTCCAGGCAGTCTATGGGCTCCAGCCTGGATAATGCTGGCTCTAACACATTCTGGTCTGAGGCATGAGGACTGAAGACATCCCAAAAAAGTCAACACAGAAAGGTTACACATTTAACTTAATTCTACTTAATCTTCATGTGTGCTTCAAAGCTGCAGTTATGGAAATCCCTGTACTTGAGGCTCATATCTGGTAAGGCTCTAGCAGTGTTCTGTGGCAAGACAGTGGAGAAGTGCGAGTCAAAATCAGCAATTTTTAACTGGGATGAAGGGTATAGGATAAGGAAAGGCAAGAACGGGGTGATCAGTATGAGCACAGGCTTAGGAAAATACAAGAGTGGGAAAGGGGCCATCACCTACTTGCCTGTGATCCACAGCAGGGCTCTGCCAACCACAGGATGGCTACAGCACAGGACAGCAGGCAGGTCAGGAAACTTGCATTTGTGCAGGTCCCAACAAACACATGACTCGCACCATTCATTCTCTTCACTTATTTGGATCCTACTTCCTTTGTAGCCAACGTGCCTCTCACCCCCGAGGTGAATGCTTTTGTTGGTACAGATTTTCTTCAGCAGCTCTCTCTGGAAATTGGCAGGCTGAGAGAAGTTTCCATTATCACAGTCCATGAAGTGCCCAGAAATCGGATCTTTAAGGCAATCAGCTGTAATTATGTAAAATCTTAGGCTGCATCCAGCTCTCCCACTTTGCTCGTGCTACTGTAGCTGCATGATTTCAGTGGAACAGATCCTGGCTCTTGCCAATTGAAATAAGGCTAGAGTTGCCCCCAAAATTATGCTTCAGGGAACACAAGAAACTACGCAGGAAAGATAATGTATTTGAGAACATTTTTAATAAATAATGTGACAAAAATTACTTTTCTGATTATTGGATCCTCAGTATGCAAAATTATGGCTAAAATATGAGGTTTCTTACATGAACATAATGAAAACATTAATCACATGGATTTTTCCTTTAGTACTGCACACCCTTTCTATGGAACCTTTCTTTAAAAATTAGCTAAATGAAAAATTTCAGTCCTCGGTAAACACCAAAACACTTTTTTTTTCTTTTTTTTTTTTTCATTGGGGCTAGTCCTGATAGCTGTCAATAAACAAACACACATTTTTCCATTAGCACCAATGACAAAGAAATTTTATAATTACAAAAAAGATCAGAAAAATCTACAGACAGAGGACATCATTTGGCAAATTCAATGCAACTAATGCCTCTATTTCAGCTTTAATGATAATCCAATGTTGAGAGAGGACACAGAAAAATTGGTAATTTTCTGTAAGTCCAGGAAAAGTGAGAAGTGTTTTGATTATGGCCCACATTTACTTTTGTTACTTTACCATCTGTCATCATTCAAATATTCCAAATACAAACATAGAGCATTAACAAAAAGATGAGAAATATCCCAAACAAATGCTTAACATTTTCAATAAGACAAAAAAAAAAAGGTTAATAGTTACAATGGTTTACAAACAAAGTTTAGTGATTGTGCTTTTAAAACCAAAAAAAAAAAAAAAAAAGATAAGCAGTGCATTACAAAAAAATTCATGGCCAAGATCAAACAAAACTTCTTTAAGTGGCACTTCTTCTTTAAGGTGAATTGACACAAGTAGAGGTCTGAGATTTGGGCCAGTAACAGTTGATGATATTACCTAATCGTTATTAAAAATGTCCATTGATTTTCTTTTCAGAAGCATTGTTGAGGCTGAAAATTAGAAAAAAGTTTCAGATAAACTTGCTCATGCTATGATTAAGCAAATAGCAATCACATTGGCTTACCTCCTGCCTATCCCAAAGGACATTTTTAATAAGAATGTATTTAACGATGAAAATGGAAAGACAAATCAAAGTACCACGGGGGTTTAAAATGAGTACATATTTACAATAAGAGCCACCTTGTCCCAAATTAATTTTACTTTCATTTGTTAAACTGTATCATCTGCAAAAGGTTAGCAAGAGACCGGCAGCAAACGAGACACCCAGTCTGTGTTAAAACTGCAAGATCCCGTTTGCCCTGGCTGCAGACTGCAGTGGAACCCCGAGAAGCAAAGAACGCTCAGCACCGCGTTCACCACGGGACCTCTCTGACCGCGGCCGCGTCACTTGCGGTGTCACCGACCGGCTCGCTGGGGCCCTGGCAGTGCGCCGAGCACCGCCTTGCTGGGGAGAAACCTTGGAACGCCAGGCCCTGGAATTCCCTTCTGTTCTAATCCTGAAGCAGCAGCTGGCCCGAGCACCTCGAAGAGCAGCTTCCCTGCCTGCTGGGGCAGCGAAGGTGATGCACGCAGCGTTACGGAATGGGCAAGGGCCGTTCCTAGTGAGGAGGGTTTACAAAGAAAAGAGTAAAACAAAAACTAGCATTCTGATGGCATGAGGAAAAAGGAAAAATTGTACACTCTGATTGCACTGAACATTATTTCTGGCGTCAAACATCATCAGACTTGAGGCATCTTAAGTGATTTATTTTTTTTCCGATTAGATTTTAAAAGCCTGTTACAGTACATGTTGTTGTCTTCAGCTTTCTGTTTCCTGCATTAAAAAAAGAGGATAAAAATTACTACATCTTAAACTTTATTATTTAAAATTTGTTTTACATACTTCTTAGAGATTTTCTACCTTTAAATGATAATTACTACTTTTAATTATGCACAGCAGTGTGACTGTATGTTGGCCACCCTTTCTACAATCAGTATTTAAATTGAATCAGTATCATTAGGCAGAAAAAGTAAAGAAAAAAGTTCCTATCTTAATATCTAATAAAATCTAGAATGATAAACTGTCAAAAAATGTGAAAAGCAATGTCATGGTATTCTCAAATGCTCTAGGTTCTTTATTTCCAGTTTTGAAAGAATCTGGGTAATGTAAAGTGCTCTTCAAAATACTGGATTTCTGCAAGTTCTGTTCCATAAGTTCTAGTGTGGTAACAATTATATTATATTATATATTACTTGTTTTTTATGTTTTTGACACAGTATTAAAGTTTATTTACTTGGATTGGGCATAACATTAATGGACAGATAAATGCCCTGATTTTCCTGTACAGTAATATTTCTGGTTGAAAAGTGATTTTCTGGCATCTGTCTAAAAAGAAAACCAGCCTTACTGTAGTCATCTTCAGTATTACAACTACAGTTACCTCCATCTCTTCTTCTTCCTCTTCTCCTTGTTCATAGGCTCCCAGTACTTGCATTTCTGCAACATTCCTTCGGGCTAGATTTGCTTGATCTGCCCTCTGTCTGCCTCCTGACCCTCTTGACGACATGGAGCTGGAGGAGCTGGGATCTCGAGGATTATTTGATGTTGGAAACGTTGGTCTAGAATATGGCGGGATGTCCTCTGTATAAATAAATGCACACATTGTTATGTTTACAAGCCCAGAGATAGTGAACCGAAAATTTCTGCATGCAGCTGATTTACTTCTTATGATTCTCAGGAGGCTTAAAGTGATGCCTGACAAGAACATGAAATATGCTGCTTCCATAACAGCATTACAGAAGCTTTCTCAAGGAAATTTATAGTCTTTACATGGTAACGTTCACCACAGAAAAACTAACTCATGATTAGTGTCCATTTCATTACAATTTAGGATCCCTGGTCTGTGTTCTACAGGAAAATGAAAAAAGCCCACTTCTTGTAGTATATATTCAATTTGACAGAGTAGGAGGAAATGAGAACACACATATGATACAAGGAACTCAATCCATCTAAATAGTGGGCCCTGCATTTCTCAGGCTGAATTTCAGACACAATTAGTGGCCATGCTTTAAAATTTCACCACCATCCTCTGTGGTAGCATTCTAATAACTTTTCTCTATAGCAATCCACTGTAATCAAACTTCTATTCATGTGCCCATTTAACCAACTTACTACCCAAACTCCCCTGATGTTATCCCTAAATACCTGTAGGTAGAAAGGACCAGGCATTTGTATCAATCTGTGCTCTTAGTGAACTCTTGGCATGTGCCATTAATTAGTAAACTTACCACTTTCCATATATAAGAGATTACTTTGCTCAGGGCTGGCTTGTATAATGCCATGTCAGTTAGTATTTATAATTAATCCACAACTTCTAGGGCTTTCTTACTTTTGAAACAGGACCAGGTATCATTCTGGCCCTTTTGTCCTCTACAAATCGGCAAAATGGGCCAAGTGCTGATCCTTTGGCAGAAAAGTCAAGTTTCTGACTTACAGGTCTACTGTCTGACTTCACTCAGTTCCCTTATAAACCAGATTATAATTACATACATTAAATATCACTAGACTAGAAGCGTATGGTGGGAACAAGGACACTGATCCTTACAAATCTTAAGGAATAATTCTTTCTGGTTTCCTCAGCATTAGCTTTAATACATGATGGGTCTGAGGGCAGCAAGATAGAAAAAGAATGTTTTGTAAGCTTGTAATAAGCTTGTATTTCTGTTTTACCCCAACAAGAACCTGCAGTGTGACCCATATTAACACCACAGTTACGACAAACTGGTGGCAATTCAGCAGCTCTAACTTCACTTCAGCAGCCTGCCAAGTTCCCAGTGACCAACACCCAGCACTCCAGCAAACCCCGAGCGGGCAGAAGGACCTTGAAGAAGATGAGTTTTTGCTGGTGTGCCGTCGCGTTTTGGTGCTTTGCTGCCGCGCAGTTTGCCGTCGCCGGGCGGCTCCTGGGGCTCCCTGCGCTCCCCCGAGTGCGTGCGCCCGTCGGGATGCTGCCTGCCCTCCAGCCCGTCCCGGCCCTTGTAGCTCGCTCCCTTCCTCTCCGCCGATCTGTCTGTCCTCGCGTCCATGGAAGCGAGTTTGGGCAGCATGACCGGCCGCACCTCCAGCTGCGCCTTGGACTGGGCTGTCGGGGATTTTATGGCTGGAGGCGGCACGGGAGGAGGGGGCAAGTCTAGGAAGTTGAAAGAGAAGAGTAATTACGGTGACATCACGCACTAGTGAAATTAAGAAATAATATTTAACTTGAACTGAAGGAACAGATGCTCTTGTTTACTTTCAGCCCTCCCTCTGCCCTTCTCTCTCCATCCCAAAAAGTATTATGTTACTGTTAAAACTGCTGATGGGTATTTTTCTAAAAGCTTGAGCTTTAATTAGACTTCTCACTGCCTTTTCAAATCAAAGTATTTTCTTCAAAATCAAAGTATTTTCTTCAAAATCATTACCAAAAACTGCAATAAACTTTAGGCACCTGGATATTAACGTATCAGTTATGGATATCAATGAAGAGTTAAGGATAATAATAACATATCCTTCCTGATATTTATCATTTTTGCTAAGTCCATTCAAGAACACAGCAGCTTGTGCTGCACTTGCTCAAGGTCTTCGGTGTAGTGAGCGTTAAAGCAAACGGGCTGGGATGTAAGAATGTGTATCAGATGTGTTCCTGACATATGCAAGGATCAACTATATGTATTACTGCATTCTTCTTTTAAAATAACAGTTTGAACTAACACACATATCCTTGGTGCCTGTGGGTATGTCATGACAGACTGAAAAAAAAAAAAAAGCACAGTCAGTCAATGAAGTAATAAGCCCCCAGAAAAAAAAAACAAAAAAAGAAGAAAAGACACACAAAGACTTCTGACTTTGTCTCTTTAAATCAGCACAGCTTAAGGGTTTCTACAATTCTAAATATTTTAAAATACTACTTATAAAGCACACATATAATTTACTTTGTCGTATTTTTCTATTCTTGCATTAGGACATAAAACTAGAATATGTAAAATATTCATCAGGATATAACGGTGCTCTGTGGAATATAAAACGTGAAGAAAAAAACACAGGAGCCAAGCAAGGAAGTGGCAATACAAAAGCAGTTCACAGTAAAGCTGCAGGCACAATTCACAGGGATATAGGAGAACAATAGGTTAAAAAAAGTGAGATGAGGTTAATATTCTCAAGTGAAATTGCTAGAAAAAACCCTTCACTATTAAAAATTGTAACTTCAGCATTTTTTAATAGTGTGCATTTCTACTTCCACAAAAATCTGGGAGCAGCTGTGTTTTTCAAACACAATCACTATATATACAGATAATTCTCAGTCTGTTCAAGAGAATGTTTCAATTGAAATTTACCTAAAATGGGCCAAAAATAAAGGTAGCACTCCTGAGTAAGAGAAAACAAGTATCTAATATATATATATATATATATTTTTAAGTTCAGATATGGCACATGCCAGGCATTTTTGAGAAGTTTTCCAGTGACACAAAGCATGAGTGACTTGATCCAGTCCTGTGGAAATGTGAAGCAATGCAGAATTCAGTGCTCTGTGCAAGATTACTGGGAACCATCCACCGCCTTCACCTGGTGACATATCTTGGAATTATCCTTGACCTGTTTTAGACAAGACTGGAAATTTTATCAATTGGAATGATGAGGAAGAAAGATGTCAAAAGATACGGTTCATGAGGTTGGACATCCTTCAGGGAAATGGTATCTGCTGCAATAACTCCACTGTCTTGGTGAAAAAAACCCACAACAAACAAACAAAAAATTCCATCAGGGTAATTTGTTTGTTGAACTTCAGCAGTTTGGGGAACATCAGTTTTGGAGAGCAGCTAAAGGTAAACAACTGAATACTGAGACTTAAAATTAAGTATCTACTTAACACTCACTATTCGCAGATATATTTTAAGAAAAAGGACTGGCATTTTCAAAACCTTCAAAGAAGGCATGATGTAAGCTTGGATTAATTAAGTGGCAGAGTCAAAATGAAGGGGAGGTTTAGACTGGGTATCAGGAAAAGGTTTTTCACCCAAAGAGTGGCTGGGCACTGGAACAGGCTCCCCAGGGAAGTGGTCACAGCACCAAGCCCTATAACATATTTGGCAAGAAAGCACAGGATCAGTTATGTTGCATTCCTTTGTTATCTGTAACTGTGAAACATGGTTTGGAGAGGTAACCTCTGCTCAGTACACAGCCCCAGCAGTGAAAGTCTGTAATTCCAGCCATCAGAGTAGCACTCAGACTACCTCTTCTAAAAACACCCTGTGAGGTCCTGCCACCAAAGAGCAAACCAAACTACTTTCACTGGGCTGCCCAGCCCTGTAGATGCAAATTTGGATTTCTGGATCACAAAGACCCACAGCCAGATGATCTTAAGTGTCAATACCTGCTGCAAAAAGTGTTGGTCTGAAGAAGTATACAACCTCTTACAATTCAGCAATCGTGTGGAAATTCATGAGAAGTCTGGCTAAGACCTCAGAGTTGTGTGTAATATGTTCCTTGAAAGCCCAGTGCATAAAACCATGTCAATCCAGACTAAAGCTTATTGAGAACAAGAACTGTTCTTCAAAAGCAAGGCTGGAGTGGACTCCATCTCTCACAGAACACTGATAGCAATTAGAGAACTTGGACAAGGCTTAAAAAATAAGACAAACTCTGAATTAGCCTATGGAGATATCAACAACACTTCCCTTCTTGAGGAAAACTTTCTTCTCACAGTATGTCTTGCCTCAGAAGAGGACACACTGATTTAGAAGTGGATAAAGATACTCAAACTCAAAAGTGTAGGCTTCTGGAACCACAGATGCTTTTCTTTTAACACACTCTTGTTGGATCTGTCCTTATCTCAACCCTTTGGGGTGCATGTTGGGCACCAAAAAGGACTGTCACGGTTTTAAGCCCAGCTGGAGATGAATCTCCTCTCAGTCGCTCGCTCAACCTCCTACCTCTCTTCTCCCACCCAGTGGAATGGGGAGGAGAATCAAAGTAAAACTTGTATATTGAGATAAGAAGAGTTTAATAATTGAAAATAAAAGTAAAATAACATAATAATGGTAAACAATAATAATAATTATAGTAATAAGGGAAAAAACAAGCGATGCGCAATGCAATTGCTCACCACCCACCGGTCACCCAATTGGTCACCACCCACTGACCAATGCCAGACCCCCTTCCTGAACCCAGATGGGCCTTTTTGGGTAAATCCCCAGTTTATATACTGGACATGATGTTCTGTGGTGTGGAATCTCCCTTGGGTCAGTTCGGGTCACCTGTCTGAGCTACGCTCCCTCCCCATTTCTTCTGTGCACCTCCTCACTGGCAGAGCATGAGACAAGGGAAAAAAAAAAAGTCTTTGACTTAGGATAAACACAACTTAACAAAAAACAATCATCAACACCATTCTCATTCCAATTCCAAAACAAAGCACCTTAACAGCTGCTGAGAAGAAATTAACTCTACCCCAGATGAAACGAGGACAATCCAATATCGTGTGTCTCACACGCTCCACTAACTTTCTCTGTAATAAAGCACTGAACAGCCCTTCTCTTGGGCCTGCTGATGTAAAGAGAGTGTAGATATCCAACATCAGCCTTTTCAGTCACCCTTGGAGCCAGTGTCCAGCAGATGTGGCTTGGCAGTGCACTGGATGAATGAATAACAAAGGGAAGGAACATTCCTGTATCCTATAAAATACAGCTTGGAACAAACTACTTTGTTCAAGAATCCTATCTGGCTACACAGGACAATGAACAAAGTGGTGTTGAATCTTGACTATGGAAAGGGAAGATGCATTGATATAAAAAGTTTCATAAACTGGCAGCAGCTCTATGGTACAGTAATAACTAAAGAAAATTGATATTCTCTTTCAAGAACATTTTTGCAACCTGCAGGGGAACTATAAAAATCTTCATTATAACACACTGACTGAGTACTTCTGACTGAGAAGAATCCTTTACAGAGGAAAAAAAAAACCCTTTCAGAGGTCAACACTATTACACCCCTGTGGTATTTATTTTAACAGCTCAGATCACAGAGAAAATCCAGATTCAATCTGCCTCCTCGAGTACAAACTGGCACACTTCTTATTAAAAGCAAAATGGAAGCTTCCATTGTAAGGAATAAAAAATAAATCACAAAGCAACATCAAACCAATAGAAAGAACTCAGAAGCATTTGTTAAAGGTCAGCTGTGCTCACATTTCATTCATGTCTATGTATTGCTGTTATCCTGCTTCCCACGTAACTCAAACAATTAATGGATGCCATTTCGTAGCACAGCCTACAGCAGAAACCTTCCATATGTGTCTTTTGAAAGGAGAGATGATAATTTTCTAAATGAGGACACATACAGGAACCACGGGATAAGCCAAACAGTATTGAGGAAAAATAATCTGCTAAGTTAGTTTGACACTAAAGTGGAGAAACCACAAATCAGCACAAAAAGATGAATTGCAAGTAGGGACCAATGAGGGAATTAGGCTTCATTAGGCAACTCTCTCTTTTAAACTCTATCAGCCTGCAGATTTTTCAGTCATACCCTGAAGAAAACAGCAGAGTTATAGATTTGATGCAGTCCTGAAGAAGATCCCTGGAAATGTTCAAGGCAAGGCTGGATGGGGCTCAGAGCAACCTGGTACAGTGGAAGATGTCCCTAGCCCTGGCAGGAAGGGTGGAAGCAGGTAACCTTCGAGGTCCCTTCCAACCTAGGCCATTCTATCATTCTCTAAGATACAAAGTGCCTTTTTAGTCTATTGCACGTTCATGCCGGTATGCAAAACTCAAAATTGTTCCTGACTTAAAAAAAACTTAGACAGCATTTAAGATTCCCAGACACATCATAATCTGAGCTATCATTCTTGTACTGAAGTTGTTTTCATGCTTTGTCTCTCAAGAAACATGGCTCACGCTGTACAGAATAATTGGATGAACAAATCAATACAGCAAAACCCAAAGTGATGTATAAAAGCTGAGGGTTGTTGCCTTTTTTTTTTTTTTTGCTTTTATGTACATTTGCATAATTATCAAAGTGATTTTCACTCCACAAAACCTCCCTCAAGTAACAAAATCAGTATTTACAAAAAATCTAATAATGGACTTAGAAGTAAGGACTGAGAAGAGGGCAAGCATCTGAAAATTATCGTAATTCAATAACAAGCTGAGTTTTAGCAGAGGTTAAGAAATACATTGCTACTTATTTTCTACCTTGCTAAAATTTGCTTCATACAGAGTAGATTTTTTTGTACTGCACAGGCAGAGGGAGACAAAAGTACAAATGGTGTTGGCACACATAAAGGCTTAACATTTCCAAGTGAATATTCGAGGAATATCTGGCAGATGTTCAATTGCCTTTTGTGAGAAATTCAGCTGCCCTCACATCATGTGATTGATAACACAGCTAAATAACTCAGTTACAGTCTCAGCCAGTTAGTTGCAAAACTGTTTAGTACTTTTTGTCACTCAGAGATTTCAAGAAGCATCAGGATTTAAAATCTCATGTGAACTGTGAATGGCATAATTTCTATTGAAAGACCTGATGAGTCAGAACAATGGGAAAGTACTTTTATCCTTTTTATCTAAATGCTTACAATTCTGAGGGCTTGTAACAACTGATAAATCAATTCTAGACAGTTCGGAAGAGAGTCTTACAGATATATTTTTAGAAAAGACAAACATATTCTTTTAAAGTTTGGTTTTCTAAATTAAATATGTAAGTAGGTCAGACAAGGTTGAGGAGGAGGGTACATCTGCTAGTTGGTTCTTGTAATGCATTCTTAGTAAACTCTCTTAAAAGGCTAGATGAAGAGCAATTAAAAATTCATACATTTAATCCTTGCCACCTACTGAGCAAAGATTTTTAGCAACAAATATGAAGAACAATTCACTGCCTGGATGACTGTCAAGGAACAAAACAAGTGAGCTGAAATCCCATCCCAATAAAGTAGCAACTGACTTGAACTAATGCTAACAGAAAACACAAAATTGTTACTACTTGGACAATGCAAAGTAGATCAGAGAGCACCCTCCTTTATTTAAAAATTGGTAGTAGTATGCCTTTTATTGCTACATTCAGAAAGACCAACCTCTTTCACAAATTTGTCTGTATGAAGAAAATAAAATAGAGAATTTTTTAAGACTTAAATGTATTGCTTTTGATAATACTCCTAGCATTTTCAACTATTCAAGAAAGTCTTTAATTTATTTATATATCCTTCCTGTCAACTAACCATTTAAATTCTTCATGGCACCTGTATTTCATAGAAGTGTTAGCAAGCAATAATTCAGGTAATTTGGGAACAGTAGAGAATTCTTTATATGCAATGCTTTAAAATTCCATTTTAAAGGCTGAGGAGGTAATGAAGGAATGTATATTTCTGTTTTTAGTTTTTATTGAATGTTTCTGCTTTTTTTTCCCCTACTACTACAAAAACATGTATGTTCACTCATTATGAGGAAAAAAAAGCAACTCTGTATCAGGCACTCCTTTATAAAAAAGATAAATAATAGCGTGACATCAAGCCACTATAAAAACCTAAGTATATCTCAGAAAGGTCAATTGTGCTTAAATATTTCATTCATGTATCCATATCACTTTTCTCCACCTAAGGAAAACAATTAGTAGATGTTATTTTATAGCTAATTCTGAAGGGTCACAATATTCTAGATGTGGCTATTAAAGTGAATGGTTAGAATCAACAGTAAGGCTCCAAATATGCTTATGCAAACAGACTGAGGGGAAAAAATGATAATTAAAAAAAAAAAATCAAAACCAAACAAGTCCTTCAGCCTTTGAACTGGATTTTATTAGATCTGCAGGAATTAAAGCCATAATTTGCTATTCCCTGAATGACCACACTGTATTGCACTATAAAGAGGTTAGTGGAAATTCTTACCTAATTAGAAAATATGCTGAAGTAAGCAGGTGCTACATAACACAAAACAAATATTGATCATGATTGTCAAATCTATATTGCAATACCTAATGACAATGGCTCTATGATTTAACTCTGTATAACTACTTTCACAAAAACCTGTCATCAAATACGGGCCCATCTCTTATTTATCCCTGTGTTAGAAGCAAATGGCCACATAAACCACCTTATTTATTTATTTCTGATGTCCTAGCTATTGTGTTTGTATTGAGGCTTGATGCTCTGCCAATTATTCAGTTAAGAGCATTCTCTTCAAGAGAATAAAAGCTGATAAAATGTCAATAAAATCCTGTGAAACGCCATTATGAGGGTCTCATAAACGTAATGTTTCTGGTACAGTTTTGGGATTTACACCTTGTGTTGTCCTTTCACAGAAGCAAACACGCACAAAACCACTGTAAAAACCTCTTGAAATCAGATCATATTCCGACAGCTCAGTTTCGCTGACAGAAGGGGCCTGGGCACAAGCCAAGAGGCCCAGGTGCACTGTGTCATGCCAGCATTTAGCACAGTCTAGTATCAGATAGATGCTACTGAGAGAAAATACTCGGAATAAAGTACAGATAATAGCACGGACAACCACTCATTGCTAAATTACTTCTGCTCATCGTGCTTTGAGCTTTGTATTAAATTTTTTTGTCAAGTGGCAGGAATCACAGGGAGAAGTGGTTTCAAAACTCCCTTCTTGTAACCCTGGATAAGGATCTATAATATTAGGCTTTCATATGATAATGGCAAATGATGCCCCTCTTTGGAAAATTTCAGACTGGTAATGAAAGTCCTAATCAGATTGTTGTTGCAGAGAAGCAGGAGGTGGGGAGCTCTGCCCTTCTTTCCTTTTCCCCTCCCTCGCCTCCCCTTCCCCCACGTCTCCCTCCTGTTAGCAAATTCAGCAAACTTGACAAGATGGGTTAAGTCTTGGGGAATTTATCTTACATGAATTTCCAACAAAGCCCACGGATTGTTTTATACAACTGGAAGGCAGTGCTTTAATAAAAGCTGCACCACCTGAGGCATTTTCATTAAAGGCTCTCTCTAGACAACATCACAATGTTTGCATTATCATCCTACGCCCCCAAGAGAATACAAGCACTACCTTTTCAGCAAGAGTTAATATTGTGTGTGAAGGCACGAGAGAAGATGATTAGATTTTGCTTTCACTCACAAAGTAACCGCTTGCAACAATGCTGCGGTCAGGATCGCAATCCACTGGTTTCTGTTGTCCACCATTTGAATGGTGAATTGTTTTTTCTTCCAGGAAAAGACACATTCTGAAGGTTTTAATAGTCAGTCACGTGAATGAAGATTTTAATCCTAACCACACATTATTCTCAACGACTGTACTATTTAAGCTATCTGGGCTCTTAAATAATGACGGTAATTAGCCGATTAGGACACTATAGAAAACAGGTGCAAGGCTCTGGAGTGGAAGCATCAATGTACAGTATTAAGGAACTCTGGCATTTAAAATGATTGAACTGTTCAGTGTGTTTAGCAACAGGAAACACAAATCACTGAATTCTGAAACACAGCGTTATCTCTGTGGAAAAATTTCACACACACGCACTGAATGCGTATTTAGAAAGGTTCACTGAGGCTTTCACCCGTTTCAGTGGACTCACCATCTGTGTAGACTTCTCTGCGCAGATGTCCTGGCTGGTGTTTTTGCTTTTTGGCAGGTCGGACCTTCTGTATTACAACAGCACTCATGTTGCTGTCGGTGGATACAGGGCTGGTGGGTCTGGGACAGTGTGATGCATGAAAATGTCTACGGCCTGCAAATGGTTATAGAACAATAGCAATTATTTTTCTTACCTAAAATAAAACCCTTCATACTTTTCTCTTTTCACATCAGAATGCTGTAGCTATACAAAACCTAAAAATACACTGCTGAAACAATAGTAAAGCTCATCCAGTTTTAGAATGAGCTGTAACTAAATCAAAGCATTTGCTATCCTATCATTAGGCAGGCTGGCTTGGTTGCACAGAAATTATCCAGCTGCTTGGTAGCCGGTAGCTTCTGCCCCAGGAGCACGAAATCCATCAGCAGGCAAGCACGAGCAGGACTCCCACCCAGCCAGTTTCTGGAAAGAGCAGAACGTTTCCCTCTCAAGACAGGTTTTCCCCTCCCCTAGCTCAGGCCACACGAGGTCATTCCCTGCTGTAAGCACAGCAAGTCACCAGCAGGTCTCGGGTACAGAAGTCCCCTCTGCCACCCTGAGTGAATTTTCAGGAATGCATTGAGGCATTTTATCACAGATTATTTGCAGATAAGAAGGGTCACATTTTAAGGGCATGCAGTCAGGCACACATAATACCAATATATAGAAATTACTGCATAACATGAACTTAACTGTTGCAAAAATATTAGCAACCGGATGTAAAAAGACCTTTTCTAAATACCTAAGTCTCTACATGTGTTTATAGGAATTTATATGTACAAAATAGATTAAAATCCTGGCCCTGTGGGTACGGATGGGAGTTTTGCCACCTACTTCAATCGGTCAGGATTTCATCCAGAATTACTAAATTACCTCCCCTCTCACTCTTCATGATGAACAGCTGTGTTGAAATAAAACAAAGGACTGTTAACTGGGAGAGGATGCCAGAGATGGCAGAAAGGTTGAAAATCTGTGGAGTCAGGGTGGACACAGTTGTGACAGAGTACCTCTTCTCCAGGCCTGGCAGTTTAATAGGATTGATTGTCAAAACATTCATGGATCTGCCTGTAACTTGCATCCCAGCCTTCTGTATTCTTATTTCTTAGCTGAACTATAAAAATATCCATTTGTCCTAGTCAGGTTACTGATTACCTGTATATATCCAGTGCTACTAGTATCCAGTATGTTGTAAAAAATGAAATGTTTCAAATATCATGTTTTATATGTTCAGTGGCAATTCAGGAGAAAGGAAAAAGGAAAAACCAAACATGCATAAGGCCCTGCTGCACATGCACAATCTGTAATCTAAAATGCAATTCGTAACAGCTGTCAAAATATGAAACCAACACAAAGCCAGTTCATCCCAATAATACAACAGTAAAAGCCTGAACAGAAGACCTCAAAAGAAAAAAAATTTTTTTTGCAGATCTAGGGAAAATACGACTCTAAAGGTTTGCTATTTATTTGGACATTTCAATAGGGAGGGATTAAATCTTCTCATGTAGATTGACTGAAAACACTGAGAGCCTTATACAGGGAAAAGATAGAACTCTGTAATCCTTTTTTTCTTTCTTTTTCCCCCCTCTCATTCAGTTCTGAGTGTAAATCCACCAGCAGGGTTGATGTCTGTCCATGATCAATGAGACCAAAGAACTAGGAACTACTTATGAAAAACAACGCAGAGCAGCAATTTATGTGAACTGTTTCACCAAAGCTCCTTTTTCTGGCTCCTCCTGACTTGTAAACACCCTAAGAACAGAAGTTCAGAACGCGTCTGTGGACAGACTCATTTCACAATGGCCGCTTTTTCAATTCTGCCATCGAGCGGAGGACCACTCACCTCCCGCTGCCTCGTGCATTTGCCGTCTGGCTACTTTGAGCCCGGCGTATTCCGCAGCTGCTGCCACAGCCTGTGCAAAATCGGCGTCGGTGAAAAACGATCCGTCGGAGGAGCTCACGCTGGAGCGCCCGCTGGAGATGTTGTCTTCTTCGGAGGCTGAACCCCAGCCATTGATCATGGACCCTGTCACAGAGCTCTCCAGATCCCCCACGCTGGAGGCAGGGGTCTGCTCCAGGCCACGCAAAAGGAGCCTCCTGTTCTGCATCTTGGCAACCTCTATATCCGCCTCATCCTCCTCCTCTTCCGGGGCATCGGTATCCATGTCAGAGACCAAGGGCCCTGAGATGTATCCGTAGGTATGAGGTGGGGAGATGGGCCTCGGAGGGGGTGGAGGACTCACAGGTTGACGTCTGCATAAAAATACAAGGGTGAGAAGAATTGAAATCACATAACGAAGTCAGAGGAAACAGCAGATTGATGAAAATACTTCCTTTATTTCCCACAGCAAGCTTGGCCTGCCTTTTTAAATCAACCTTATTTATATCTGAAATGCTCAGGTTTGATTTTTTAGTTTATATTTTTGCTGTAAATCAGAACTGACGGCTATGTAGTTTGAAATCTATCACAAAGAAAGCTGATTTTTTTAATACGGTTCCTTTATCACTGACTTTAATGATAAAGCTGTTCATTTTCCCTAAAGAACACATGTAGAGCTAAGCAAAGAGTTGCTGACAGATCATGTGACTATTAAAAAAATTATTTGTGCACCCTTGAGAGTATAAGCAAGAGAAATAACTGTAAACATATAGCTTGAAACTATTGATGCCAACAGATGCATCTATCCAAATAGATTGCTCCATTAACATTATCATTCCCTCCACCCATCACCCAGAAAGACATGAAAAGAGAGACTGCAATTTCATTATGTTTTAAATTGACCTAGGTGGTGAAATAAAAGACTTTTCTACCACAGTGTTAGTTCTAGGCCTCAGGGGTACCAACATGCATACAGACCTATAGGTTAACTAATTTTGATCCTAATTTGTCAGTAATGGCATCTCCATCTTAAGGAGGCAAAGTATAAGACATCAGATCAGTGTTCAAGATTAGTTAATATTTCACTCAGAAGTTCCAGGTAGCAACACTGTCAACATAGGGCCACAGACACGCTCTTTAATTGCCATTTGTCCAGCAGGAAAACACACTTTCTGCAGCAATGGTTCTCTTGTTGGCTGTGCTCGCCAGGAATTTCTACTGCAGTCTGCTTTGAAAAAAATTTCAAAGTGATTTTCCTTTGTCAACTTTGCCCTCTTATTATCTCACTGAGAAATGGCGACTCTCATTGTTAAATCATCTCTTTGTGAGGGTGACATGAAATTTTGGTTTTCTTTAAATTTTAATAAATGGGAATACATATTAATTTTGGAAAGAAATGCTAGCAAGGAAAAACCTAATACTCTATAGCAAGACCAAACTGGATCCTCCCTGGACTACATAATCTAGCCACTGTTTTTCACTTGCTGTATTAAGTACTGAACAGAATGAAGAATAGTTAGGGATACATATCCAATAATCAATTTATAACAGCACCCTCAAATCCCCAAAGCTTTTGCTGCCTGGAATCTGTACCTGCTTTGACTAGAGACCTTGCTCAATAAAGTTTTACTGCCTTAACTTAAAGCTCTTGCGACAATTGTCCTTGTGATATATTTGCCTGTTCTCTAGGTTTTGGTATTAGAAGACAGGCAACTGGTTACAAAATATGTTAGGGTTCTTGAAAATGTAGTTTGGCTGCCAACCTTCAGGGATAGGCTAATTGAGAGCAGCCAGTTCATGGGCATACAGAATTAACAATATTTCTTTCCCTTTATCTGATGCAGGTTCTCGCTTCAACAGTGACATTGTCTCCTATCTCAGCTCTGGCTTTAACACGGGTATCACCTGCTATCCCACTAAGTCTTTAGTTTTTTTCTCTCCTTGTTGACTCTTCCAGAGCACAGGTTTCTATTTCAGTTTGCTGTATTTCCAGCAAGCTTACCAGACAGAGAAATATTACAGTACACCACCAGAATCCTATTCTAGATGCCTGGTTCTGACCAGCAAACGAAGTAATACTCGGCAGAACTATGAATAAAGCCAATAAAAAGTACGACAAACAGCATTTCAGGCATTATTTTCACTATAAACCCACCATTTACGAGACACCCCAAATCAATATGGAAAGGCACCACTTGGAATGTATTCTTAGTTTGAAAGTATTGCCACAGCACATCTGAAACAGAACCCCACCCCTTCCGGAATGGGTTACAGCTGTTGAGCACAGTACACCCAATTCCTCAACAGCAGCCCTGGGTCATATCAATACCAGTAGATGGAACAGGTAGTCAGCCAAGCCTTACAAATTAAATAAATAGAATTATATGACTATTTTTAAACTGATGGGATGGATGTGGCAGAAAGAAAAGAAACCATGTTTGAAAAAGTAAAGTGGAAAAGACAAATTTAGTCACTAAGAAATTCTAAGACTTTCAGCAAAGCTAGACTTAACCACTGTAGGAGGGACAAAATAAATATACATTTCATTTTTTCACACCACAAAAAAAGTTGTATGCCCTAGGAGCTTAAATCAGAGCATCCTTCCAGCTCCTTCTGCCACTACTTTTTGATGGCATTGATGGTGACCAGCCATGAGTCTTTGTGTTGAGCAAACTTTCTACTTTCCAGGCAGCTGCTAGCTGGTTATGCATGTTTGTACCCATCTGCTTTTTGTCTACTCCATTCTGTATGTCAGGACACATACCCCATCTCCAGAAAATCACAGAGATTTTGGAAAGTCACTCATGACTATCGGTCACTTAGCTTCTCCCTTCTCCATCTGTGTCCAGCTAGTTTAACCTCTCAAGTAACCCAGAGAATGTAAGGGATTAAAATGAACACTTCTGTGGACCACAGTAACAGGGCCAATGTCTATCTATATATATGAGCCATCCACTAATAAAAAGAGTGATTTTAAAGACTCGGGAAGATAGAGGAAGAGGAAAAGATGCACGGTACAAGTGTTACCATAAAGAGTACAGGAAACAAACCAAGGCAGATCAAGTAGTGGGGAGCTAAAGTAAAAGCAGATATAGGCCCCTTAAAAAAAAGATGCATAAGTACTGCCTACTTAAAAAATGGGAGCCATAAAGATGAGCCAACTTTTAAAAAACATTCTGGAAAATACATCCATAAATATCCAGTAAGTTATGTTGATAAAATCAAAACTATACAGTCTACTCAGAAAAATCATATAAATTTCATTGTAATAGGCTTGCATTTTGCTAAAAATAGAAATTCTACAGAGAATACTGCAGGTAAGTTTATATATTTGTGGCAATAAACAATATGTGCAAACCACTGGAGGAAAAAAATAATAAAAGCCCATAATTTGGGATGGAAAAGCTGCACCTTCTTAACAAAAGCCAAGAGATGCAAGCATCATACATAAAGGGGCTCATTCAGAATTCACTGTTTTATGGGAGATAGGCTGTGGAAGTTTATATGCAAAACAGCTGTAAAAGCAACTCAGAGAAGAAACAAGATTTCCCTGTAGCAAATATCTATCTTTATTAATGCTGGTCATTCCTTTAAATAAGGTTAGATGGAAATGTTAAGAAAATTTTGCAAGCAGTAATTTCCTGTATTAGGATTTATGAGAGGAGGAAAATCTATAGGTTATATAAATTATATATTTATATATATTCATACATATTGGTGACAAGTTAATTGCACAGTTACTGTGAAATAATGCATGCTATTTTATGGTAATAATGCAGTAAATCTATTGGAAACAATGGAACTGTAATTATATGGTAAGCTGTGTTAACGATACCACTTTAATAACCTGATGACTGTGAATTTAACTTATGTCAACATCGTATGCACCCTAAAATGATACACTGCATTTCTTCCCGTGGTACAATAATAAAGCAACTTAATTACCTATTTCTTAGGTTAAAATAGTTCTAGCTTCCTGGATTAGAAGTTAAATAGTAACAGAATAATGGGGAAATTGTTGGCCTCACTAAATTCAACAGGAATTCTCAGCGGGGCTTGGATGACTCTCGTCACATCTCTCTTGCTACATTTGCATTCACACACCTCCGGTCAGGTTGGTGTTGTGTGTGTCCCAGATCCTCCTGACAGTCCTGTAACATGGGCTGGAGTTCTTCCTGGGGAGAGGGGGTGAGAGTGGCAGTTGACTGATGGCTATAGGAGACAGCGGCTGGAGAGGAAGCTGCTCCTCGGACAGGTGGAGTAGGACCTCGCTCATCTTCTTCCTCTTCCTCTAGCTCATCCTGCTGCAGATACATCCTTGCAGGTGGCACAGGACAAGGAATTTCTTGGTCATAGCTAAAATTAATTTTTTAAGAAAATAAGGACTTAAATTTGCACTGTGTAATTAGCATATCTGATACATGTATTAATAGCCCAGAAACAAACCATTGTTCTCTGTGCTCTTGAGAACAGCTCAGTGAGGACGTGCTGAGTGGATGCACACCACTGTCAGTAAGTGCTCTCCAAATTGCCACGCTACAGCTCGACAAGCAGCACCACAACAGGGCTGGAGGAAGGTCTCACTGCCAGCTTGTAGGGCAAATTACACTTCAATTAACTAGTGATTAAAGCAAGAGATGGATGATGTCTTCATCTGTCTTACCTTTCATCCACTGAAAGATTGTAATCTTCACTGTTGCTGTGGGGAGGTGGATGTGCTGGAGGGGGTGGGAGAAGATCTGCCCAGTTCATGCCTGCTTGCTTGGGAGCCTTTGGGGTCCGAGCACCCTTCTTGTGCCCTTGACTCCCTGGGAATAAAAAGCAGCACATATTTGTAATGCTTTTAAGTCTCTCCTCAGCACCAGCTATGAAAACCAAAATAACCGTAGTTGCTCCCACATGCTTTTGCATTCTTTGGGAATTTACTGTTTTGCTCAGCTTGGAGCAAATTGCCATTCCTCCTTTTTACACCAGTTTGTGCTTGTAGCTTCTTTGTAGAATTAATCGACATTTTAAGTGGTTGAATTTAACCAAAAACTTTACATAGCATGGAAAAAAGCACATGGGATACAAAATTTTGATTTTTTAAATAAATAGTCAAAATGCAATAAAACCATAAATGAATTTTACAAGCAATGTCATTAAGAGTGAGCTTCCTACTTCTGTTAATTACATTAAAGATTATCATCTAAAACAAACGAGCTGTAGACATACTTTCTGAAGTGCCTTTATCCTATTTAATTGCCAGAACTTAAAATACAATATGATACAGATATGATCTATTAAAGTTCTACTGTTGCATTAAGTCACTGAATATAGGTAATTTGTACTTGTCCGCTGAAACATTTTAGGCACAATGAAATTACTACTCTTAGTCTAAATGGCAGGTGCAGTTGAAAATAATTGCTGGAAGAACTAAAATAACAGAGAAAAAAATAAAGATCGATGAAGTATTTCACAAATGTTTTCAACTACTATTACTGGAAAATTACAGCTTATAATAAAACAACAGAGCTTTAACAGTTCAAATAACTTTGAATAAGACCAATTATTCAGGTGGTCTCAAATTTTAAGTTTGGATATAGCTATGATGAGAACTGGCTCAACCATTGTTCCTTGGTATATATACATGTTAATCCTTCTTTGCTATTGTTACTCCTTTATTGCAGATAAAACCACTGTGAGTTTGAGTATGTTTTAGAATCCTTCACATTTCTCTCTTAAACTGAGGCATGATTTTATATTATCACAGTAAAGGCTTATACACATGATTCAGTACGCTGCAGTGAGATTTAGGAAGCTTGTTTTTTTCACTTCTGCTGTGTCAGATTTTCCACTCTTACAGACAGTAGTTCTGTTTATTATTTTCCCACACTAGGTGCCAGATGCATGTTTTAGCCACGTAAAATTATTTTTCTGGTATCTCAGTATGTCAAGCAAGACCCTACCTATCCCAAGGCGACCTGCATTCTGCACCCTAAGCACCATGATATATACATGGTTAATTTTTTTAAAATAAAAATTTATTTATTACTTTAGTCACCTTGCTTCATTCCTGCTGGAGTCCTTGGCATAGGACAATAAGTTGTTAGTTATGAATAACCCTAATAGGCGTCAGCATGGAGAACACCACCCTCTCATTTTTAATTTGCGTGGGTTCATACCCTTGAGATGTTTCATGCTGAATTTCAAGCCTTAACATCTTTGAGCACAGGTTCAGAACCATGTCCTGATTTTGTAGACCTGGGAATGGGCAAAAGGCTGTCTCCCAGAAAAAAACCACTGAGCAGCTGGGAGAATTGTGAACACAATTGAGAACTGTGCTTCTCTCACCCCAGCCATTGAGAATTCAGATCATCCAGGGCTCATCAACATCGTCTCTGCTGTGCCTCGGTCAGAATCAGTCAGGACAAAGCACGGGTTGGGATTAAGGCAACTGGATTATCAAAGGCAACAGCAGAACAGAATGGGAAAAGTCCTCATCTTGATTAGTACAGTTTAGGGCACTCATGACTGTGACCATAACTCACCCTGTAACTGGTTTGATGTAAATAAACACAGCCGAACTACCAGACTTACAGTGAAGCCCCAAACCAAGCCTATGTGTAGTTTCTGGTTTAGCTCAAATACCTCTACCAGAAATCAAATCTGGAAGTGAACAGGTTATACCACAATGATAAAGCATAACTTTTGAATTAAAACATATTTTGTGGTCCCAAAGCACAATTTCAGTGCTCTGGTCAACACAAAAAGCTGTTTTGTTTCAAGACTTTTACACAGGATTTTTTAGATTGTTTGTAGAGGAGATGCCAATGAGAAACAAAATTTAATTATCTACTGTCTGTATCTAAACGATGTACAAGAATGAATTTGACATATAGTGACTGAAACCTATAAAAATTTTGTGTATGCCTGAATGCTTTTTTACTCAATAAAATACACGGGTTTAATTTACAAAACGAAAAACTTCTTAAAGCAGCTCTTTGGGTACCACTCAGCTGCTGGGGTGTCTTGAGCTGGTTCATGAATTGGGTAAGTAGACCCAAGAGATGGGAAAAAAGTCACTAAAGTACCAGGAAGGCAACACATAAGTTAAAATCACTATTTTTTTTTTTTTTGTGACAGTTGGAAAGAAATTTCTATGACTTGCCCATCTGGAAAACATAACATTAACCAGGAGGCCACCAGCATTAGGAAATCCAACCTCAATTTGACTTCATGACTTTCACTGTTTTGGAAAATCAGTTACTTAAGTGACCTTTAAATCTAAAGCACTAAGCAATAATGAGGATGCAACAGGAATATAGGCACCTACTGGGACAGTTTTTGTGCTGTCCAGCGACTACTGTCAGTGGATTCCTCCCCATCATTCCTTCTCTAAGCCCAGTAAATCTTGCCAACTACAACTACAGCATCCCAACACCACAAAGCCTAAGGCTTGGACAGCACTGTAGGTACTCACCAGATGTACTACTGCCTCTGTCTGAGCTGTTGTAGGATCCACCTGTGTTCTGGTCATATGACTGGTTGTAGGGAATAGTTGGAGCAATGTTGTCATTTACTCGGTAATCTGCAAGTTTAATGGTATGGTTAATGCTGCCCTTCAGGAACACATCTACTTTCACATACTTATTTACAACACAATGTAAAATCTCCTGAAAACGGTGAAGAAGGAACAAATTCATTTTTTGGAAGAAAAATCATCCTGCAATCTTGTTTTAATTTTAGCTTGTCTCTTATTGAAAGCTTAAGGGAAATCATGGGAACTTAGTAGCTGCACAGTAGAATGCAGTGAAATGGAATTCTATGCACAGGGGTTTCACAAAGCCTCTGCAATGATCAAGTCTGAACAAATATATCTATATATCTATATCTATCTATCTATATATATGTATATATATATGACCGGTGTGAGCATTTTGCATACAAATACTGTCACCTTGATTGATTTTCCATGGTCTCTGCCTAATTTATGCATGCAGGGCAACCAATGGACTGCTACTTTTGGTATTTCAAAGGTGACAAACCTGCATAGGAGTCAGCTCTGCATGATCTGCTGGAGCAACAATGCAGCTCCAACTGAATTTGGTTTACAACAGAAGAAGGCTTTGTTTCAGGTCTGCTGACTCCAAGATTATTTTTATTGTCACTGGATCATGCAGGTTCTACAGGCAGGGCCTTTTTTGCTAATGGCTGTTACCATATCTTTCCTCTCCAGTTCCAAAGCACTTGGTATACACTTACTACTTTCAAATCTAGATTTGGCAACCAGAGCTGTAAAACTTCATCAGAAGTAAAGCATTCATCTGGCAGAACAATACTCTCGTGCTAAAAAGCAATTGTAATTTACAGAGAACAGAAAGGAGGTAAGTTACTCTTAATACAGCAAATAAAACTGTGTCATAAACAGAACCACTGGACATAAAGTAGTGACAATGAAGCACAGCATGTAACTCATCAAAATGGTTACTTCCCATCGCAAAAGCTATAGGTATAATCAGCAGCAAGATGGCTTCGACTTAGGAAATGAGAAAACCAAGATCAGAATATCGACTCATAAAACAGCAAATCAAAGCAAAAATAAACAAAACTAAGAATTCAGTCCCCATCTGCTGCAGAAATGTTTGTGATAATGTAAGCATGGGAAAAAGAGCAAAATGATAAATTCCACACCAGAGTGTATTCTGTAATAGTTTCTCAGCCTAGTTGCATTCCACAGACCACGCTGAAGCCCTACATACCGCATATGTTTACACAGAGGATAAACAGTAAATCAGCACTCTGAAAGATGTATATATGACTGTCAGCAGACAATGCTTTAAGGGGGCCTTTCCACACTACAGTATACTAGAGAATATGCAGCTGTAATATACACACTTTGAAAGATGCAGTATCTTCCAGCACATAAAAACCAAACATGCTTTAATTCCCAAAGAGGTACGTAATACACAGTTCATGAAAGAGAACAATTACAAAAACCACAGCTTTCACCCTCTAGTAAAGAGCCAAATCCCTTGAATTTTCTTTTTGGCACGTTTATGTCAAGGGAAGGTGTGACATTTTAGATTGCCCTTTGAACTCCTCTGTGAGTAGATGGGTCCGGCAGAGAAATCAACATTCCTGTAATGAAATGTTTCTTTTTACTGGATCACTTATCACTATGCGATCACTGGAGTTACAACAATCAATGCAAAAAGTTCCAAGTTAGAATGGGTCCAGCTCCTAGGGATACTGTTTTGCAAATCAGGTTATTAAAAGAGCTTGCATGGTAGCCTGGAGGACTAGAAAGAAGAAATCACATACCTATTTCTTCCAGCTCCCACACAGCATATTAAAGAAACATGCCTTCAAGGCCTCAAAAGCACATTCTGATGCTTCCCGTTAACACTGAAATCAATTTATTTTTAGCTTCTGGATCCACAGACTTCAGTCAGGGTAACATAGGAATTTAGTTTCCAAAATTGTGTGCGGTAGCATTGCCTCTCAATATGAGAATTGAAGGCTTGCTAGAAACAAGTCTAAAATGAATTGGATCACTCCATTTGTGTCCCCAGTGTATAACACAATACAATTTTACAGAGTTTGATATGCAAAATTTCATTCGTTTACATGAACATGTAGATTTAATGAGTCTCCATCCACGACTGGGAAGAGTGGGTTGACCTATTTAAAATTTAAGGTAGAGTATAATGTGACTACCATGCATCTGGCTTATGAATAAAATATCTGGCCTCTGTCCTAACCAATCCCTTAACTACTATTAAATTTAAATTAATCTCATATCCATAGGAAATGTATTTTATTTAACTCTTTTCTAAAGATGCAGCTTGTTATTTTTTACAATAAATTCAATATCTGAAAGGTTATTGTGGTGCTAATTAACCTTCTGACACTGCTAACTGTACGTTTCTAAATCTAAAGAGGCAGAAGTCTAAAAGCACCACAGAAGCCTGTGAGTGCTGAACCTGAAAGCTTTAGACTCCTGGAACCAGAAGGTCAAAACTCCTCTGATGCCTAAAGAGGAGAAACAAGCTAAAAGCTCTTCACCTTTGTTTAATTTGTTTTGCTCCATAATGTTGTACTGTATGGGTGGAACCTCTTGCTTTTGCTGAACAGAGGGTTTCCAGTGTTTCTCATTCGTGTCCCCGCTGCCATTGTTAACATTATTGCTGATATTGGACTGGATGAGCTGAGTGGTGGCATAAGGAGTGGGCTGCCCAGGCTGGCTGACAAATCTTCCATCCTTTAGATTTGGACTATTGAAGGTTTTCATCTCATTGATTTTGTTGCTGAGGTCCACGTCCCCATACACAGTTGACTCAGGCAACATCAGGTTTGTCTGCTTGTTGTCCAGCTGATTGTTGTAATTTGCTATACAATCGGCTAACCACAGAGGAGAGAAAAGAGAAAAGGTCATTCTGTTCGCTCACACCAGACTTTCCATGAAACCCCCTCTAACATTTCCCTACTGCATAACTACATGGCTTGAGTCCATGTAGCAGATACACTGAGGCAGAGATACTGCCATTAACTATGTAATTTACAGAATATTATTTACCTTATAAACTGCTTCTCCAAAAGTAGGGTTCACTGTTCTGATTCACTGTAAATTCAGACCTTCTGAATTGTATCTACAATGACTTACCTTGCTGGGCTATTCCATAGTGGCCATATAAACATTTGTATTTTTAGGCGTTATTCTCATAGCAGTATAGATATTCAATTCATAATTTTGATTAAAATCATTTGCATTGCAAGGAAAATTCAACCAAAACTTAATAGCAGGAATAACTAAATAAGACAAGTCATTTCATGTCACCTCAACAGTATCTAGGCACTCTTGTATGTCATAAGAAATAGATGTACAACAGGTTTTTATGAAACAGACTGAAAAATGATTACATATAAGAGAATTAAAGAAAAACAGCACAATGTAGAAGGTAACTCAGTACCCAGTAGCAAATCTTTATTTGATCATTGTTTCCTTGTACAATCTTATATTTTAACTTGAAACAAAAAGACAGAAAAGCAATCTGGAATTTTTGCTGATTTTAATTTGCTTTGGATATTGCAAAATACTTAATACCACAGTAATACCATTGTCCTGCATGCTAAAGATATATTGTATAGACAGCATGAATTCATTCTTCTGACATTTACTGCATCCTGAGATCACCACTTATTGCAGACAGTAAAATAACACGTGCTGATGCTCTGGCCACTACTGCCTGAAACAGTGTCCCTGCCTTGCCACCATCTCCTGCCACTGTGTGACAGCAAGCCCACACATTTTTTTCCTCTCCACATCCACTGGGAGATACTGAATGAAGTAAAATATTCTGTGGGTCAGCAGTTAGGAAGCTTAGTGGAACTAGCATTCAATAATCCTTAAGCAAAAACTCTCATTTTCCAGTTGATTAATGCATCAATAATTACATAACACTCACCAGGAATACAGCTTTCCTCTTTTAAAAGATGTTGTATTTACGCTAATGAATTTGATTCAAAACCTGAAGTCCATTACCTGTGCCTACAATGAATTTACTGGAGAGGATGCCAAGTAAAACTACATACAGAATTCAAGATTTTACCATTACTCTAAATGAAATAACTAGCAAACATAGAGGATGCTTAATTTCTAAAATATTTCCTAACACATACATATTTTTAGAGATATATTATCTGAGAAAGGGAAATAAAATAATGCTTGTGTAAGAAAACCACTGATCCACATTTTCAGTGACTAACGAACAGTATCAGAACATGCCACATAGAACTTATCACTGCACATTTCATGCCCCCCAGCCTGTGGTTTTTTGGAAGGTTTTACTGTTTGATATATTTTTCTTTCTTATGTGAGGTGTTATTTATTGCCTCTGTTATTTATTGCCTCACAGTCTTCAACTTCTTGATTTCTAGTGTTTAAATGTTTTCATTTCTCTCACCTACTGAAACCATACTAGCCTTTCCTCCTTTCCAAGTCTATTGTATCATACTGGGCAATTATATATACAGTATATTCTTCACTCCTGATACCTCAGGCTTTGCTACAATATCCTTGCAGAGTCACTTATAACATATTTTCACCTCCTTTCATTTGCAGCTACATTTGATTTGTGTGTAAGGCAATATAATCAATACAGTATATGCAGTAGGTACATTTTTTACATAGACACACTAGAATTCCTCACAAGTACTTGAAACTGGTTTACCTACATAACAGAAGATTTATCCTGTTAGATTTTTTTTTTTATGGCATCTACTTTTGGAACAATCCATTCCCGTTCTGTAGGCTTGGAAGACAGTGCTATACTTAAAAGCCATTAAAAATGCAGCTACTTTGCATATTCACAGCTACAGAGGGGATATCCATCGCTGCTGCTTCAGAGCATAAACCAGCCCACGATGACAGAATTAAGACTATTTGGCAGAATTTCCAGGGAAGAAGAGACCACTCTGAGCATATTGTCTGACCCACAAACTCCAGGGTTCTACTTGAAAGGAAGGAAACAGTTTGCAACAGAACCAAGCTTAACGTGAAAGCTAAAATGAAGGAGAATCCACTGCAGTTCAATACAAGATGCTGTAATAGGTTGTAACCATCAAAAACGTGCCTTCTCTTCCTTTTCTGGATTCGTTAAGTTTCAATTACCAGAACTTTCTGTGTCTGTTCTTTCAACAGTAAACTATCCCTGAATCACAAACCTTTTTTATACAGGTACTGGTGGACGTGATATCCTCAGCCAGAGTGAGATACGAGTCTCTAATGCCCAAATCTCTCACCTTGCTCTGAAGCACCTGGCAGTGGTCTCTGTCAGACAGCATTACTGCAGGAGATGAATTGCCATTACCACCACTCATGAATTACCAGCCATTAGAGCTGGCTTCACATTAATTACAGGAGGTAATGCTGCTTGGCACTTATGCAACTTCACATACTGCCTCTCTGAAATGCTGGGACAGGCTACTAGCAAAAACCAGCTAGAGGTGCTTGTAGTGGAAAAGCTTCATTTCATTCCTCACCAGTAACACAAACTGGGTTAAACCAAAAGGAACCTAAGGTCTGTTTAAAACAAAAGGTGCAACAGTCAGAACTCTGATATGTATTTCACCAAATGTGTTACCATGGAACTCCTGAGGTTTTCTTCCAGAGCCCTCTGAGTCATGCTCAAGCTCCCAGGAACTACCATTTAACCTAACATTTTGTAATTGCTTTAAGTGTGTGAAGTTAACTTCTTTATTCACACACCCTAAACAGAACACCAGCTATCCAGTTTTGTACAGAATGGCACTCAAAGAGAAATTCTGAGTGTGCCAAAACAGACTGACTTTGTTGCAAGCACTGTAGCAATGTTTTATTTCTTTCTTCCCATCACATCCAAACCAGAAGGAAAATCTCATTAGCATCGTTTTGGTACTTCTCCATCCAAGCAGCAAGGATGTACAGAACAACCTAAAAATGACCTTATCTGCTCTATTCAGAAGCTGAAACATATCAGTTCAGTGTGACTTTTGGCAGCATTGAACTTTGCAGGAGCTCCTCAAGCCTGCTACAACTATCCAGAGGGGACTGAGAAAGGACCCAAAAAGGGACCAAATGCATAATCATGACACAGAGGAGACACTATATAAAGTCTAAAAGCACTGGACATAAAAACCCAAACAAACCTGTACGCTCTCCCAGGTATTAGAAGCACATACTCTGTAAAGAAGATTCCTTAGCAAGGTAGAAACATATCTAACCTGGTCGACTGTACGTTGTAAGGTTGCTATCACTGTTGCCATTGCCAGAGGTGCAGCAGTTGATGGAGCAGTCATTGTGATTGTTCCCTGTGTTAGGCCAAGTATCTGCTAACCACGGCTGAGTGGCCGGTTCACTGATGTTTAGGAGTCCAGGCCTTTAAAAACAAAGCTTGGTCATTTCAAAAATTAAACAAAAGCATTTTCACACTGCAGTTACACTCTTCTCAAATGGTGAGATATTACAAAATAAAAATACCACTTATCAAAAGGCTTGAGCATTGAAAAACACAGATTGATTCAATTATTTAGCATTTTCAAGTCAGGAGTGAGCAGCCAAGGACAGTTCATTTTGCTGGACTACACTGTAAGTTGGTGTGCAACATTTACCTGTCACTTTGGTTTTCATTTCTTAAATTTTTTTTTCCTTAGTAGGTTACAGTTTTATTTTTCTGTCCCTTCACCCTTTCTTAAAGAAAGCAAGGTAAAAAAGAGGAAATTGGCAAGTCAAATAAAAAATTCACACATGGAAGCAGGATGGATGTGCCTAAGAGCCAAATTTAAAGGTGAATACTCCCAAATTCTTGGTTATTTATGGAGCAAGTTCTCCTCACCATCAGACAGTACTACTGTGGTGCATCAAAGGGAACAGCAGGTAACAGAAACCTCTGTGGCTTGGGAGGATTTGGATCTCACTACCCACGCCGAGTGGGTGACACACACTTGTTCATGAGAAATCCACTCAGCTCCTAAGAGAGTTTAAGGTAATTGGGAATAATGACCACGCAAAAAATATCCAGATATGAATGCTGCATTTGGAATAAAGTGTATTCCTGCCATCAGCAAGCATAAAGAAACAGCATTCCTTGTTTTCCAAGTTGCTGAATTTTTGTAGTGAGTGTGAAAGAACCTATGATGAGTATTGTGTAGATTCTTTGGCAGCTCTTCAGTTTCCACGCTAACAATGCAGTGGCATGTTACAGTCCCACACAATTTAAAATTGCCTTTGGTAACTAAGGTGCTTTTAAAAAATAGATAATTTTAGCTACTGTCATATATACACAGTCCCCTTCTCCTGGGATTTAACAGACAACTTTCCATTTGAAATAGTGCAGAAACTATTTTCCATAATATTAGATGTGATGATCTTCAAAAATAAAATATGCTAATCCTCTTAAACTGCAAGTTGAAAATACAAGCTGCATGCAGTTATTTGTGGGGGATAGAGTCTGTCAGTGCTGCAGGCTTAAGTCATAGACTTAGAATGACATTTAAAAATCTATACATATATTTGTATATATATATATTTCTGTACTGCATATGTCATCTGACAATTTAATATAGGAGGTGATGAGGCTTGACTTGCTGTCAGGCTTACAAATCAGCCAATATGCATTCAGTAGAGAAGTATTTAAAAAAAAAATCTGAAATAAATATACAGCTGTGTAGGCCTGTGAACAGGCCAGCTGATTTGAAATTCCCTGCTTTTTTCCCTACACTCTGCTCTTACAATGAACCTACACCTCAAGGTGTTTCGAGGAGACAGGGCATTCCAGAATGCTGCAGCACTTTAAAAACCTGCGTGCTAGATTTTTGCATAGGGAGTTAAAGATCCTTTGTTTCTAAAATTTACTCTGCATTCACACCTGCTGTCATGTAAGAAGTGTGGTGTGAGGTATATAAGCAGATGAGAATTCTACTAATTGGAGCCATTTAGGTGGAACTGTAGGCAGGAGATGCTTGCATTACAGGTCCATAGCCTGGTGATGATTTGAGATCATAATTTCCAAAGACCTTTAACCTTGGCAGCAAATTTCTTGACTCCCTGAATTTCTGGACTGGGTCTGAGGCAGAGGTGGACAGAGCAAGTGGCTGTGTGGGTGCTGGCTGGAGTCAATCCACCACTATTACCATTACTCAAATCCTGTCTAGAAAAGGGATTGCCACAGAAATGAGTATTTTTTCAGCATCACACAAGTGGGGATTATGTTGAAATGTATCACTGTGACATTTTGAAATCTGAAAAATGCTTTAACATGCTCACATAACTACACTCGGCAAAAATGCTAAACCTTTCCAAAACACTGCAACTATAAAGTAGGGAAGTGAAAACCTTAGGTTTGAATATCAAAGGATGGTTTCATATGCAAAAATAACTTTTTTTTTTTTTTTTTACATTGCAGAACTATGTTTCATATCCTACAAAATAAGTTACATCACACATGCTGTCAATGCTATATATGTAAATGAACAAAACCAGCATAGATGTTTGCACCTTGAATCAATTACATTGTTAGATTCTGGCACTGCTGCTGAAAGCTAGGACAGTAAAATTGAAGTTGATTTTCTAGAAGTACCAAAATTACTGTGTACGATGTAGACACCTGTGGGTTCATTTCTGCCCTCTATATGAGTGTGCTTCATCTAGCCTGTGCTGTGGGAAGAGTGAGAAAGCACAGTGGCACAAAGAACACAAAGGATGTTGGCTAAGTATCTTTTTGAACAACTCTCAGAGAAAGAGAGGGTCTATCTCTCTCCTCTTGTATTTTCTCACTGTCCTGGAGTAAGGGCAGCAACCCAGTGATTTACAGATTTGTCCATTCAAAAATCACATGGTAACTGTTCTAGAAGCTTCCCTCCATGCTTCTATGGCCATGACAACGCAGCAGCACACAGTGCTGGACAGGGATATCTGCAATTGCTCATAATATGCCAGGTCCAGCTGCAGCAGGAGCTGAATTGCTTCACCTCTGCACAGCACTCAGGTAAGATTGGGAATGCTTTATTTTATGCCTAATCTTCACAATTACCAAATGTTTGCACAGTGTTGCAAATTAGGAATCACAAGATGCCGCTTGTGAACAGGAATTGTTACAGGACTGTGTTGCCCAGCTGGTCTGAGATTTTAGCATCATGCCAAATCTTTGAATGTGACCTAGAAAAAGAATGGTGTGCTGCTAAAGCACCACTGCCCTGACCTGCCTTTTTGCTAAAACCATTACTTTTCTTCCCGAAGAAAACTTCACCTCTACAGAAGAAATGTAAATGACTGTTTTCTCCATGGCCATTCGTTCAGTAATAACATAAACCCAGTGAACAGGCCTTAGTTAAATCCTCAATCTGGAATGGGCCCAGTTCATAGAATGGGGGGCTGTTTCCCTCTCCTTCAATGCCCCATCTATTTTAAGCAATGCTTTAACTGTTTTGCATTCACAGAGAGACTTTTTTCTTAAAATGTCACCTTATAAGCTGTTTATGTCTTCAACAATTTTTTCCAATAAACGTTTTCTTTCTTTGTAGTGTTTGTGAAGCAGCTATATTTCTTAATCTTCATAAATGCCACGACTTAATTACTTTTACTCCCTTAATCAGGTGGTAAGCCAGGTCTTTATTTTGAAGCTAAAGCACTCCCTCTGCTGTTTATTTTTTGAGATGCAGTTTTTGCAGGTTAACAAAGCTGAAAATATTTCAAATAATGTTTTGGAAATCAACCTAAAAACCCAAACCATACACTCTCTTTCTAAACATAAAATATATGGCCAAAATGTGTAAATTAATATATGAACTAAAATGACACATCTTTGCAAGTGATTATTCTGCCATCACTTACAAGGACAATTGAATTCCTGGAACCCTTGAATTTTTTTGAACACAATTTATACCTATAAGAATAAAGCACATAATTACCTGCCTCCACTGCTTACGGCCTCTCCTCCTCTCTGATATGTTACTGAAATAGTTAAAGATAAAAAAGAAGGAAAAAATTTAAAAATCATACAAGACTCCTTCAATAATAATGCTTATTTTGCCTTTGTTTCACTTTAGCTAAGACGGTAATTGTGCATTGTTTATACATTAATTCTGAGTCTTATTCTGCAAGCTAGTGCTTCAAATCCAAGTTTAGACATAATACTTGTGTTGCTTGATAACTGCTAGTCCTAGCCCCAACAGAGATTTTTATTTCAGTTCTGTTCTTAACACACACACACACACACACACACACACACATTGCTTAAGAAAGCAGGAAGCCATACATCACGTTGAACTTATTCTTAACATAACTCTGCTGACTTCAGTGGAGTTACTCTGTGGAAGAATTTAGGTCATATATTTATTTCATGAATGGCTAGATGTTAGAGCTTTGCTCTACCTTATTATTTTGGCAAGATTAAAGAGGTAGCATGATTCTATAACAGGCCTTACTTCCAACGTAAATAATGGCTCATTACAGCTGAAGCTACTGCAAAAACAAACGCTCTTTCTGAATGTTACTGCAATACACTCAGGGAACAAGCACACTCTAGAAGTCCACAGAGGGTCCACGTTTTATAACATTTTACAACTGGATTTATAAATTATACTAAATAATCTAAAATTTTAAATACATAAATCTTGGTTAAAGAACAGTCTGGTATTAGAAAGAATACTTTCTAAATTAGAAGGAATAGTTTTTCTAGCATTTAAGAAGTATTCTCCACTAACAAAGTGGATGTCCACAAGCATTTGTTTGTTGGCATGGCTTGCATATCCTTCACAGGAAGGAAGATGTTTGAGAAGTTAGCTTTTGGGATGCAAACATCCAAGAAGAAACAGTGCTATAAATTTTGCAGGTTTGCATTGGGTTTGGCAAAGGGTTAAGGAGACTGCCTCCCTGCAAATGCTGATGCATTCTACACTTTCCAGCTAGGAATGTGCTGAAAACAAGCAGCCAAATTCTGCTCTTTAGAAGAACTCCAAAATGGGAGTCTGCAAGAGAGAGATAAATGCTGGCAGTGATTACAACAACAGGATTAAAATGTAGGATGCATTCCTACAGGTAATGCTTTTACTGTAGGTAATGCTAAAGAGGAGGGCCTGCTTCCATTTAAAGTCAAAGTATGACTGAGATGCTGGATTGAAAAAAAAGGATTTTTTTCCTTTAAGTGTTTTACATGCTTTATGTTTTTCCCAATTTCTCCTTTAAAAATCTCAGGGCTATTTATTTTGCAGCTCTGACATATCTGAAGAAACCCTGATATTTCCTTTTAATGTTAAGAATCCAATGGAGAGACTAGATGTTAGCTTCTACCTCTGCAGAATTTCAGTGGCTTGCTACAATGGAGATTACACCAGGAGCCCTCTGTTTAGCCAATTAAAGTAACAGAAAAATAATAAGAGTTTGAATTATTCTCCACCGAGGCACTCGGAGGCCTTCAGAAACACTGAGGGCCACTCTGGCTCATGCTGCACGGGAAGCAGCTCCACTGAACAGAACAGGATGGCTTCTGAGAGCAGGCACTCTTCAGTTTGGGTAAAAGCTCGTGGGTGAGGCTCTGACCCAGCCCAGCCCGGGGTGTGCAGGCACATGGGGTTTGCCTCCTCTGTGGTCCAGCCTGGAGGATGTAACTCGGCTGCTGCACAGAGGCCACATGAGTGCAGTGCTGATTGCGAGCTAATATTCCCTGGGAAACTGTGTGTGCAGAGGAGGGGGGGTGGTTTTTACTCTGCCTGGATGTACATGTCCTGCGAGTCTCACAGGTCTCTTGTGAAAACGCAGGATTTAGAACAAAGGAGGAAGAAACAAGCTGTGTGTTCACTCAGGCTGTAGCTAAAAGAAAAGCAGAATACTGGTGGGTACAGAATGTGTTGGATTTTATCCACTGCAGAGGATGAGCTGCTCAGCTGCCAGACTGTAGGACCCACTGAAGGTCAGCTCTACATGATGGAAAGGCTCTCATGGGCTTTGGTGGGCTATGGTTCAGATTATGACGTATTTTGCACATTTCCAAACAAAAAGAAACAGAAGGTGATTTTAAACTCACACTGAATTTGAAATGCACCTCTGTTTAAGCTGAACAGGGTAATTATTTTAAAACTTCATAGCAAAACACCTTTTAAGGCAGCAAGCAAAGAAATTACAACCGCTCTAACACTTTGATTTTCTGTATCTTCCGAAGCAGACAACTCCGAGGTCACTGGATTAATGCAGATTCAGAGGAAAGAAAAGGAGCCAATATTTCACCAACTATAAGCCCATTGAACCCCTTTCAAGTCAGCATCTGGCCTCTGCTAAGTCATTCCTCCTCCATCAGAAGCACCTTTTGCATCGCTAGATGTGGGAGGCCACGCTGCTCCATTGGAATATGCAGGAAGAGAGCCCGGGCTGTACAAACTGACAGGATCATGCTACAAAATGGCATGCTAGCGTGGAATGGTGTGCTATGAAATGGTACACACAAACAGAAAACACTGTCAGCCACAAAGCAAATGCACGCTACTCAGAGAACAAATAATGATACCTGTCATTAATGACATTGTTTAAGAAAACCCCTTCGGAACAGCTGGGCTGGTTGGTTATGCCAGAGAAAGAGAAACAGTACCACAAACACATGCTTAAGTAACAAAGAAGGGGGGAAAAGTGCAAATATATACCTGTTGGTGTGAAGGTAAAAGACGGGACTGAAAAATCAAAACAAAATACAAACTGGTTATTAAGCTGAAGAGAGAAAGGGAAACATACCACATTAGTATAAATCTAGCAGACAGCTGAACATAAAACAAATACATATAACTAATCCACTAGTTCAGTCACATTGATATAAAAATAAAATTAAAATTGCAATTCAGAAAGAAGATTGTCTCTGCAGATACTATTCTGGAAAAAAAAAAAAAAAAAGGCAAAAAAAAAGCCAAAAGCTTGATAGTCTATTGTGCTCCTGAGGGGATGAGACTGTGGTTTAGCCTTTCAGTTTGGTATTTTAAGTTTTTTCTGAAAATCCTAGCACAAACAAAACCCCCACACTTAATCATCCTAGAATGCAGAATGACAAATTCCTTAACAAAGCCTTATCAAGGTCCTATTGAATCTTATCTGCAGTTCACTAAGTAAATGCTCATTACACTGAACTAATAGGCACACTTAAGTATTCAGTAAGGAAATAATAATCATAAAAAGGAACAAAGAGAACTGCTGTTTTACTGCCTCTGAATCAAGACTGGCACCAACTCACTGTAATAAAGGCACTAAAACCTACTGCAGCAATTAATTTTTGTTTTCAGAGATGAGACTGTTAAACAGAGTTATTATCTTTCTTTCTTAAATAATCACAAAAAAAAGAAGAAAATCTCCCTAGATATAACACCTTTCTACCTTTCAACCCTTGGCTTTAAGAGAGAAAGGTTAACAACAGAACAATGACACTGCTTGACAATCTTCTCTCTCTCAGCTACTACAAATCCTCTTTGGATCAATAGGGTCTCTAATCCAAATACAGAGCACCAGCATCTGCTCTTCCTATTAGCACATGCTCCCCCTCCTGTCGACAAGACAGTATTGTTTTCCTCTCACTGATGGCAGAACAAGGCTAACATTGCCCTTTCTGATCTAATGACAGCAAAAGGTAACAGAAACAATCAAATATTCACTAAAATAGCCTGGAGACAGAAGTTGATCAGCAAAGCCAGCACAGAAAGAAAAGGTTCTGGCTAAGAGAACAACTTCTTAATCTTATTTTTTTAATAACTCTAAAGTTTGTGGAGAGTGCAGTGTGTCTTATTATAATTTAGGATATGCTGTAGATTTGCCCCCTTTTTACCAAGCCAATTTACTTCCAGGGATATGACACTAAGCAAAGAAAGACAAATTGAGCATTTGCCCATTTCAGGCTGCATTTGCAGCAAAGCTCTTTATCTTGGGAATACCATTGTATTTTCTTTGAGTTAGGCCTTTTCACATAGTCAAGTTTAATTTAGTTACATTCAAAATATAGAACCATAGTAACAAGCTTTCATTAAAATAGAACAGGCATTTAAACCTGTGCTATTCAAAAGAGAATCAAGAATCTCAAAATTAACTGGCAATCACAGGGACATGAAAAATAATCTTGAGCTACTGTCTTGTTACTCTTCTGTGAGCTAAGTACTACACCTAGTTTAGTTTCTTAAGGAATTGAGGAACAGAGGTGCAACTAGAAGAAATCTTATTGCTGCCACAAGAAAGAATGACTTAATTTGTAGAGCTTCTATTAATAAACTCTTCCGAGTGTGTAAGACTGCTAGTACAGTATGTATGTGTGGGAGTAGTGAAGTATTTTAACAGATGACAGGCCTGAAGCTAAATATAAAAATAAATAAATGCAAGACTGAAGAAAGTTTGGGCTTGCAGTGATGACTTGATGAACTGCAGAGTGGCGAACTACTTTGCAATTCATATCTCACTAAAGATAGGGTTTGTCTTTGAAGAATACTTGGTACCAGAGATACAGACCCTACTTTTTTGTATACTTTCATTTTAAATTCCCCCCAAATTACACAAAAGATATTTTCACAGATATTGAAAAACACAGCTGTTTTGAACAATAGCTGATGTCACTGAAGTAGCCATTTTAAAGGACAAATTGTATGCCTTTTGCTTAATCATAGGTACTGGTGAAAGTACAGTGATGTTAGTGTGATAGAGCTGTAGAAAGGCAGTGTGGCAGCATGCTATTAGTAAAACAAAACAGCGCAGGCCAGTGCGTGGGGGGCTGTCCTACCTAAGAAATCCCAGCAGAACAGAATCAGGGGTGGAATTCCTTCCCAGTTTCCTTGGCTGCAACTCCACTACAACCACTGTTCTCGGAGTCTACATTGGTACTTAAATAGCAAGGAGCACATCTCAACTCTGCAACACTCTGGACTTACTTCCACGTTTCCACTCACTCATTTGCTATTTTTAGCACTGCTTCTGTTACATGGCAACACATTGCTGATGTTTAAAACCATTTGTGCTTGATTTGCCTGTCTTGCCCATAACACATTCATTCTTGAAGGGACTAAAGAATGTAATCTCATGACACCTTTCATACATGAAGATGTGTCCACCTTTTAAACCTAGGCCTAACTTCTGATTGCTAAATGTCAAATGCAATCCGTCTAGTTCTTCAAAAGCAGGATCTCCCATTTCCTGATTCATTCCAAAATTTACAGTTCTCACTCTACGAGTGCCTATGAGGTCCTGCTCTGAGATGTAATGAACTGTAGCTAAATGAATTCAGCTATAATTTCCAGGCTGAGCCTGGAAATTACTTAATCTGGAGGAGTCAAGTTTTTGTTCCAGAAGATCTTCCAGGTAGAGATTCTAGTTTTGTTTGTCAGAGAGTATACTGCAAAGCACTGCTTGACCACTGACAATGTGATATATAAGAAGTATCAATAATGTGAAATAGCATGAAAATGAAGAGTGCTTTAAGTTAGCCCCACTGCTGCCATTCTAACCAAACGCAGATGCAGGATGTGATAGCCCCAGAACTCAGTCCCAGCCAAGGGTCTCATGATAGAATTTATGAAAGGAGTCTTGGAAAGCAGACTAACTGTTGTGCTTTTGCAAACAGCCACACTTCCCCAGAACAGAAGAAACTCAAGTACACGCACCCAAAGTGTTACTGCAATGCACACACCACCGTTAGCACTCCCAGCAGCAGGCAAAGCACTCAACAGGGGGACGAGGAGGTACCATCCACCTGGCTCCTCTTCAGATGGCACCATGTCAGAGAGCAAGGACACACTGGAAACTCCCAGCCTTAAACCCATCTCTACATCTCTCATTTGTAGGAGCATCTTTATAAAAAGCTACTCCAGGTATTCAGCTTAAGACTTAGGCTCTAAAGCCAGACTTAGCACGTCATGTAAATATTGCTGCTCTCTGCACTGGCTCCCGACCCACACTTCATGAAAGTACTGAAGTAAGCTGGTAATTCCTTATTCGAGCCTTAGAAGAACAAGAGACTGATAACAAAATAAACAGGCAGCAAACAGGCATTCAGCAGCCAGCAGACTGAAATAGATAACAGGGCACCTTTTCTGATACCAGCATAAGTACTCGTGAGTCCGTTCCTCTTCTTCCTGTGGCGATACAACCAGATGCTGAAGACCATGAGGATAATCCAACAGGCTGCACCAATTCCAGCAATAAAGGCAGGCTGCTTTACTACATCAGAGATCTGCTGGGCTAAACTGACTTGATCTTCTGAAGACACGGGGTTTCCATGAGAATCTGAAACAGAGATACCCGTAACAGCCAATTAATTTGAATGGACGACTGTAAAAGGCATCATGAAAAGAGCTGACATAATTGCAGTCCAGTTTCTCAAGGTAAAATCCTTAAGACTGCTCTTCAAAATCTCTTATTTACAGGTCTAGACAGAAGTGGTTTGTTTTCCATACAAGACAGGCACCTCCACCATCACTGACTTTTGTTTGCTTACAAAAGCTGCTAAAATCAGGTACACGAATAGAAAGGCTCAAAAATTATAAACTTGTGGACTGCTATTTTTTATTTTTCTTTCATTTTAACAAAGCAACATCAGCTTCAGAAAATTACTCAACAAATCAGCAAAGAACACACCAAGTAAAAGAAAGCTCTAGTATGAAACACGAGTAGTAATGTGATTGGGTACAAGTCAGCTCCCCAAACATCCACCCTCAGAACAGACAATCACAGTTACAAATTTAAACTACATTCACATGAGGTTGGTATTGAGGAAGATATTTTAATCTAGCAGTTCCTGACAGATTACTTAAATCTTGTATTACACAGTCTAATGTACTGCTTGCAGTCTCTCAGTCTCTCACTTTGACCTCAGTTAAAAAAAGACTGAATATTTAAAAGGATGTAGAAAAGTAAAACTACAAAATAACCAATCCTGCCCCCTTAAAAGAGAATGAAAAAGCTAAAGGATAACTAAAACATTATTTATGAATTTCTAAAAATAGCCAAGAAGTCTTATTAGTAATGAACAAGCAGTGCTTTTCAAAACCAGCTTAGCCTTAAATATCTCACATCAAAATAAAGAACATGTATTTTTCCACAGATTATTAATTAATATTTTTTTTTTAATAGAGACAGCACCTTTAAGAATTGGTCTTTTCTGCTCTTTCTGTATTGAACTTTTGCAGGAACCTTCTAGGAACAGCAGTAAGAAGATCCAGTTAGTGACCAAGCTTTCAAACTGAAGTGAAGCAACTCAAAGCCAAAATACTGCCTTCCTGATGCTTTACCACCACAGTGAGTGCTCACTGGAAATTTCATTACTGCACAGGGCGAGGGCAAGAATTCAAAGCCTTTACTCAGAGCGGATATTGCTTTACACATTCCACAGCTTGGTCTTTGAAATACCCACTTTTACTCCTGTATAAATCCAAGAGATAGTTGCTTTATACTACTGGTAGTGACATCAAATTCAGAATGAGAGATTAGTGTTTTAAAAGAGAAAGGTATTGTTATTAATTCTATTAATATGAACTGTGTAAGAAATGAAAACCTATTTGCTTAAAACCAGTATATTTTCTTTATGAACTAAGCAGTGAATAGAATTTTTTTTTATGATGGAATCTTGCATTATTCCAAAATAAGCATAAATAAAATAAAAGAAACTGCAATACAAACAAGAGATGGAATCACAAAAAATGATACAAATAACAAACCTCCCCTGGAAAAAGATACCTTTTTGAATGGAAATGGTTAAATTAATAACAGCTTCTTCCAGTGAAGTATTCCAGTTTCCAGTTTTTGCGACCTTGAAGTCAAATATCTATTTTGCCGAGAAATCATCCCCGCCTTTGACTGCTACCTTATTGGAAATTTTATTTCATATTTCAGCTCTCTTTATCTTCTGTGATCCTAAGTGCACTGCCTAGTCTGAAAGTTCACCAGGCAGCCTCATTCTTTTCTTACTAATACACTCTTTGTATCTGCAGGGTTTATGGATTTCATGCCTATTTGTGCAAGGTTAAGATGGGTTGCTTCAGATTTTATGGAGACAGCCAAGTGAAGTTCCACACAAGTGGCCAGATGGGCTTAAATGTATAAAGTATACTGTGACCAATGAATTAAAGCTGTCATCTCATCTTTTGTCTCTCTCCAGCTGAGGCCATATTAAGATATGAAAACTTGCATCATCAGTCTCCTTTTCAAAATGAGTAATTTCTGTGTTCTTAAACAGCTACAGTTCCTTATACAACTTAATGGAGTAGAATAAAACATTTATGGAGAGCCTCTGGTATTGAATAAATAAGAGTGATAAATATTTTTTGTCTCATCCTTAAAATATATATTTTAAAACAATAAATCCAGGAGAAAAAATAATCACAAACTCAAAAACCAAATAAGAATGTTTTTTAAATTTGTCAGCAATTCAGCCGTACAGAAAGACAGTACTTCTATACACAAACATTTTGCATTGATCAGTCAACATGTGTCTGAATATTATAAAATCCTGAAGAATCTCTTCGAATGTTTATTATTCTGATTTTTAATTAACATTAATTTCATGCTATTGTTTTACTTGCCACTGCAAGTGCACGAACAGCATAATAATAAACTTGCTTTTAAGAAATCAGGCTTATGGCACATCGAATATGGGTGGACTGTTAGAGCCATTACATAAGCTGGTATATATCTATGCATGTGGGAAAGAGAAAAATGCATCTATGTTCACAGACAGGCAAACAGCATCAGAGAAGAGGAGATGGAAGAGCTTTCAAGAGGTCACGTTTGACTACATCCTACTCCTCTTATAATTCAAGAATAGAAAGTAAGCTACATATAAAGAGAATGAAATTTAGTGATCTCCTCATCACTAAAAACTTCCAGGAACATTATCTTGGAAGCCTTTCTTTGAGAAGGGCATCTTCCCTCTCCCTATTAGCCCTGTGAGATCCTGAATGATCAGTCATGAAAATAACTCCTGAACTAAAAAAAAAAACAACCCTATTTTTTCTTCATCCCAGGAAATTTCTGGAACTTTGACTGATACATAAATGATTCATAATGAACATTCCTGTTCCTGCTTGCACGCTTCAGGGAGCTGTGCCAAAATAATAAGCGAACATAAACATTCTATGGCAAAGTGCATCCTACTGCCAGAGCAGCAGCCGCAGCATTTAATGGACTTGAAAATGCCTCAGAGTTGTTGGAGCAGGCTGAACTCCCTGAAACCAGCATATTATCACAGTGACTCATCCCTTCTTCTACCCCAAGATAAGAGCTTTCTTTTTAATCACAGATAATGTTGCTATGGCTATTGCTCACAAGCGACTCGATTCGAATGTCTTGAAGCTCCAAGTTTCAAACTTCAGTGAAAACTAATTAGAATTTATATAGAGAAGAACTGGAACCTCTAATCCTCTAATGCTAAATATTCATATAAATAATAATAATAATGTGAAAGCTAGCATTTAAGTTGCTAAATGATAAATAAAGGATTAATATCCATTTAAGACTGGAATGACAAAGACTCAAAAAAGACAGGAAATTCCAGGTTCACAGGTGTGCAAGCAACCTTAACTTTGCCATGTACACGTACAAGCCTGTGGAATGGTACTTCTCCACATGTGTGCCTCATTCAGTACACAAAATGTACAAACAGTGAGAAGGAATATCTAAATGGTGCTGACATTGCTAATTCTGGCAATTAAAAACTTGCAAAACACCTGAAACCTGTAACATGTTGTCTGAGTGTGTTCTCAAATATATCTGTGCATGATGCAATATGAAAATTATTTGGTAAAAGATTACCAAGGTAAAGATATACTATTTTGTCTTCTTTCTAGATGTGTGTTTCCCAAACTGATAAAATATTAATTGTGCACTTCAATCTTATACAGCCTGAGGAGACAACACCAAACTGATTTGGAAGGGTTTGCTGTGAGGGTGAAAAATAAAGATTACTTTCTTCAAGTTGTTTGCAGACCACAAACAAAAATATCAACAAAAACCCCCTTACAACTATCACACTCACAGTACCTTAAGGGCTGACAGAATAATATCCTGCAGGCATGCTAGCTAGTTCACAAATCACATCTCTTAAATGAAGCAATTAGAATAATAAAGATTCAATGAGACTTTCTTGTGTTTTGTACATTTGAGACACCCACTGGTTGAATAATACACTCAACATTTACAGTAATTGTGCAGACATCTCTTAATAAATAACTGCATACCACATATTTGCACAAATTATGTGTTTAAGAGTAACATTAGCTGCAGTTGTGAGGCTTCTCAGAGCTGGCACCGAAAACAAAATATGTCACAACCTGTTCCAATGTCACTACTTACTTGTCAACAAGCATAGGTAACACTGCCAAGCTACCACAGGTAGTATCCCATCACTCTACAAAAGCTAGGCTAGAGATCAGCAAAAAAACTGTTTGCTAATTCTCATCTTTCTGTACAGAGCATTTCTGTAAACAATGTCTTCAAGTTACATGTTGTGACAAGAAAAAAAGGGTTCTCTTGAAATTCTATGATTTTGTTTCTCCACAGCACATTGTTATAGGCATAATGTAATGAGCTGTGGCTAGGTCTCATGAAATTTTTTTCCTTAACACCAAAGCTTTTGCAGTCTTTCTTTATGTAAAATATCATTTTTTCTTTTAAAACAAACAAACAAACAAACATTTTTTTTTTTTTCAGTCCTTGGAGTTCCACAGAAGGCTTTAAAAGGTCATTCAAAAGCCAAGAAGTAAATTCAGAAGCTTCACACAGGGTGTTTTAAGGAGACACATAATTTTTCAGTTGATCTCATGATTTTATGAATAACAAGCAAGTTATTTCGTTGGCTCGTCCCTGGTGGCAGGGGAAGTCTGGGGTACCACAGCTCAGTGAGCTGCTTCATGTCAGCAGAGACGTGGAAAACGAAAGAGCTTTGAGATTACAATTTGTACCTGTCTTTGTAACAGGTTAAGTGCGTGCACGAGGTCATTTATCACAGCTCAGCTGATGCATGGGACTGCGACTGCACGCCTCAGCTCCCAGGGAATCCAGTGTCTCCTGTCCTCCCCTCTCGCTCGGGAAGGCGGCCCCCGAAAGGTGAAGCTTCCTCCTGTCACACACCCGGCTGAGACTCTGCCCAGGCACGTCCCCGAGTCACAAACCTGGGAGCATCCCACGCAGGCTCAAAGAGGAGAGCCAGAGCCAGCCACAGCCTGGTCTCACGTTTTTGTATGAAAAACACATTATAAACATTATAAACACTTTAAAAAGCGAGCCCCAGAATCACACAGTATATTCTGTGTCAGAAACGTTGTAGCTTGAAGCTGTCACACAGTTCTTAGAGCACACACATACCGGGTGTCAGGACTGTTTCAAACCTTCTACAGGAAGCATCCTCAGTCCTCCTTCCTCCCCCTCCCTGGCCTCCCTTCCCTCTCTCTGTAACAATGTAATTTATTGCCGGTGAAAAGTGCCAGTTGATGACATCAACAAATTAATTTTCTTTCCTCAGAAAGCTACCCAGAAAATTCTGCTCCACCCCCACGCTGGGAGCACTTCTAAGAACTAAGAATCCAGTTCCTTGAGGGGGCTGGAGGAGAACTTGCATCACAGGGCAAAGTTGGATAAACTGCAGCCATTCTTCTACCTGGATGATTTTAGGTTGATCTGTACTACCAAAGAGTGCTACCTCTTTAATTTAATTAATTAATAAATTAATTAATTTAATTTAATTTTAATTTAATTTTAATTTAATCTAATTTTCAGCAGCCTCCTGCAGTTGCTGAAAGGGTTGCAGCACCATCCAGATATTTCTTTGTTCTCTTTCTTGTGGCATGGATCTCCACAAGACTCCTGTCTCCACATCTTTGCCATGCAACAACCAAATTCTGGGATTTACTACAGTACACCTAGATTTGGCCATTCCAGTTAATTAGAGGCAAGCAGTGAAAGCAAACTCCAACCATGAGGAAATATGTGTATTCTAACAGACTTGCACATCTGAGCACCTTGCAAGGCGTGGGATCACTTCTTGTTTTCTAACATAGTGCCAGTAAAGGCCAGGAACCCAGAAGTGGGCAAAAACCTTACCCTGACACTCATTTGTTTCTTTTTTCCACTTAACATAACCTTAAAGTGATTAAGTTCCATTATAAAATTCACCTTCATTTAGCATTTGCTTATCATCAGACAAAAAGGGGGGGGAAAAAAGTGGTTATGGAGCCTTTGGCCTTGAACATTTGAAGTTATCCTCATAAACCTCACTAATGCAGCATTTTCAAAACCTAAGCCATGTAGAATAAACTTGATTTTGAGTGGCTGTAGAAAGTTGTGAATGGTAGCTGGCTGTAGGGAGGAACAATCCAACAAATAACTACAGGGTTTTCCAGTAATAATTACATATTAATGGAATATCATACAAGCTGTGTGCAATTTTATTGCAAAATCTCCATCAATGTAATTGGGAATCATATACCTGTCTAATTTAAGTAAGCTAAAGATGGCCTTTGTTTTAATACCTAAGGAAATGTACATGTAATTTTCCATATTAGTTGCTCTGTCTTGTTTTCACATGCTCTTAATTATAGATTTTTAAATACAACAAGTGAAATAAGAAGGTAGATCTACTAATGATACAGAGACGGACGGGACATAAAGTCCAAAGCAACGAGCTGAGCTTGCTTTCATAATTATATACTGTAATGATAAGGCATTCTGCTCCAGGCATACCAGTAAAGTGGCACATGACTAAAAGCTACTTTAAATAATCTTCAGCTAACCAACAACAAAGATGCATTTTTCCCAGAAACATCCAGGAGCAATGTCCCTGGTTGACATTTATGACAGAGATGTTTGGTGTAAATGAGATTAGAGGGTCAAATTATAGTAAATCACTTGTGTACACCTTTTTTCCTGTGCTCAGATTATTTACTAGCTTTCACACATAGTTGATATTTATTGTGCCTAATTTCAGGATGCTTGTTTTTTTGCTTCAGTAATGACAAAATCTGATCAAGACAAATTACGTCCCTGAGGTGAATCAACACCTAGTGATTCATACTCCCCTACAAGTTTTATTACACCAGTCTTAAGGGTGAAAATTCACTTTGAAAAGTCAACAACTAAAAAGCACTGCTGAACTGGGAGATTAAAAAAAACCCTGTGTTGTTTTAATCCCACCTGTAGAATGCAGTTCTAAGGCAAGTTTAAAACCAGAAATGCCAAATCCTGCTATTCCAGAGATCAAGTAACACTATCTATTTCACTTGCCCTGAAAGTATTTCTGGTGCCATAAAAGACGAGAGTAAACAAACAGAAATCACCCAAACCAATAGGCAGGATTACCAGGAAGCTTACCTAACTGGATAAACTGGGGATCGCTTTTCACTCCAGGTCCTGCCCCAGTGCTTGCTGCCACTTCCACACTGTATCGGATCCCGGGAACCAGGGAGGGGATGACTACGGAAAAGGTGGTTCCATCCACTGTCTTGTTTATATGGTATCGACTTTCATTGCCAAGGCACCAGACCTGCAGGGAAGCAAATGCACAGCACATATAAATGTTCAAAATTCAACGCTGCAGGATGAGAAGAAGGAAATTGGCACGTTCTTTTCTTCTGGATAAAGAAATTTACACTTTGTGTCACTGTTCTAACATCTGCGGTCGTGGATTGCTGTCCTAGGCACTCTATGAATACTGAAAAGATACTTCTTGTTCCAAAGAGCAGCTCCTACTACTACCATTACTTGATGAGTTTATCACAATTCATTTAGAGTTCAACAACTGCTAATGAAACTACAAGCACAGAAGAAATGAGGGAAGCCCCACAGCCAAGAACTGTTCACATAAACAACCAAGTAAGAGCACTCAGTTAAATGAATTTGCAATTCTTTTCTTCAGGAATTATGTGTCAGTCAAGTGCACAAGCAAGTCTTTCATCACATGACACCCTAAGAGAACTGATGTCATGCTGGAATCCAAAAGGTTTTGGTTTTTCCTTTTTTTTTTTTAGATGGCAGGAAGGGGCAAATATTGAGTGATATGCTGCCTTCTAATTGAGACGACAGCATGACATCAGATCTCATTTTTTGTTTGAGACCAAAATACAGGTCTAGTGACTTCAAATCACCACTTCATCTACTACATCAGTGAAATTAAATGGCTGGGAGAAACAATATGATGAGATACCTTTATCTCTTCAGGCCTGAACCATTGATGTGGCAAATGCTTTTAGGAGGATAGCTGAACTCCCAACTGCTATTCAAGGTGAAGTAGCAGCTAATCTACATCTGCTAAAAAAAAATCATGAAGCTGCACCTATTTCCTTTTTGTCCCCTTTCCACAAATGTATTGCTCTACAAAGAACATTTATCCAGAAAGTTAAATTAGTTAAATTCAATACTTTATCTGTAAAGAAGCAAACTTGGATGAGAACAGCAGCATATCTGAACCCGGGCCGATTGTACACGGGAGGGAAGATTTTGCTTTCAACATATGGAGCTCCTGAAAGATTTAGTACCCAGATAGCTGCTTTAAATCCCTTGTGCAATTCTGCTGCTGTGGAGATTGCCAGGTGAGGGGGATAGACTTTCACATGTAGAACAATTGCTACAGCCCTTTCTGTACAGCCCTTTCTGCCTGGACACTGGAAATTTTATCTCACCTTCAGGACATTGTAAAGAGCCTTTTTCCTTCTCTAGATGCCATGGACCGAAACAAGGCTAGTGGGACACTGTGAGGATGTGAAATCCATCTTAAGTTCCTTTGAAATCGAATCCCAGCACAGGATATACATTAGTGCTGCTGCAGAGCAGGTCAGAGCACATGGAGAGAATCTCCTTTTTGTATTCTGGTACTACATAGAGACTGTTTCAATCAGTACTAGGAGTAAAACTATTACTAATATTGCTCTTGAATCCTAAAGGATGGTCATGAAAATGCTCTTATGCAAATAAGAACCCAATTAAGTGAGAAAGAAAAGACTTAAATCCCCATTTTGACTTAGGTCATTTTCACAGAAAATGTTACTGCCACCTTCTAAAATGGTGCATATGCAAACAATGAAAACCATTTATTATGTACTTGTAATCATGAAATACTAATTCAGAAAAAAGAGGTTCTGTTCTTATGCACTCAAGTACATGGAGAAGTGCATGAAATGAGAATGGTAGGTTAAGCATCAAGTTGTTCAGTACTTGCCATCCTACATTTGATTGTATACATAAACAGGCAAGTGAAAATGAACTTTTAGAATGTTATAAAAGGAGGATGAATTTGCATTATAACAGAACGTAAGCGAAGAAAGGATTAGTATAACAAGAGAACTTCTAACTTTGTGTCAGGGAAGGAGAAAATTACTTATATGCTGTGAATTTGAATTTCTGGGGGTTTGTGTGTGCTACTGACACTTCTTCAATTAAGATAGTATCCTTCTTCCTATTTATTTTATCCTTTAATTAAAGTAGATACACTCTTGCCTTTGATCTGAGTTGTGGAGAAAATAATGAACCGCCCCACATATGCGTATCTTTTTTTTTTTCTAAGAGAAAACAGAAGATAGAAAAAACAAAAAGGAAAGAAAAAAGAGAAAATTTCACAAGACTTCTATGTGAACTTTTTTCTTGATGTTAGTTCTTAATCTCAAATCACTAGTTCTGCATTTATTTAGTTTTTTTTTACAAAACCAGTAATTACATATAGCAACTTAAGTAGGAATGGCATATATATTTTCACAATTTTTTTTTTTTTATGTCTGTTTTCTGTCCATGGTGAAAATCACAAAGGAAAATAATGGCATCGATGCAACAAATATAGATGCAAAGTGTGGCAGTGTGCCATCTACTGCTACACAAGCACTACAAGGTGCTTGCTCCAGCACCTGGTAGCCTGTCCCCTCAAAATCCTAGGAGGTGGGGTAGGGATTATATCTACTCAGAAATGTAAATTTCCTGACTTTTATTGTTGTGTCCTTTCAACCTTAACATTCCTCTGATGCAGTTTCTTATTGGAAATAATTCCATCTCTCCAGCTCAAGGTCTGTCTTTAAATGGAGTAACTTCCCAAGTATTTTTTCCAATTACATTATATTATATATCTGAAACTAGGCCATAAGCAGATTTTTTTTACCAGTTGACCAAGTTCTGAAAAGGATTTTATTATTTTAAATTGACCATGAAGCTTAGCAATCTCTTCCCTTTCCCATTTTTACTGAGAGGAAAAAAAATCTGAATGAGTTTTGATGTCTAGCAATATGTTTATAGCACTGTGTTTAAACCTGAAAAATAGCCAAGACATTCTCATTTAGAAGATTTTCTCAATAATGTGCATTTGCAGGGGGCTGAAACCAAAGTTCCTGCCTCTCCATGGCTACAAAGCTTACTTGATATCCACAACTAAACATTTAAAACTTCTCTAGCTTGCTTAGGAAAAATAAACTTCATTTAATTTGCTATGTAAATTATCACAAAAATTTTAAACTCCAAATACAGTCTATGCTCATAACTGAATAAAAAACAATAAATATTTTTAATGTACTTTCAATTTGTTAAAAATTAAGTAACATAATGAGAACCGTGTTTGGAAGAAAAGAAAAATTTCTATGCACTAACAGATTTATTATCATAGAAGCACATTCTTTCCTTGAAAGTTTTCCACTTGTTTTAACTACCCAGTTACGCATAATTTACTCAGATCTAAACACTGTTAATTATTATCCCTGAGCTTTTCAACTCATTAAGCCTGTTTTTATTTACTGCCTTGGCCAGTGTCTTAGAGTCACAAAATGGTTCCCAAACAGGTATGGTTCCTTCTCTCCTTGTGTGTGCATTTCCCAAGTTATAATGAAGGCAGGGAGGGAGCTGTTTTAATTAAGAGTGTTGACCCTTTGCTTTGATTTATGAAGGCTGTTTTAATTGCCTTCCACCACCTAGGCAGAATCACTAAATATGGAGCTCGATTCAAAACAGTGATTTTCTCTCCCATTTTCTCTGAGTAACCAGAAGATGGAGCCAAGCATCCACGAACAGCCCATCCCTCACTACCTGGCCACGCTCCCTCTGCCAGGGGACCAGGGTATGCCAGCAGTACCTTATATTCTTGAACCATCCCGTTCTGGTTGTCCTCGGGGGGTGGCTGCCAGGTGACCACGATTGCTGTCCCATTCCCATCGTTCTTAGTCACTGAAACACTCTGAGGTGGAGCGCTGGGAGCTGTTTGTTTGGAAAGAAGGATTGAATGGTTATGCTTGTCACACCTATAGGCGAGTTTGTTTAAGAGGAAGATGGTTTCTGGGCCCTACAAATGCAATCTTTTGTGCCCCACCCTTCACTGAGGGCAGTTTGTGCCCACAAGATAAAATGAAACAGAAGGAAAAAACCAACAACCAGGCTCTGAGTTCTGCCATAGTCTTGCTGTGCAGGCCAGGAAAAGTGACACTCCAAATTATACTCTCCCAAGCTCAGACACCCATCACCTCCATGTCACAGTCCCAAGCACTGAGTTCCTCACTGGTCTCAAATCGTCTCACCCAGGATCAACAGTTTTTAAAAATAAAGCCTACAAATAGTCCCCAGTCTAAATCTCAGTTCCTGTAGTGTGTAAAAAACAGTCAGTAATGCAAAACTTATTCAAATCAGGGCAGAATGTGTTAATATTAATGTATTTATAATACTAATTTATGTTTTGAATTTGGAATAGTCCTTCTAAAAAGTGAATGCTTAGCTGATGCCTAGGATGAATGCAGCTATGCACACCTTTTGAACCCCTTGCAGCAATAAACTGGAGCTACACAGCATTTCTAATGGAGAAGGAAGATAGAAAGGGAAAGGTTGCACATCCTAGCAGAAGCACCAAAATCCCTGTTCAGAGGCACTGGTCACCTTGCATACTTATTATGTCTGCACAGCAACAAAAGGAAGAGCTTTATGAACCTTGTCTTTTCAGCACATGTATGAGATGGAAATACATAATTTAGTCCACTGTATCTGTTGCCCTCATTCATCTTTCCATTTTGTCTCACTGATTGATCCAGATATAAAAGCCTTCTAAAGACCATGGCTTCCATTCCCCCAGCTACACTGCTTTGATGATTTTTGTAGTGTCTGCTATCTACTCAAGATAGTGATTAGCAAGTGCTTGAATCTGACAGAAGTCACTTGTGACCAGCCCATGAACTCAGCAGGGAGGAGTGCACACACTGCGGGGAAGATAAAAAAGTGCGTTTCCCATTGTGTGTTGGCGGGGATTTTTGCACATCCTTCTCTCTCTGTCTCTCGTGCCTGGCTCAGAATATTTACTTCTGTGTCACCAAACAATTCACATAATGATCAGTCCGACACAGCCTCCTCTGCCACAGACTGCTGCTCTCAAACAGCATGCACTTCAAACAAGATCAAATAATGAACATATCAGAGGGAAGCCGGCCAGGCTGCTACTTCAAAAAGGAAAGATGAAGACAGTCTAGCTCCTACTTGCCTTCTTCCAGGGTCTTTGCAAATTTCACTTCACTATCTGCTCCCTGAAACTCATTAAAGAAAGGGCGGGCCTTGATTTCGTAGTTTACACCTTTCTTCAGCTCCGGAATGATAACACTGTTTTTGGTTGGAGTCCTCACTTCAAAGATTAACCACTCTGATTCTCCGTAAGATGCTGGTGTAGGCCGGTACAGAATTTTATACCCTTGAATATACTGGGATTGCTGGTCCACCTGGCAAGAGAGCAGAACACAGAACACATCCATAAACAGACAGGAACCAGGGGTGATGCCCGTGCACACCCCCTGGACTATCCCTCATGTTATTCAAAGTAAACATTGCTGTCAAAGCAGATAAAGGCTCCTTGCATTGCAGCAAATTACAGGCCTGATTCACAAGTACATTAATCTTTTGGATGCTGGTAGAACTGTGCTGGCTTCCCTGGATTTAGGAAGGCATTAAAGGGGGATAATGGAGTTGTATAATATGCCCCAGCTCCATGAAATGAACAGTCTTTGCATCCATGGAGCAACAGAGCTCGGCACAGGTCAGACTGCTGCCCACCTGAATCTGCACAGCAGGGCTGGGGGCACGTGGGGAAAGGGAGATGTACAGTGCCATGGCTCAGAGTGATGAATATGGAGATGAAGGAGAGAGCCTGTCAACTCTCCCGAGGTGTGGAAGCTTCCCAAAACCCATGAAATGAGCACTGCCTCCTGCCTGCTTCTTTCTGGAGAAAGCAAATTGAGAGGGTGGCCAGCTGGCGCTGTCTCCATTGCTGTGGCTGGGCTCTGTCAGAGGGTACATCTCTCCAAAGACTTCCCCCATGTCCACCCACTCAGTGGGAGGCTCTCTGCTAGAAGGAAAGGGCCAGGTTCCAAGAGGGAACATAAAACTCAGTATGGTAACATGGATGAGACTTGGAAAAGCAGATCAAGCTGATGCTCCGTGGTCCCGAGCGCTTTTCAAACTAAGGCAATTTTATACCAAATGTATGGAGAAAGAGATCTGAATGTAAATGAGGGCAGATACAATATGTTTGGCTATAGCTGAAACAGAAAGCTACCTTATACAAGTGATCTGTTGTGGAGCATTCACTATTTTTTTAACTACTGGTTTCAGTTTCTGATGAGTAAGGAAGTCCAATAACAACCACAATAAAATTTTTAAAGTGCATCAGATTTTCCCTGTTTTCAAAAATCTCATACAGTGATATAATAAAACTATGTGCTTGCAATTTTACTCCAAAGAGCAACACATTTCATTTTTAATAACCACATAAAGAATGCATGTGTGAGCTGAAACTGAGGTAATGCTTATTTTTGAAATTGCAGAGAAGCCACAGGCCACCCAAGAGACTGACAAAAGCTGCCTGTCTGGAAAAGGTTGTTCTGTAAGTAAAGGTCAAACAAAATTTCCAAGGAACCTCAAAGATGTTTTAATGTATTAGTTAAAACAGGAGATTGCCTGCTGCAGGTGGCCGTACTGCAGGTGAGAGTGTAATTACTGTGCAACACAGCAGGTATTGGTGTTCTTGCAGCACTGAGGAACCCTGGTCATGGATCAGGACTCCTTTGGGCTACGGCTCTTCTACAAAGTCAAAATGCCTTTTGTTCCTGTTCAAAATATTCTGCCATGGCATGGCAGGAGCTACAGCCCGTGCTGTCCCACACTATCCCTGCCAATATGCTGGAATGTTCAGATGGAAGTCCTACAAAGACCTCAAAGCTCACTCCTTATGGTTTTATTTCTGTATGTGGTATAATTATATCCCCAACTTTTTCTTAATTCTGCATTCCATTTTAAAACTGATCTTTGAGTTACATTCCTCACTCCCTCGCTTCCTCTGCTAGGTCCTCCACGTGGCCAACTTCCTGCTTTCCTTCTCCCACAGCAACATCAAGATGACACTGCCTTTTTCATCTCTTCTCCCTGCACCACGTGTGCTCAGTGCACCGCAGGAAAGGATAGGATCAGATGAGGCTATCTGATTTGGGTGTGTTTGTCACTGTGTCTGTAGGATGGAGGTAACACTTTCAAACAGAATTATGCAGTGTTTTTCTCTACAGGTGACTGACAGACAGGGAATTGCCCACGTTATCTCATTAAGGGACTGATCCATGTCCTACTGAAGGCAGTGCAAAGGATTCAAGTGATATGACTTAGGAGGGCTTTGATCACTCCTTTAGTTTCCAGAGGAGGACTCTGAAACCCTCACCATATTGTAAACAGCACTCTCTATGGAGACAAAGATGGAGAAAATGGGACAAAATTTAATGAAGTAGAAAATCAGAGCACAAGTAGCGCTCTTCCCAGAGAAAAACATTTGCAGGCATACAAACTACACAGCTTCCTGAAGCGTGGCCCCACTGCAGTCAAAGCAGTACATCTCAGCAGTACATGGAACCACCAGCAGGATACAGATTTATACTCACAGTCCAATGAACTTCAATTGAGGAGGAAGAAAGGATAGTAGGGTTGTGCAGATGCAGCACCACGTCACCCAGCTCTCTCTGGACCTGCTTGTGATCCACACCTTGACTTGTTGGCGGAACATCTGCAATAATTTAAGATTCCATTCTCACAACTGCACACCATTGTTGAAATAAGTACATGTAAATACAAATGAGTATGTCAGAAAGTATGTGATGCTCTCACTAATAAAGTTTACCCTAAGTACTTCCTCATCATGTAAGAAAAAACTACATGATACATTTTCTTGAGCAAATCACCAATGCTTAGGTAGTACCAACTCAAGTCACTGCACTTCCTGTGACAGAGAGAAACGTGAGGGTAATGCTGCACAAAAAGACACACCTAGCTCAAGGATGGCTTTGGTAAATAGCTACAGCAGCATCTCTTTATTCTCTCCTGCTGGGAAGAGAAAATGTTCTGTTGCCCACTGCCAATTCCAAGAGACCAGGAAACCTATAAAGAACAGCCAAAGCAGAAGCTGTATCTTTAGATAAATTCATGACAAACTTACTTGGTGTTACTACAAAATAATGTTAACAACCAGAGAAAAGAGAAATTAGTCATATGGCTGCAGTGTCTCTAATGGCAAGAGGCTTCTGTAAACGGGAGGCAGAGCCCAGCTGAGGGCTGTCTGGATCATCTGATATTTGGTCTATCCTATAGCTGGAAGGATTATTCATATGCATGAAGGGACAAATTCCTCTCAAAACACGCAATGGTACAATGAAAACATGTTTTCATTGACAATGAAACATGTTTTTTGCATATTGAGCCCTTGGAAAGCATATTTAACTGAAATGGAATGACTGTCAGATGTGTAAAATTTACAGGGTAATCACTAAGAGGGCATCTAAAACATGTACTATGGAAAGCAGAGTAACACAGTTTCTGTTCTGAGTTCACATCTCACTCCTTGATCACTTCATTTTAAACAAATACCATGCTGACTACGGCTAAAATGCTATGACTGGAAATTCATGAAAAGTACTTGCAGTGATTACTACTGAGGTCAATGTGTAGTCAGTGAGTGACAAATCTGCATTCTTAGCAAGCAACAACAGTAACAACATAACCAAAAAAAGCCTCCACTGAGTCACTGCTATATTCCCATGTAGTATGTTCTGCAAACAGTCCCTTATCACAGTATTTCCCTCCTCCCTAAGTTTGAAATCATTACAGATAAAAGCTTCTGTTTGGGAGCATTGCCGAAATATCACCCTGCTCAGAATGTAACAGGAAAGCCAGAGGAATAATTAGTTCTAGCTTTGCTAGTCAAAATGATGAGTCATCCACAATATGCATCAAACTATTCACAGGCTCAGGCATTCGCACATCTGTGCTACACAATGATGCGCGTGCTCTCTTGTTTCAGCTCCAAGCTTTCAAGACTTTTCCAGTGAAAACACCCAAGAATGTGGTTGTTAATATTTGCAAAGTGCAAAGATGAAGGCAGTAGGAAGGTAGTACTGAAGGGATGAAGGCACTGAAGGTAGTAACCTACCTTCATCTCTGTGGACTGAACGTGCATTTAGGACTAGACTATACCACCCTCTAGACAAAAGTGAACTGGGAAATTTTTGCTTAGATAGGCCACAACTTAAACAAAAATGAAATGGTATTGTAAGAGGAGCAGAACTGCTTCAAAGAACTTGACACTTGATTACATTTCCTATGATTGGAGAAAATTTTATGTGTTAGTTTTTATTTTCACTGATGTATTACGTGGCTCTCAGGTTCTCAGCTCTGCTAGGTGCCCAGAGAACAGTGAAGCTTTTCCACGTCATTATAAACCATTCAGCTGAGTGAGCAGAACATTGGCTGTTTCTCAGAATCAGCTCAGTGATCAGTTAGTTTGGGACAGACACAATACCTCTTCTCATCTCCAGAAATGAAACTACACTACATGAAAAACAGGCTCGTGCAGCTCTATTCCCAGAAATCAGGAATCACTAAAAGGTTACTAAATCTCTCCTCGGTAACAGACTTGGGAACTTGTGCAATCCTGATTTTCCATGGGGCTGTGACTCTGCTGCCTGTATCTATCCACTGAAATTGTCACCCATCAGGAGAAATGCATAATACCAAAAGACAGCAATGTGAAACTGGTCACTCCCCAGGGGAGATGAGAAGGACTTGCTTTCAGACCAACTACAGAAAACATGAGAAGTCACCAAAGAAAAACACTTTGTTTCCTTAAGAGAACTTCCTTTCAAAAACTAACATGTACTTACTTGTGCAAACAAAGAAACAAACATACAACACAGACACTCTTAATAAGCCCGTGGGTCAATTTCTCCAGTAAGTAGGAAGATCAGGAAAACAAACAAACAAAAAAAATACTATCTCTATCACTTTTTCTTTGAAAAAGAGTGTGTCTAGTTTTTTAAGAATTTAAGCTTTTCTACTGGAAAAATGCAGGCTTCAGAGCTGCAATGCATTATTCCCTGTACATCCTCCTAAGTGTCATTTATTGGCTAGAGTGAACACATAGGTAGTTTTAATTTTACATAGCTGGACTCAGTCCATAGCTGGACTTCAGTCACAGCTGGAGTCAGTGGATGACTCCTTCATTCACTTCTACCCCGACTTTTCTTCTACTTTCTACCCTTTTTACTTCCAACAGTTGTACTGTAGAAATACTTATACTGGCAAAACCTCTTTCCTGGTTCGTGATGCCAAATTCTTTCAAATTTTCAACCTTTCTCTTTCCTAATGCAGCAGACATCAACTTAGATTACATGCTGTTTCTCTCCCCGTCTCAATCTTAAGCCTTACTTGATTCACTGGACATAGTAATAACATTTCCATGGAATTTGAGGATTTGTGTGGGAACTCAAAAAAACCAGGGATTACTTTGGTTGCTAGCAAGAGCTATTCTTCGAGTTGTAACTATCTTTGGATAAGAGATACTAGGGTTCCCTTAGGCAATGCAACATGCTGTCAGAGTCTACGTCATAGAGAAATGCAAGTTTAAACACTGTATTTTATGTAGTATATATTATGGCCAGGATAGGTAGACAGTCCAAAGCCACCAGAATTCCTGCATCTCGTATTGCTTAGTCAACTTGGGACAGCTGCTGTGGACACCCAAAATGTTCAGTTACCAAAAACTTACCTTGAGTTTTCACTGGATCAGATATTTGGCTGGGGTCGCTCAGCCCGTACGCATTGGCTGCTCTCACAAGGAAGAGATAAATTGCATTAGGTTTTAGCCCTTTAACTGCAAAACTCTCCGTTTTCACATTTTCAGCTACAGTTTGCCAGCTGCTCCCTGATGCATGGCTAAGGACAAAACACACAACAGCAGGTTAGCACATGGTTCTTTAGCAACACGTTACATGTAAACACACAGACAGATCACACGAGACTCATATACCTGAAGGCCTCAATTATGTAAGAGGTTGGTGTTGCACCTGAATTCAAATTAGGTTGCCATGACAACGTTACTGTATTTCTGCTGACATCCGTAACCTCGGGCTTTGATGGAGCACTAGGAATCAAGTTTGGGTCAGTGGGTCTTGGTGGCTGCACTGGGACTCCAAACTCTAACAAAAGGAGAGAGAAATGCTGAGTACGGACAGGAAGCAGCTGCAAGCTAAATGCTGCTCACAACTGCACTGGCAATTTATGGCAGAGTCAGGTAACTTCTGCATTTCAGTTGCTGGCTTTCCTTCGTGTATTTCGTCCACACAGAGGAACCCTAATGGATTTACCTTGGACCTCTATGTACGCACTCCACGTCGCTTCGCCACTCGGGGTTGAAGCAATGCAGGTGTAGCGGCCGGTGTCGCCCAGCTGAATGGGAGAGGAGAAGAATAAATATTTGCAACAACCAGGCACTCAGTGGGCTAGAAAAGTAATTACGGCTCTCTGTGTTCCCCCATGAATATGGATAAACGTATTAGGCTGCAAAAACTTCGCGCCAGGAACTTCCTCCATTAGAAGTTACGATTTTGACAAAACAAAAATGGGTATTTATTTCTGAGCAGTCACGAAAGAATCGGAAATGCTGCAGATTCCAATTTAATATGAACTAATCTGCAGTGAGCAAACTGAGGGCCATCTCCTGTAGCATTTATTCCTTACTCTGCAGAGGTCCTAACAAATAAATTGAGAAGGAACTCAGATGACAAGACCCCATGCAACTGTCAACCTTCTACATAAATAATGCCTGGGGATTTATCAGGACTGGAGCACTGGAGAACATGTCATCCTTAAAGCAAAGCTTAAATATTGCACAGGGTACATAGGGGGCTCCCTGTGTTAGTATAAATTTCACTCTACAGCAGACCCAAAAAAGAATCTCCATATGCTATCCTCATCCAGTTCTGAATGTTGGATTATTTGTCCATATGTGACTTAATCACATTTCAAAAGAGTTTCTTTTTTTTCCCCAAAAAAGAAATGCTATCTTCCTCAGGTCCCAGCCTTAGCAGATGAGCTGAAAAGAAGTGATCAAAAATCAGAGGTTCAAGCTCTAACCCAGCCTAACTTGTAATTGGCAGCAGGGCAACTCTAGGGAATATGGTAGAGTGATGTATTCAGCCTAATCTAAAAAAAAAATTACTACATTTCAAACCACAGAAAAGATAGCAGAGAACAGCCACTATGCTACAACTTCACATTCTAGAACATTTCAAAGTGTGCAGTGCATGACCAACAGCAATACTGGCCAGGTACTATAACTCCCTGAGGAAGCCAGGTGTTTGACAGGTGGTTAGCCATTTTAAGGTATGTTACACTGGTGAGTGAGCATGTTTAAACACTAAGAACTCTTTTGAACAAGCTGTGTACACAGCTCTATTACTGCATATGCTAAACAAAGGTTTTCTTTAGAAACATTTGAATTAACTAGATAATTTTAATCTATTAGTGCTAAAGCCCAAATAATGTAATGATTTGTCTTACTGAAACACACTCCCCTTCATGTCTTAAGTACCAAATAATTCCCTTAATTAATACCTCTTAACAGCATTTTTCATTATGAAATGTGAAATAATGTGCCCTAGGCAGGTGTTAAGCATAAAGAATGTACTATCTGAAAACATGAAGTATCAAATATTTTAGTACATTTATGTAACCCTTTCATTAATTCTAAACGTAAGGTTTACTGCATCAAAAATGCTTGGAAGTGAAGGCACAAAGTGAAACAAACAACCAGAAAATCCATCTGCCAGTTCAGGCTACCTTGGCGTATCGGATCTGCAGTGCTCCTGTCTCCAGCTGCTTGATGCGAGAGTCTTGGGTGGAAATGAGGATCCCATCCTTTTTCCAGAGGATGGTGGGCATTAAGGTGCCTGTGGCCACACAGTTCAGTACTAAAGTACCATCTACAGCTACAGTCTGATTCACAGGGCCCTGCCGAATGACAGGGGGAGGCCGGTCTGCAATCACTGCCAGGAGGAACAACAGGAAAGACATTTCTGCAACTGGAAGCAATTTTCTAATCATCTAAGCAACAGCAGTTGCTTGAGGCTTTGAAACAAACTAAAAATAATTAAACAAGTAATTAAAGTTGGAGGCATGCATTATTCAGGGCAGGGTGCATTATAATGATGTGCAGCTACGGAAGTTTAAAATGATACACAACGTGGTATTTTCAGGACAGAGAAAGTATTGCATTATTACACACTGGTATCCTCCAGGCATTCTCTAAGTCCAATGTCTTTAGGAAGTGATAATGGAAAAAGAAAGGACTTCCCAGATTCTTTGGCAAGGCACAGATTTCACCTTTTCCATCTTTTACCAGTGGCAGGCCTGTATAACACAGCTCATAATTCCAGCATTTAAAGACAGAGAAAAAGGAGGCAGGCAATCAGGGGATAACCTGACAAATACCTGCTGCTTAAATAACCATTTTTATGTGCCACCAACTCATCTTGGTGCTGTGTCCTAATCGTGAGATGCCCAGCAGCAGGGTAAAGCAAACGCAAATGGATAGAACCATATTGGAACAGTTTCATCTACAAAAGATTTTTCCAGTAGTTTCTGACTTTTATGATGACTTCAAAGCCACAAAGAAAATCCCACAGTGTCTCTATGTCAATTATAATGGATCTTTCACACAATGGAAATTAAATGCTATTGACAGGTTATTTGATTATACTGCACAGAAAAATATAAACCGGTCTCAGCATTCACAGAAAAAAGAATGACTGCATTCCATTATCCAAAAAAGAAGTAAAAGTTATCTTGTGTTTCGGGGATCTGCTCTACCTGTACCATCCAAGATGACATGGATTGATGATGTGAAAATAGCCATAATTTTAAATGTCATAAATCTGTTCAGCAGTGGCATGGGGCTCACGTAACTTAAAAACTGGTTTGGTAGCTGAAATATAAACCTGAAGTTCTGATAATTCGTGAACATCAGATATTTCTAAATTACTTTTCATAACAACAGACAGGATGTTAGCACTGCTTTTTTTGGCTAAATTCCAACTCCCATAATTTCATTTGCATGTTCAAATGACACTCTGTTTTCAACTGTGTTATTTATCCTTTAGTTCTTGTCCCAGCCTGTTGCTACACACTTTGAGGCCATTACGATCTTTCTCTGCAGAGACAGTCAAAATAAGCTCACTTATAATTTGCATTTGACTTTGACAAGTTTGTAAAGAGCTTTGTAGTTGGCAAAGGAGCTGACTGATCTGTACTTTATACAAGAAATCTAATGACACTGAAATTCATGGCTAATTTAAGTGCCACTGAAGCTGATGGCAACTCCTCCTACCTTTAGGAAAACCATTCATAAAGGTATTCTAACACCTTTATATTCAGCATATTCTGCCTTCACTCTTATAAAAGTACCAAAACCTGTCCCAAGACATTATAAAAAACAGCTACTCATCAGATCAATCCGGAGCATATTGTAAGGAAAATGCATTTAAACTGATTATTTCCAAGCTCAGATGGCATAGGTCATTAGCAGAAAACCATTTTAACTTTCTTAATTTTCTATTTTACATTTATTTCTCACCTTGCCATGGCCCTCTCCCCATTGAAAAAAATGGAGAAAAAGAGGATTAGGAAATGTGGCTTACAACTTGTGGGGAACCAGAAGGGATGTAGTCCTATTCCTCCAATCTCAGTTTGGGGGGAGGGGGAGATAAATAAACAATTTTATGCTACAGGTTCACTGCATGTTTCTAGTCCTTTATTATTTTTATGTTTTCTATAGGGCAAAGGGCTATTTTATGGAAACTCTTCTCAGACAACAGCTTCCCTCTGCTCAAATTCTCTGCTCTTATCCTCTTTCTCTCTAAATGCTAAGATTAGTATTTTCCCTGTGTATCTCTGCTGTTAAAAATAAGAAATATTTCTGATAATTGGCAAACAGTCCTCACATCAGCATGTAGTCATGCTCCCTGTAGCTTTTTCATCTTATATTTTTTCCTAACTACTCCTAAAAAAGGATGTATAATTTCTATGTTTTTCTGGTGGTCTCCATATAGGTTAATATTTTTTCCTTGCTAAAACATAATATTAAGAAACAAGGGAAAAAACAAGTAAATGTAAATGCTAAGCAAAAGGCCACACAATAAAAGGGATAAAGAACCAGGCAGCAAGCAATCTGAAAGTAAATTAAATCCAGTGGGGGAAGCTAAAAAAGAGTCAGATAAAAATTAACAGATCTGACAGAAATACATAAACTGAATATACTTACCAAATACAAAATGGAAATATGGACTTACACATTATCCAGAATTTTAAACCCCTGACAGAGATGGCCAAAACAGGATTTTTATGTTCAAAGAAACATGCAATCCACATTTATGCAAAACAGATTTCAAAGTAGTGTCACATTACTGCACTGTCTTCAAATAAAAATAAAAACTTGGAAATGATAAAATGAATCTATGTTTACCATCTGTAACTTCCAAGTAGGCTTTTGTTATGATACTTCCTGCAACATTTAAAGTCTGGCAGATGTAGTACCCAACATCAGATCTCTGGACATTGGTGATGGTGAGGTCTCCTGTCTGGGAAACTGAAAATCTGCTGGATGACTGAGGGGGCTGGTATGAGAAAAGCAGATTCTAAAAGATGTACAGGGAAGAAAGTGGGGAAAAAATAGGTTAAATAAATTCAAACCTCACTAAGCATAACTTTAATATAACTAAACAAATGAATCTTTTCACATTATAGAGAAACATTCTGCTCTTCATGTCTTAAGCATGTCTATACCACAATGTGAGTAGCTGCTGTAGGATTTTTTTATGATAAAACAGGTGCAGATATGTACATAGAATTGTGTAGGACTTCTGGGATTGCTCTAACACTCTCTAGGATCAATACTGGACTTTGAACAAAGTGTAACAGAGTCTAGTGAAGATGTGAAATGTACAGATACCACAATGGTGCAAGCAACTGTGGTGAACCTCAGTAATTTGCTTTAATGTTCTTTTTTAGAACTTGCTCCAGGGCATTAGTTTTCTTTCATTTAAATCCAGATGGTGGTTTACTTATCTGTATTTTAACATTTGCCTTCCTACCAATGGAGCAGTTTTTAAAAAAGAGATGCTCTGTAGGTCTCTCTGAACAGAGTGTTTGTCTTTTATGAAAAGTCTTATAATACAGAATTAAACCCTATGCCCATTTAGGCAGTTTGTGTATGAAGTACATAGTATTTACCAAAAATCAATTGAGGGTTGAATTCCTACCTCTGTCTGAACAACTTGTGAATGAGAATACTTTAGGATCACAGAGGCTACATTTATCTCTTTTTCTTGGCTAACTAAATTTTGCATTTCCAAAAATTGTCCAAAATAATGGGACACAATATTCTCCATATTTGCAAACCCTATTCGTTGACCTCCTCTTTAATTTCTCTCAATCATCACAAGTGGTCACCACTCAGAAGAGTCCAAAATGAACGAAAAAAAAAAAAAAAAGATGTACTAGACAAGAAATGGCTAAATAAATAAATAAATAAATAAATAAATGAAATAGAAGCTTACTATACTGCTATATATATATCACTGAAGATTATCATCTAAATTTGGTTAGCAGTCTAGTTGTACTTAGGTATTCAGACAGAAATGTTGCAAATGGAGTAAAGAAGCCCATCTCCAAGTGTTCTCAATTTCTCTGTCCTATTGTTTTGTAACACAAAGAACCCTGTCATATACTCTTGCACCATTCATTCCTTCATTCACAGGAAAACCAGAATCCCATATTCCTTCTTTCCTTCCAATAAAGAATACTTTGTGTCACATCCCTCCTTCAAAAGATGACTCTGAAAGAAAACTGCAATTCTCTTGCTGTGCTATATTGTGTTTCACCCACTGGCTTTCAAGATCCTCTACAAAGAAGATGAAAATAATTTTCCCCCCCATTCAAATCAGGAACCTGGGAGAAGAAGTGGCCTATTCAGGTAAGGTCTGTCAGTCAACTAATGGAGTGGGAAAGTAGTTCTCCTCAGCCCAGAACTAGAGTCCTACCCATGCAGTGATGCAGATCAACGCAGCAAATGGTTTAGTTTGCCAGAAACTCAAAAACACACGGCAAACTAACAGCTGCACCATAAACCCAGAGCCAAACAAACTTTCTGAAAATCTGGGAGTGTTTGGGGGTTCAACCAAATTTCAGCATAAGTCATCTCTCAGTTTCTTAAAAGTTCTCCCTGTTAGGTGAAATACACTATCGGAGTAGTGAAACACGGAATGTTTCTAGCTGATTCATAGATTTATTTTTACATTCATGGAGAAAATGGGAGACAGCAAAACATAGATATCCTTTCCACTAAGGCTGACATCTCTTAGCATACATGTGAGTCAGAAGTAAAGAATAAGTATCCAGCATCTCCAAGCTCTAAGCCTGTTTTCTGCATCTTTAAAACACTAATTAAAATACTTTTCTCTCATGTGAAGTCATCTCTTGAAGAAACTGCCAGGAAGGAGGACAGAAGGGCTGTTTTACCTGACTCCCTTCTCTCCGCCAGAAGATGGCCGGCTGGGGGTTTCCAGTTGCTTCACACTGGAAAGTCACCGTTCTCCCCAGTGCAGCTACCTGGTCTCGAGGCTTTACAACAAACTGTGGAGGCTCTGGAAGGAAAACACCAAAAAAGAAATAAATCACGCTGCCATCAGCTGATTTGAAAGAACAATTTGCCTCCCGACTTTAAATGGTATAAACCAGAACAGTGAAGTTTCTTTAATAAGGAGATGCAGCACAAAGACACATCAGTCTCTAGCAGCCACAGCTGCAGCATCACTCAGATCATCTTTTCTGTGTCTGGACCTCCCCATTAAAACTCTGACTGTGCAACATGCGCTTTTAGTGCTGACCCGGGGTGCAAGGAAATAAGTCCCATCAGCTTGATGAGGCAACTTGCAGAGCAACAGTCACCAATACAAACAAATCTGTTACAATTTGGTTTTTAAAGGAGGAATAGGGCTGCAAGCCAGAACGGAGAAATATTTGAGGGACAACTGGCCCAGAGGCCACACTTTGTTTGTTAAGGGCTGCAAGACACACTGCTGAGTAACTACGAATTCAGGCTTACACACACAAAACTCATCATCTCTGACTTAGGAAAGCTGAGGAGAGAAAAAGCCCTTAAGTGCTTCTATAAAAGACTTTTGATGTAGTCATCAACTCAAAAAAAATTGAAGTCAAAAGCCCAAGAAATACTATTCAAATTATAACTACTTAAAATCTCCAGTTCAAACACACTGAGAAGGACTGAATTTAAAGGAACAGCAGAGCTAAATGTCTTCCTCATTTACATAGGCAAGAGCATGTTCAAACAAAATATATATGCAAATGAAGGCAAATTTGAAACATCTGCTCAGCCTAACATTATAAATACTGCCAGCATTGTTTGATTTATACTGACTTCAACAACCCCTTCATCCAGGAGTAAATAGAATGTCAAAAAATCGTGTCAGTCACATTAAAAAAAAAATCAGCATAGATGACATTAGATATCTTGGTGATGCTAGCACAGGAAAAAAATCTAGCGTGTTCTGTAGGCTGTTAACTCTTGCTTCCTGAAAAATGTGCATTAAATGAAAGCCCATTTATTTATTAATTTCCAATTCTTTCTGATCATCTGTCTGAAACTAATTATGCTCTCCGTCTTCTTTGGATTGAGAATAAAGGGGATATTTTGTATCTGAGTTGAAGAAATCAAATGATTTTTGTTTCATTCCTTTTTTTCCCTGCGAACACTGATGTTTTCACAAGATTTTCCTTTAAAACCAGTGTAAAATATGTAATGCAAAGATGTGTTTTCTAAACATCAAGCAATAGTGGCTTTATCTAGAATAAATTCAGTAACACTTAAGCCCTTTTTAAAAAAAAATCGCTTTCAGTGTTCCTGTGGGTCAGTTTTTGCAGTTATCTGTTTCCCATGCCTGGTGTCTGCTCCCTGGTGAGTTCATATCAGAATATTTTCTTCCTACGACACTCCTGCTTTGAGAGGAATTTTTGAAGCGTAACACTGCTGTCTATATTTGGATGCAAATGCCACCTTTCCTAGCATTTCCTTAGATAAGAAACTATGCAAAGTGAAGCCAAGATTGACCTACTGTAATTAGCAGACTTCAAAACATTTAGCTCTGGAACGTTCAACCAGTACGTTGGAAGAAGACGTGGGAAGGCTTTGACATGGCAGCATATTTCGTTTGGAAGGGAGGGAGAACCGGCTGGGGGTTTGCCACGGGGCTGGGAGGCGTGAGGGGGGAAATGGAGATGAGGGTGAAGCACCTTTGTTATGCTGCTAGATTCCAACAACAAGAATAAATTTAGCATATAGTTAAATTTAGGGCTTGGCTGGTTCTGCACTAGTCTGTGACACAATGCCACACGATATGGAACTGAGGGTTTCTAAATCCTGTGCTAGTGCAGAGGATTTATGAGGTTTCAGATTTTGTTGAACTCGAGGACAGGTACAACCATAAAGAGATTAAAATGGTTCTGATCACTGGAGAAAGTGATCAGAACCATGGCTGTAATCAATGTAATCAATGGCTGTCATTACAGTACCTCAAGATGACCATTCAGGGACTACTTAACACAAAAAAGAGGGGAAATTTAGTCTTATAGGCAGCCTTGGTAGAATTTGAAAAATGTAAATAGGTACATCTGTCTCTAGGTATTATTCTAAAGACATATTTTGTATGGATACTATTCTAAATATACATGCATATTGCCCATATGTGTATTATTCTAAATCTATTGCCATTAAGGTAAATAATAAAAATCTTATTAGCTTCAATGTTGGAAGAATTAAAACAGGGTTAAGTGAAACTATTATTAAATTCCATTCTATGTTAACTGTACTGGAAACTTTTTCATTGCCTTTTTTTTAATATCAGTTTGATTTCACACCTTGGGTCACATAATGACGAGACCGTAAAAGATGCCAAAATAATAATCCCCATAAGAAAAGAACAACTTTTATCCTGGAAACCTTTTAACCAAACACGATTTTTTTAGCACACTTTGAGGTTCAACCAGTGCAGTCATCGAAGAAGGGAGACATTAGGCTTTGACTCGTTACATCATATAAAAACAGACAGAAAGTTTGCAACCCATTACCTTTCTCTTTGCCATTAAGTTACCCATACTTCATGCAGAATTTATTCTGTTCGATGTGTCTTGCCAATAACAAGTAAAAGATGGGAGCTGACTGGTTGGAGGACATGGAGGGGGATGGATGGGAAGGGGAGGAGAAGTTCCCGTCACAGTGATACGATGACTAGAAGATGGCCAATAAAATTTCAACTTACCAGACACAACTAAAAACAAAAACAAAACAAAAAGAAAACATGGAATAAATAAAATTGAACAGACATGAAACAAAGCAAAGAATAAAGCAAAATTAAAAAAAAAAATAAAAGAAAAAAATGGATCCTTGGTAAGGATCTTAGAAAGCAAACATATAATCTGATATATGAAAAATAGGTTTAAAATGTTGAACATCATATTTTCAATGTAATTTTTAAGCAGCAGTCTCTATCAAATACTGAAAGTAAGTGGCAGAGGAAAATGGGTAACAGACTGAAATACTGGTCAGGCAATCTGGGTTCTACTCCAAGCCTTTCTAATGAACTGATGTGTACCTTGAGCAAAGTATTTTTTTTCCCCCACGTTATCATTATTCCTCTGCATCAAGATCTTTCTATGGTAAAATTAACTTAAAATCTCCGGTAAATACAAATCTGCAACACTGCTGAAATGGAACAGTAACATTTACAGCCTTTCTAAAGCATCCAAACATTTATAAATGGAATATATTTTTCTGAAGCTAATATGTATTAAAAAAGAAAGTTTATTAAAAAACTAATAATATGCTAAGGCATTTAGGCCACACACAAATCTCTTTAGTATAGGATTGCTGTGTCAGGGTCATAAGGCTCACTATTAAATTGTAAATGCAAAGTAAACCACAATTAAAACTAGTTTGAAAAGATTCTTAACCCTTTTCTCTGCCCCCAAAACCTGAATTTCATTAAAATATTCAAAACCAAACATTTAATGCAAAACATTAGATTCTTCAATGGAAATGGTCAGTGGTAAATGATAAAATATTAAATTATTCTTCAACCATAGTTCAAAATTTTCATAAACTTTGAAATGGCTCAGATCCTGGTAAGGTAACTTTGCTTATAAAAGAAAGGCATGTTAGAAAGTATTCCAACTTCATCTTAGTGACAGAAAGAACAGATAGAAAATAGAAAGCAAGAAGCAATGCATTTTGAAAACATACACCAACCAAAAAAAAAGAAAAGTTAATAAAATAAGGTTAATTGGTGATAATTACAGAAAAGGTCAAAAAATATATCACTTTTTAAATGCATGCTACACTTTGGTCTTATAACTTCATGTTGAGAATAAACCAACTCTTGTTCAACAAGATATCGATACTGAGTAGCTAAGCACCCTCAATTCACCATCCCCTGACAAACACAGCAGGAAACCAATAACATCCACTTTGCCAACATTCATTAGGCACGAGGAATCCTGGCCTCCTGTTCTAATAAATACAGAGGGCTCCAGGTGTATTACAGAAACGAAGCAGAAAGAGAATCAGATATAATACTGGAATTTGGAACATGCTGAAGACAAGAAGCTGCAACTGCCTGTGCCAAACCCAGATCAACCAGATTTGAGTTTTATGTTATAAGAGGCTTTTTTTTTAGGGAAATAACCCCAAATAGAGGACGTTGAAATTACCATTTTCCTAAGATCTGAGTTTTAAAGAATTATTCTGGATGTGCACTAGCCTTCTTTAAGTGGTATTTCTCAAAAGGAAAATCAGTGTGCATTTACTCTGCTTGGATTATCTGCAAGTCTACAATTCCTAAGAGGAGTGGCCAAGAAATGCTACACATGAATTCCTGAGAGAAATCTGCTCTTCCCAAGATTCAGCTCCCAGGTACTCTTGTTCGTGTGTAACTCTATTTCCCAGTAACCACTGCTTTTTAACTGAAAAGCTCTTTACTAAACTTGCAATTACAATCTGACCGTGCTCTGGAGTTAGAAATGATTCTCCATAAAGCACAACTCATTGTACATGAAACAGCCTGATAAGAGACTTAATGGAATGCAATTCTTGCACAGAGGAAGCAACTCTAAATTATCTGTTTTCCATTAGCTGAGTAGCCAAGAAGAGGAAAGTTCAGCCTTCTCAGTAGCAATGCAGGACTGCTCAAGCCCTCTACTGAAAACTCACTGGGAAAGGCCTAACAGAGAGAAACCTTTCTTGGGTGCTCAATTATATGTCTACAAATTAAATTAACTTTGAAGTGCTAATTTCCCCTTTTCTTTTTATTAGACATTTCTTACTGTAGGTCAAAAATAACCCTGTCAAGCAAATATATTTTTTTGCCCACCTGTGAAAACAGAGGGGATACTGATACATGAAAATAAATCCCTGTAGAAACAGGGCATCACATTGGTTGCAAATCTGTGAAAAGGGCAAAGGGTGAAGTTTCACAGAAAAATTTAAACAATTCTGTCAGAGGGATATCATGTGGTTTAAAAGAACAACAATAATAGCAACATCTACAACAAAGACCACATTCTTAGTTTGATTTGCAGGCTATTGATATCTAAGGTTACTAAAACTGAGAAACGAATAGCTTTTCCTCTTTTATAGCGTATTTTATTTGACACCACTTTCAATTATAAGGTAAATTAATTTTCCCTCTGTTAATCATGGCTTTTCACGTGGCAATTAGGAGGAATAATCTGTTTGTAAAGACAGGAAGTTAGCATGTAAAACCACAACTACCAAAGGAATAGTATTTTTGGCCTTTCATATAATTTCCTTGACATGCAAGGCTTTTCAGGGAAGATGTGTCCAGTCACTGAACAAAAACCAAAAGAAAAGTGGTTTCCAGACTAGTGACGTGATCTTTTAATGCCTTATTCTTTCCAGCAATCCTATCAACCCCACTGGGACTATTGATATCATTAAATCCGCTCACAGGAGTGTAGGAATTTGCAGTTTTAGGACTTAAACTACAGCCTAGTACAGTTGCCAGATGTTAATGGAGCAACTATTATATTTGACAGATGTAGTTTTGTAGGTTCGTACGATAATCAGCTTGGAAGCAACCTCAGAGGTCTCTATTCCATCCTCCTGCTCCGGAGGGTCAGATACAGGGTCAGTCAGGGATTGATCCAGTCAGGGCCTGAAAAATTTCAAGGAATAACAATGCACAGACTCTTGCAACCCACTCTGCTGTTTGGCTGTCCAGCCAGTGAAGAAACTCCTTCTCATATCCAGCCTCAATCTACCTTGTTTCAACTTAAATCCATTGTCTCCTGTGCTCCCTCCATGCACGGCTGGGATGAGCCTGGATCTGTCTCACCCTGGGCGTCTCTCACGTGAGATCTCAATGTGCTGTGTGAAATGCCTACATCTCAAAAAGACATTTTGTAGCTCTCCTCACAGAGGTGAATGCAAGTGTTGATCTAGTGTTTCTCAAGAACCCATTGGTGTCCTCATATTTAGAATAAAATATTACAGTGTTGCGTCCATTTCTTAGTCTGACATTAGGCAAGCTGGAAGCTTCAAGTACCCCATTCTTGATAGCTGTGGCAGCAATTACCTATCTCAAAAGGAGTAAAACTATAGAAATTATCGTTTATCTATATTAATAAGATGCTTTTGAGATCTTGAGATCCAAGGTGATACTTAACTACTAAAGAGAATTTTGTTCAGCATGTTAAATACTCGTTAATTATTGTTCTCACTATTACTACTTACAAATACTTTCCAGGTGCTCAGAAGATATCCTGTTATTTAACTGACACAAGTTGAATACTTTTAATTTAAGCTCAATGCATTTCACTTTCGATTATTTAAAAAAATCTTGTCTTCCAGGACTACTGGACACTCAGGTTATTCTAGAAGAAGCAAGGAAGTACAACTCTGCACCAGAGAAATTAAACAATCCCAATTTTCAGGGCAATAATCACATACAACAATCAAGCTCATATCCAGTCTTTCGCTCATGTATCAATCCTTGGCCATTGTGACTTATCTAGGAACTGGCAGTCACAAGGAAATTCAGATTCCCTTCAAGTAATTTTGTGAAACGTTAATCCCAGTTCAAGCGAAATGTATCAGAGATTGAATGTGCTGTAGAAACCAAGTGGTAGGAGATGGGACAGGAGTATGAGCAGATGTGCTGCAGTAAACAGTGGAGTGAGGAGCTGGAATTTCCAATGCGATTGGCTGGGTACAGACTAGACAGTGAGAGAGGAGAAACTGCAGAGCTAGGAAACTGCAGAACTAGCAACAGAGAGAGCACAGAGATTGCTGTGTTATCTGTCAGGGAGCTGAAACTCAGCTGTTTGTCATCTTCATATGAAATAAACAGCTGAGAAACCCACAGTTTATGACCTCTGTCTGAAATGTGTGGGTACAGAAAATTTGGGTACAAGAGTCACAAGCAGAGGAAATGTGAGAGTCTGAGTATGTTCAGCAAACTGTTCAAACTCTGACTTTTCACTCCTTAAAAAACAAACAAACAAAAAAAAAATTCTGAACAATTCCAAACCAAAACTCAGGAAAAAGCTGCCAACATCTTCTATTCAAAAATATGTTTAATTGCTAGTCCTGCTAAACTCTGAAATCTAAAGAAATACTTTTTATGTTCAAGTATCTGAATGAGGACCATTGAATGTCTCCCTGTTGATGTTTTGCAAAAACTATTATTAAGGGGGATAGTTTAAGACAATGTGCCATGTTCCATTTCCTATCTGGTGATTTGTAGGCTATTTGTTCTTATCAAAGCAATCTGAAACTCTCAGTATCCTTGATATGCACATCCCTCTGCAGTCATCTGTGGGAAGTATCACTTTCTACAGAGAAATAAACAAAGGCCTGAATCTCTTGTCCTGAAAAAAAATACAAATGCTGCCATTCAGGTGCCTCCTGGCTTCAGCCTGTGAAAACTACGGGAAAGTAACACCAGGTACAGTGCAAAAGAATCGAGGTATATCACTTTTCATCCTCACTGGACTCTCTATTTTCAGCTGTCACTTCTTGAGGTGTACATACATATACACACAATTCATATTTTCCTGGATTTTCTGCTAAAGCTCACATTCATGTAAGACCAGCCCGGGCCACCCTTACTCACCATGAATGCTTTCACAGTACGTGGTCCCAGAGCACCACGTTTGACACAGTGCAGCACAAACGTCTGAGGAAAGGTCTCACAGTCTGGCGCCAAGCACGCCACAGCCACAGAGCTGAGGTGAAATGTTTACATGGGATTTTTGATGTCTCAAATCTAAAGTGATGACTTGTAACTCCAAACCCCCAGCAAGGGAATGCTCGTGGTTTATTGTATTTATGGTGAGTGGAAAAATTCTGGTTTAGATTGATGCTGATTTGTCAGAAAAGCACTTCTTAAGTTTAAAGGAACAAGTGACTACAGTAACTTCAAATTTACCAAACCCAAGAAGATAAAAATCTGATTGGAAAAGAGATGAATTATTTTCTATAATTGTGATGTGAAGAATGAAATTAAGACAGGAATAGGTGACTTATTAGTTGGAAAAATAGTTCTGATATTAAGATCACCTTTACAATTAGCAAAAACCTAGAAACACACAAAAATGTTTCAGGTTCACAGACAGAAAAGTTAACACGGGGAAAATCTCAGCATTGATTAGGTGCTGCTTTCCTCAACATACTTCCAAAGGTTCTGTAGTTTTTCTTAATTTTTATTTATTTATTTTTGTTTACAATTGATTCACATTTCCTCTTCTGTCTGAACACTGAAGACCAGTCAGGTTGTCCTAGTTTTGGCTGGGATAGAGTTAATTTTCCTTAGTAGCTGGTGCAATGTTGAGTTTTGGATTCAGTATGAGAATAATGCTGATAACACACTGATGTTTTGGTTGTTGCTCAGCAGTGCTTATCCTGAGTCAAGGACTTCTCAGTGTCTCATGCTCTGCCTGTGAGGAGGGGCACAGGAAGCTGGGAGGGAGCGTGGCTGGGCTAGCTGACCTGAACTGGCCAAAGGGATGTTGTAGGCTACAGAACATGATGCCCAGTATTTAAACTGGTGACAACGGGGTGGGAGCTGCTGATCTCTGTTCAGGGGGAAGTTGGTCATTAGTCAGCAGGTGGTGAGCAATTGTATTATGCATCACTTGTTTTTTCTTGGATTTTATTTTTTTCTCTCTCTTCATTACTACTATTTTTTTTGGCTATCACTAGTATTATTAGCATAGTTTACTTTGTTTCAATTATTAAAGTGTTCTTATCTCAACACGCAGATTTCTGGGTTTTGCTTGTTTGCTTGCTGGGTTTTTTTCTGATTCCTCTCCCCATCCCACTTGGTGGAGGGGCACTGAGGGGCTGTGTGGTACTTCCTTGTCAGCTGGGGTTAAACCACGACACGTGTGCTGGGCAGCAACGCAGAGACAGACTGGCTGGAGTTTATGCCCTGCACAGAAAGTGCCACTCTCAGGGTACCGGGGGGCTGCCAGCTGCACTTGTCACTGTGCACTTCCTCCAGAAGCCTCAAGACAGCTGCAGACTGGAAACGTGGCAGTCACATCATCCTGACACTGCCTCTGACCACGCAGGGCGGAACACACGGTCTCCTTCTCAGCACATGGCACGTGCCTGGCGGGCTGGATTTAGCCGGAGCCTCTGCACTGGAACCCAGAGGAAAAGGGCCGGCGCCTCTGCGCTCTCAGGAGAGCTGGCGTGCTCCAGGGGAAAGTGGTCTGAGCAGGAAAAAAGGCAAGTGTCGCTCCTTGGTGCTGACAGGACAAAGCCTTGGAAATATAAGTGCTTCTGGAGCTGCTGCACATACCATGGAGAGAGACAGGCCAGGCTAAGGCTTTGGAAAACCCCTAAACACGGATATCAGAACACCCGCAGCCTGGCACCTCAACGTCATCAACTCCAGAAACAATTTTAGAGACGAGCTTCAAGCGCCATGGATTCAAAATCAGCAAGCAGGAAGGCGCCTGCTCCCAGCTTTGCAGCGGGAGCAACAAACAATTTGTTTCAAGAGCTTGTTGTTTTCCCTATTGGTGCTAAAATGTCTCAAAGCTTCTCTTTCTCTCTTTGGTGGTTTAAACTTTGCCCTCTCCTGATAAACACCACAAGATCCATGCATTAACCAAACTACTTGGGTGCTACTCTATTTCCAGAGCAATCCAATGGCATTGACTCCTTATGGATTTCTGGCCACTCTGAGACTTAGTTTAAGCTGAAAGGTGTTTCCTTCCTCAGCTTTAATTCATGGGGCTGGACAGTACAATCTGGCTTTTTTTCAGGTGTGTATCAGTCATGTAACTATATTATCTTAAAGTCTGATTCACTGAAGAGTAATAAATTTTCCCTTTAAAAAAACAGAATGAAAACGGCTACACAAGTGTGCATGTTTGTCTACAGGTGTGTGAGAGGAACCTACTGCAAAAAATTTGTGGGAAGAAAACAGAGTGTGAAATGTACTCATATGAGACGTTTTGCTTTGCAACTGATACTAGAAAAAAATTGAGATGGATCATAATCTGTCCTCCTGCAGGATTCAGTGAAGATTTCTATGATAAAAACCAAAAAAGTAGAAATACGCTTTGCAATGCAGCTTAAAGGTAGCACTTCTCAGGTAAATACACGTAGTATACAGTTTAAAATGTGTATAAATCCTGTAGTTATTGCCTTGAGATGACAAAGAGAAATCTGAAATATGGAGGGTAGAAGACAGAGAGGGAGATTTAAGATTTTCCAGAAGTTCCTCTCCTAGTCTACCTTCCCCCTTCCTTGCTCTGGATCCTCCTGAAGCACACTATAAACCAAATATAATTTAGAGAGCACTCTTACAACGAGTCTAATTCCATCTATTTAAAAACTAGAGTAATGTGGTAAACTGTGAAGTCCTGTTTCCCAGGCTTCTCTTTTCAGAGAACAGTTGTCTTCCCCCGAGTTTTAAATGAACTGAGGTAATTTTAGGCACTGCTGCAATCTAAGTAGTCGTGGCTACAAATATTTATACTAAAGCCTTTTAAAAGAGTGCAAAAAGATGAATTTTAAATAAACCGTGCAGAAGTACAAAAAGATTATGATAGATAGATACTATTTGAAGAATTCTTAGGAGCTTCCTACTGCATTTTTTTGACTTACAGTTAAAGATAGTAGAGCTGAAAAGGAAACTGAGTAGGATTTTTTCCCCAGCTGTTTATGATAGCACAGAGTACTTCTTGGAAAGGAGAACTTGAACTCCATAGCAACCTTCATATAACAAGTTAAAGCTATTTGTGAAAAGTGGCCAAGGCCCATGATCAACGGATACCAACACACACTAAAAATGGAAGGACAATAAATCTCTGCAGTGCACTAACTTGTGATCATTAAAAAATGTTGTTTTGGGCATGCAGTACTCAGTGAGGAATACTGTCAACTGAAACATATTATTTCAAAAGAAATCTGGATTTCTTCTCATGGGGATGCCGTACCCCCCACATAGAGACAACCCAAGTCTACACTAACACCCCAACTTACTTTTCAATAATGTTAACAGGAAGGTAACTGTGACATAGTAACAAATTTTAATTACAGGTAGCAAAAAATACAACATGTAAGAATTCTTTGCAAGCCAGACTATCCACCAGGTACCAGGAATTTTTACTGTCATGGAGGCAGAAATGGGAAATGGGAAGATGCGTTAGGAAATAAGGATGATCTGCAAAAACAAAATAAAACTAAAAAATTCAGGGACACTTAGCCTGATTTTCATACAGTTCTCTGTCAAAAGATGACAATGCTACCAAAAGTTGCCGGCAGTCTGAAACAAAAGCGTTGCTGCAGCTGTGATGGTCTAGAGATATTAGCAAAGATATTTTGCATTTTAGATTTTAATTAGGTTATATTCAAGGATAATATCTGGCAAGTTCTAAGCAGTGAAGAGCTCTGAAAGAAGAGGTACAGAAAGGGCCATCAGACCTTGCTGGTGGACGACTGGACAAAACCAGAACTCTCAGGTGACTTTCTTCTCTGTACTGAGACCCAATGTGTGACCTTAACTGTGTCCAAAGAGAGAGCAGCTGCCTAATTCGAGGAGGTGCAAGTCCTAAGCGGGCTCTCGTAGGCCAGAGAAAGATGAAAAGAGAACAGAATCCCCTTCAGTGCTGTGTTTAGAGAGCACGGAGCATTTATGAGAACAAAACAAGCAACCTGGTCCATCCAGACAGCTTTGTTTTTCTGTTTCTCTGTCCTGTCATCCTATTTCATACTTAAAAGGATTAAGAAAAAATGTCATCCCAAACTTTGGGAATTAGTGTGTGGTCACAGGGACAAAAAGAGCACGCAAATACCTCCTGCAGAAAATGCTAATTTATATTCAACAGTTTAGCCTGAACAAGGAATTGTTTTTTCTTACACTGGAAGATTCTGATACTGAGCATATGTGGCAATCAAGTCCACATGTAAAGAGAGCAAAATTCTTTACTACCAGTTCCTGAGTGTTATTCAGCACCTAGCAACAAAGCATTTTAGTGTTCAAACAAAACACAACTCATACTAACAAATGGTACTCAAAACAGCTTATCAAAATAATGTTTGAATGCACTGTTATTCAGAATTTTAATTTTTTTTTTCTTAAAACCTGTTTAGAGACGACTGACTTTACTGATGCATGTAAACTAACAAAAGTAAGGGAAGGGAATGTACTGCAATCACTGTATTATCGAAAGGCTACGAACAAGGCAAAAATAAAGTGTGTATTACCTTTTTATGGATGTTTAGCATAATTTAATAAAGCTGATGTTTATTTCAGAATGAACGTATAGCAGAAGTACTGTTTACTGAACAACCAATTAAAATTATTATTCCTTGCACTCTATTTAATTTTATTCATAAAATCAAAAATCTTCAAACTCAATAACTTGTAGTAAAATTCTACTCTGTGTATTCCAAATACAGAATTATTGAAATGTTATCTTTAGAACAGCAGTCACGCAGTAAAGTCTGCAGCAGTGAAACCTGATACAAAAACAATTGCTTTTTCCATAGCCATGGGACTTAGGAAATTTCAGGCACTAGAAGAGAGCCTTCAGATTTTCTTTGCTACTTTTTTTTTTTTAACTGAGTGCTGAAGTATGCTACACAAACCTACTTGCTTCAATTCTCTGCACTGAGTGATTACAATGCAGGTTTTTTGAGAACTATACTGTAAATAAACCCCTTCCAGCAGGAAAAAGCCTCTGGCTTCCACTTATTTCTGCAGCAACATTTCTCCAAATGATTTGGACTCCTTCTGTTCTACTTTCTCAGAAACATCTGTCTCAAGTCCTTGTTTCAAAGCACCAAGCTGCAGGAAGGCATCTCAGAAGTTTTTTATGTGTTATTTTCCTGTAAGATACCGTTGTCACTGTTGCGTGATTCTACGTAAAAAAAGCCAAACCAAACCAAACCAAAAAAGACAACATCCATTTAAAACTTAAAAAACATGGATGCAGTTATTTATTAAAATATTTACAGATTACTTCTTTCAGCCCTATTTTAGAAATGCTTCAGGAATCTTAGTGTTCAGCACTTGCATCAGTAAGACAAGAACCTTCAGGGCTCTAATCTCTTCTTCAGATAGTTTTCTCATTTCCTCCTGATTAACTTTTAAGATTTCTATTCTTTCACCAGAAATTGGTGGCAGTCAAACTCCTCAGATCTTTGATAGAAATCTGACATGCTATCAGAGTTTACAGCAGTCATTAAGGGGGAAATGGGCTCTTTAAGCTACAGAAATCACAGGAGATGGTCTCCTTCATTCATCCTACTCAAAAGTTTACTAATTAAAAAAACCTTGAAGTTCATTGGACAATTATTCTTCCTTCCTTTTTTTCAAGGGACTGAAGGCAGAATATGGCATCAAATCAGTTCTTTCAAAGGAAGAAATACTGATTTAGGGAGAGAACATGTACCTAAGTTCAGATTTAAATCCAAATCCTAGCTTCAAAATTCCAGTGGTTAAATTCACCCCTGAGACTGTGAGGGGTTCACTACAATGCATAATCATTGCTGTACACCTCAGCAGCATTTCTGTAATCCCATAAAATTCTGAATTTTGTCCTTGTTGTTTTAATGTTTAATGCAATTACATTTACAGCCAACTTATAAACGTAGTAGCAGCCTGACACACTGGAAACATTTATATGGTATCAGACAGATGAAAGAGCAAATCCCAGTCCTTTTCATTCGGGCGGTATTCTCAGCCCTTCCCAGAAGCCTTACCAAATAGATGTCTTTTACTGTGTGCCTTGAAGCTACTTTGCACAAAGAGGAGGTGGAAGGAGGAGGAAATTCCAGACCTGAAGCATGTGCCACCTTTTCAGATTAAAATTCCTTGTGATTTGACTCGTACAGCAAAATCACAGCCAGGAGTCACTTATCAAAAGTTCCACTCACTATCTACCTTGTAGACAAGCTCTGTTAACCCTAAAATTAAAGACATCATAATCTAAAAAGGCTTGGTATCAGAGACTGCCACTGTAAAATATGAACTGGCCAGTAAAATTTCCATAGGAATTCTTTTTTTTTCCTGCCAAACTGATAACACCAAATGTGTTTAGTGCCTTTGAATAGCAAAATTTGCATTTTACAGTTCAGCCACTGCTGCTGCAGGTTTAGCTGCGTACTAGGCAGGGCCCTGTACCAAGTATTGCACACTCCTCCAGAGCCTCTGCTTGAGGAAGGAGAGCTAAGAAGAACTCAAAGATTTTCACTACCAACCTGCTGCTGGCTGACCACAGTCACCTACAGCCACAGTGTTGGTGCCACTCTTGTGAAGTCCTGAAGTCAACTGACCCACTGGAGCTGTTTCCCCTAACTCCTGCTGAGCCTCCTCTACACTGTCACAGCTGTAATGCTTCCTGGCCAGCTGCAGAGTAGGGCTGCCACTGGAGCCACAAGTTACACTTGTTTCAGAGACAACAGCTTGTTTCACCAGAAATTATAAACTTATTATAAAATTAGATGTCAAAAAAGCCCAGTTAAGTCCTTCCAGCAAACGGAAGTAGGTGAAAAGATGTAAAACCTTTGGTTCTTAGATTTGCTTGAAAGCATCTTTTCATGGTTAAATGTGAAATTTGCAGATTCTTGAAGAAGCCCTACTTCTATTTGCATTAACGGTAAAACTAATTCTCTCTTAGTACTGAAGTTCTGAAGTGTACATTACATTTTTGGTAATTTTGTGTGTCTTAGGAACATTGTTTTCAATTATATATGTAATAATGAAATATATAATATTATATTTCCTACAGTCCTGCTTTGAGGCATAAAACCAATCAAGTCACATAATAGAAACCTACACAAAACATGTAAAGCATTTTGCCTATATATCAAATACAATACAACATAAATACAATAAATATATCCAGCTAGCTTAGTGCTAGAGCAAGAGAGAAATCCACTGGTTCCAGTGATGCCATTTTTCTGGCCATTTTTTCCTTTTCTGAAGCACATCAGCTACTTGGTAAAATATAATGTGCTGGCAAAATATAATGTATTGTACTCTGGGATGCTTCCTGGCATTATGTATTGACTGAGGTATTTATTTAATAATTAATCATCTCCTGAATGAAATGCTTCCACATGTATTTAGCAATGTCTCTGGATGCCTTACAGATGCAGTACACATTGCTGCAAAATGAAAACAGAGGGCTGAACTCTCCAATTTTAGGTATATGGAAACAACATCAGGATTACATTTCCTTAACTATTTAATTTTCCAAGGAGACAATAAGATAACTTGACAGTTTTAGAGATGGAAATTCTTCTAAGCTGCAGGAGTAGAACACTAAATGAAAGATTCAAACTTCGCTATGTCAATACAGAACTCCAAATTTGGTTCATGGATATGGCTGAAGTCACAATAAGAATGCAACATCTGTATGTAGGAAACACTTATGATCCCCAAAGTTAGGAGCCTTTATAGAGGAAAATAGCAATTCCAAGAACCAGCATCTGTGACACCAGTGCCATGAGCAAGAAGAACATTAAAATGGAACTGATATTCCCTCCCCTCTCTTGTATTTTCTACAGTTAACAGCTTCTTGTCTAGAGAGAGGGAGAGTTGAACTATCCGAGCTGACAGCTCCTAGTCCAGGGACGCAGCCTGGGCTGGCTCCCAGCTCGGAGGCAGCGCTGTGGCTGTGCAGCATTCCCGAGACAGGGAGCCCTGCAGGGTCTGCTCCACGGAGCAGGGGCAGAGCCGAGCAGGAGGAAGGGTCCTGCAGGATGCAGGGCACCTCCCAGGTTAGCTGTTCACCACATCACACCCACACCTCGCCGACAGCTGCGGATCTCAATTGCCCTGGCGCTGCACGCTCCACCTTTTAGAACCCCAGATAACCCTCCACAGGAGAAAGCACACACGGGTCAGTCACAGTGTGAGTGCAAATGATGAGTAGAGAAGAAGATAAATCCTTTTCTTAGCAGTGCTGCCAACCCCGAGGCCCTGAAGAGCGCTGCCTGCAGCCCTGTGTGCCGTGAGCCACGTTTCACCCCCTGCCACAGCCCTGCGGCGCAGACACTTGACAGACGGGGACTGTCCCTTTCCTGACACGGACACACATCTGGGGTCACCACTGACAGCTCTCATATTCCTTCTCTGGCACAGAAACACCACAGCCTGTTGCTGAGATACTGAAGAGGAAAGAAAACCCAAAACAAAGCCCCACAAATAACCCTAACCCACTCAAACCCATGCCAAACCCCCTCCTTGCCCTTTGCTGAATTTAACATGCCTGCACAGTGGCAGCTGTAGTGTCTGAGGCTGTGATTTGCAATGCAGCCCTATGTTTACAAAAATGCAACAAAAATAACTCAATTTGTCACAGCAGAACACACATTTACTAAACTCTACAGTCAGTAGATCATATGATGATAACCAAAGTGCAGAAAAGGCTTGTCATTTGCATTCCTTAAACCACCTGGGGGAAAAAAAAATCATCATAAAAAGACAACCAAACAAAAAATTCAAAGACCTGTATGCCCACAAACAGTCAGAACAATGTTATTTTAGTAGTGAAACATGATCAGTCTACTTTTCTAGATGATGCATAGTCAAAAAGCTGACCCTTTAGGAAAAAAACAAAAGTGTTTGAACAAGGGAAGAGGAGAGGAGGGAAAAAGAGGAGAAGGCAGAAAAAGGAGGAAAAATGTGAAAAAATCTGAATGGAAAATGCATTTTGCAGAGGAGTATTTTTTTTTCCTCCCATAAAACCCAGTCTCTTGGATACACTAATAAATGGATTTTGATCATAATTTATTTCATTACCAACTACAAATTGTCCTTACACATTACAGTTTCTCACATCAATCCCTCCTACAAAGACATTAGTGCAGACAAATGGCTCAGGAGGTAATCCATTCACACTGGGAAACAAATTATCCCGTAACAATATCCTCAGAGCAGAGCTGCCACAATGTAAATATCTACTGTGTAATACAAGTACTTAAAAAATCTTGACGAATCAGGATTTAGGCTATAATCTTGCTCCTTAAAAATACCAGTTTATTATCAAAAAGATCTCATTCGATTTCTTACATCTACATACTTAAGTCATTTTATATCTATTAGCATCATTAACCTAAATGGGATTTCAAGTACATTTTTGTTTATTTTGAATAGGACTATGAAAGATTAGGGCTACCAATAGCTTATTTCCAGAAATGTAACTGCCGAACCAGTCATTAAAGCAAATTTTCTTAATAGTAACATTTTACAGGATTAACAGTTGACTTAAGCCATGATCTTCACAACAAATCACCATTTAAAAAAATAATTCAGTCCTTTTCCTTTGGATAAACTGTGCTTACTGCTCACATGCTTATCTTTTATCCTACAACACTGAGCAGGAGAGCTGGTTATTTTACAAACATAAGGTATCAGTTTTGGTGCATGAACATCATGGTGACGAACAAAACAGAGCATCTCAAAATTCTTGCTTTTATGAGAGCTTCGACAAAAGAATTCAATACTTTCCTAACAGAGGGACACCAAATGTTTCTGGTGGAAAAAGGAGAGCAGGTTAAGGACAAGACCTCTCCTGTTACAGTAAATGTGTCAAAATAGAGGCCTGTTACCAAATAAAATACTTTTAAGCCTGTACTTCCCCAGAACTCCATAATGACTAATTCCCACTGAACAGAGAAAAGGACAGAAGGACCATCAGTGCCTAGAAAAAAGCATCAGGATGACATCATTGCCTGTCTGCTAGCCAGGAAAGGAAGAGAGGGATTATCTGAATAGTGAACATCTGGATTGTGTATATAAAGGCAGTGAAGGATTTTTATACATGTTAGTTCACTGAGTTCCACTGAATTTTTATCTTACAAAGAAACAGTAGTGCTACGATACGCTTTTATAATGAAAAAGCAACAGGAATTCCAGCGGTCTGGGTTAGTGTATTAAAAGATACACAAACAGATTTATCATTCACTGCTTCTCCACTATATTTAATTGAAAAAACTTGGCAGATACTTGAACTTGCAACTCTTTCTTCTTGGATTAAAACAATGCAGCTTAGTAACACTGACATTCTTCTTTCTGTTAGCGTTTCAGATCCGAAGATTGCAAGTGACATGATTCTGAACTTGAAAAACTGAAGTTCAAAAAATACTCAGTTCCCCATCCCAGTATTGTAAAGACTGCTTAGAAAGATCTTACATGTGAAGTGTTTCCACTTCCTCAGAATACAGCTCAAGCCAAATTTGTATTTTCACATTTTTTTATCTCTAGAATTGTTGCACAAAAAAAAAAATCAGCTTTATTCTAATACAACTTTACTCTTAGAAAAGAAACATTCTTACCTTGCACTGTTAAAGTTGCTGATGCCTCAGCTTTTCCAACCATGTTTTCTGCAACACAAGTATACGATCCCATGTCTCCTGCCATAACTTTCCTGATTTTCAAGGTATGATCATCACGGATTTCGTATCTTTAAATATACATAGCAGTTAACAATGAATAGGAATAACAGAACTTTGTACAATTTCTGTAAGGGGTAAAAATATGGGGGATTTGCTCTCAAATATTCTTATTTCTGTATTTCCCGTAAGGGAAAACAAGTAAAAATACTTACAAATTGACAATGTAAAATAAAGTTTTAAAAACAAAATATATCCAAGTATTTGAAAACCTTATTCTGAAATTATTTGCACACAATCACAAAGCCCTAATGCAGAACATCTTGTTAGAATTCTTTTAACAAGTAAATATAATAATAGTTATAATTCCTCATCTGAATGAAAGATTTTTATGAATATCATTGAAAAGAAAATATTGTTCTCAAGAAGATCAGAATTGCTTGAAAGTCAAAATAAATCACAATTCATTCTTTTTTTTTTTTTTCCTAAAGAACAAAGTGGACTTTTACCAATTTCTCTCCTTCCATCACCTTTCTCTCTTTTTTGTATAATGCAGTCAATGCGTTTCTATTTATGGTAAGTAGATTTTTCTCCTAAAAATGACAGTTTTTATTAAAGCTACAGACTAGATTATCAAGAAGATGGATTTGTTGGCTGAAGCCAACTGTTAAAGGGTTTCTCCTTTCCGTCCACTCGCCTGAAATTTTTTTAAATTGATAATTAGGATTTCAAAGTAAGTAAATAAGTATTTAATCTATCTCTTTATCCATCTATCACAGGATGTATTTCTTTTTAGTAAGGTGTTTTACTTTTTGGCCTGAATTACAGCAATGACAAAAAGAGAAGTTCATTGGAAACATAGTAACAACAACATGTATAACCAAGGCAGGTCTCTACATTACCAGACTGCATTTTATATCCATTGCAATTCCAATACATACTTCTTGATGTTGTATTGTCTTTTATTGTTTGTTATACATTCTCCAAAACTTTTAGTAATCACAGAAGATTGTTCAGGTGAAGAATTAATCTGTATCTGATATTACTGGCTGAACTTGGTTATTTTATGTTATGTTTCTCATGTGTTGTTACAACAAAAACTTCAGAACAGGCTGTTCTTAAGTTTCAGCATAAATTGTAACTGCAACTAGAGCACAATGGTAATTGGAAATGTCCAATTAGATCAAGCTGGGCCTTTTGTATTCAAGACAAAGAAATGCTAGCTGTCAATCACTGAATGGCCCCATCATATACCAAACTAGGTGTCATAGAAAGGGTAACTCCAAGTACTGCACCTGGCTTTTGGTAGCTCCCCATCATCTTTTCTCCATCTCACTGTAGGGACTGGGTCACCTCTTGCCTCACACTTAAACTCCGCACTGTCATCCACAGTTACTGCCAAATTGCTGGGTCTCTTCACAAAAGATGGCCTCTCTAAAGGGAAAGGAAAGGAAAACAAGGATTAATCCAGCAGTTCTGTGTCCGAATTGCACAGGATCTGTGTGAGGTGGCTCGCAGGTGTCAGCAGCAGCGAGTGTTCCATGCAATAATTTCCAAAGCTGCATTAGAAAGGCAACGTCTTCTTTCACCAGCACACATGAAGTAAAACAAGCCAAAAAAACCCCAGAATGTCCTCTCTGTAGTTTTTGTTCATAAAAATTGCTTTTATCCCTGACTTAATTTGCAGGACATGGATGATCCAAGTCCTAGCTCACCAGAGTCAGATTAATTGCTGCACACTTATGCTCAGACTTTCTGGAACAAAAGGGAATCTCAGTACAGGCTGTGTTATTTTGGTAAACCCTGCAAATTTCAGGAAAGGTATCGATACACTTTTCTACCTGTAACAGGATTCAAAGTTGTGGGTTGCTGGGCTATTCCTACTTCATAGTTCCACACCAGGCTGCAGTGCAGTAAGGTTTGCACACTCCCAAGGATAAAAGTGGTTTTAAACAATTTCTGGAATATTCCAGGAATGACCCATCTGGAAGAACAGCACCAGATGACAACGGCATGTCCATAAAAGAATTGGGAAGGTTTAACAGGAGAGCGTTTGGCAGGTTCCTTTGCCTAAGGCAGATGAACTTTTTGTCTATAAACCTGTGAAAGCTCTGAGGGAGTTGAGAAGGCAGTTGCATGTTTTGACTTGTATGTATTAAAGATATAAATATCATCCCCTGGAACTGGAAGAGTCTGACGCCACTGGCACCATCAGGAAGTGTGAATACCCAAAAATACACCACAAATTTCTCACAGGAGTACAAAACGACCAGACAGAAGGATAAAGAGACAATCCCATGCTCTTCATGTCTCACATTTGTGTTTGAAAAAAGCAGTTCTAAATATTACTCAGGCCTTGCAGATATAGAGATTCAGTATTACAAAAACTTAATGGTTCAAAAAGGAAATGTAAGCTGAACAAAGCCTTATTAAAAAAACCCTTCCTTTATTCTCAAGGATGTCTAGAGCAGCCGGACACTTGTGTTGTAGAAAACTTAACTTTGTTGGCAATGCTAGGAAATAATGTTAAATGAAATAGCAAGATGATCTTTAGCTGTCGGTTCTAGCCTGGGTTCATACATGAGAAGTGAGAAACAAAACAGAGATCTACAGACATAAATCTAGTTGTGAATTAAAAAGGTACAAATACAGACAATCCCCTGCCCTGGCCCCTTCCTTGTAGGTGCTGAAAAAATGAAACCTGAATGTAAGAAAAGAACATTCCAGATTAAACCTCAGGGTAGGAATAATTTGGGGAAGAATATTTAACTTAACTATGCAAGAGAAAAAGGACTGATCTGGTAAGTCCAGGACTGCTGCCCAACTGCAAAACCCACAAGAGGCACATTGTTCTCCAGATCAGTTTCCTAAAGGAAGAGTAATGGACTTCCACGAGTTTTTGTCTGCCCATTCATAACACTCTTATTCAAACGCAGAAACGGATAAGGGAAATCAGCACTGATTTAAGGATCTATCTTTGTCACACAATTATTTGGTACATACAAGGAAAGCTTAGCAAGGATCACTTTGAAACTTTCTAATATTACAGTTTCTGGCACGCAATCCTCCCTCTGATCTAAAGCAGAGACCTAAAAGCAAAAGTTCAACTTCTAAATAACCAAACCTCATAAATAGAAGATTAATGTAGAAAAATTTTAATATATGCAGTCAGCATATTTCTCGTGCTTTTTCACGCATATCCAAGTCTGAGTTGAAAGAATAAGGTGTATTAAAGATTTCTAGACACAGACTGGTAAGACATTCAAAGCTTTACTGCCCCATTTGAAAACAAAACCTCCCTAGTTTCCTCAGGCTGAAAATCTGAAATATGTCTGAAAGGAACAAGAAATGAGGAAAAAGCCAGACAGAGCTCTGCCTGCAATGCATCCCTCTTACAGCTGTTTAGCAAGAGTAGTATTTTTTCAGCCTAAGTTAGCAAACAGTCCAGCCCATGATTCTCTGGCTGGCAGCAGACTAGTGATGAGCTATTAACTGGTACAGTTAATTAGGAGCCTGGTGCCAGGACTTTACTCATTACTTTCAAGTTTAGATTTTGCTTGAAAGTTCTAAAAGTCTATTTGACAATAAACTCCCTCCCCTAGTGCTTCAAAAGTGTTTATACATAACCAAAACAAAACAATACGGGGGATCACAAAGTCTTCCTCAGTTTCTAAAGGGTTACACACTACTTTGTTCCTGGATATTCAGTTTGAACGATTTTAAGATGCTTGAGATGAACAACTTTAAGATAAAATCTTGTTTTATTAAGGAAACCCCTCCTTCACATGAAACTCTGAACAGGTCTTCAAGTTGCCTGAGTCTTAGCTCTACAATGTAGGGAAGACAGATGAAAGTCCCAAAGACAGCGCTTAAACATTAATTAAACAAAAATAAAACTAACAACAAACTACCAGTACTGCAGCAGCATTGTGATGGAAACCAGTGTGCTGTGAACCAGGGCTTGGATGGTCTCCTCCTGTGAAGATAAAACACCTATTTCTTTTGCAGAAACCATCAAGCTATCTCAAGCCTCCTCTACTTTAAAGTGAGACATATTTTGAAGGAAAACCACTTAGGTTCTCCTATGCTGAAGAAATACTGAGATTGCACTTGGAGTTACAGCTTCCCTTCTGAAGTTGCAACAAAGCATGCAATTTTCAGCTAAGTTTCTTAAATGAAAACATATTTTTTGATGCTCAGAGGGACTATCGATAGGATCACTTGAACAAGCAGATCTGTTGTAGCTTTACAAGACTCGTATACACCCCTATAAATGAAAGAGTAATTATTCCAAATAGAAATTTAGAATAATTGTGATTCTCTCCAGTAAGATGGAAAAATTAAGCCTCCGCTTCTTAACCTTGTTAGTTTTTGTTTTGCTGTTATTTCACAGTGCTGATCCAGTCATGGACAGTGGAATTATTTTCACTTTGAGAACTATGTACAAAAGCATCTTCTGATAGGAAAAGTGTCCCAGCTGGTCTGCAGAGCCATTAACTTCCTCCTATTTGCTAGAACACAACCACGAGAAAAACATTTTCAGCACAGAAAAGGAAATGGTTAAGAATGATCCTTTAAAAGGAGGCTTACTAGGAAAAACGAAAGTTTGACATTTTTATCAACAGAGCCTTAAAGGAGTTCTTACCTAAAACAGTGAGCTCTGCAACTTCGCTTTCACGTTCTCCAACCATATTTGTTCCAACACAAACGTATTTGCCAGCATCATTCTTTCTCGTGTATGTGATCATAAGCTTTCCTCCTCTGATCTAGGACAAATCAAGGATAACAAAAATACTTTAATATGAATTATGGATTTAATAACTTGAAAAATATTGTGTTACAGATAATGAAACAGAACAAGCCATCAGTGATTTTCCACATCACATAAAAAAGAGGAAAAAAAATTACTACTAGCCTAATTTCCTTCCGTTATGCAAAAAGCTCGTGTTTTAGTTTTACATCAGTATTTTAAAATCTCTGAGATTTGGACCCTTGTTAGTTTTTTCTTCATTCTGTGTAATGTAATGCTGGCTGTTCACCAGCCTGTTTAAAGCTTGTTAGCCAGGAGGACTACAATTCCTTCCCATGTACTGATATAATCAGGTGGAGAGTAGAAATTAGCACGAGACATAAATCTCATTTTCATATCAAGTGTTGCAATTACTTTTTTTTGACAAGAAATATGTGCACGCTATCCTGCTGCTGGTCGTGCTCATTATTATTCATGAATTTTGTGTTTGTTTTGGTTTTCATTTCTTAAGGAAGTGAAGGAAATTCTTTATTCTTTAGTTCTTCACCTTTAAATAAGTAACTTTAAAGGCTGATAAGCAGATGTGCGGAAGCAATTAAATTACTGGGAAATGAGTAACATTCTGCTCTTAATTTTGAATTCAACTTTTTTGGGAGATAATGGAATTCCAATAACCCCCAAATTCAAAAACAAATTTACCTTTGTGATTCCAAATCGTATTATGTGATACAAAAATATACATTAAATGCATATGAAAATACCTGATCTTCCTTTAAAAGGATTTAATCTCCCGTTTTATTGACCAAATGGCTGAACAAGTTTCAAAGTTCACCAAATGCAGCAAGATTTGTGTAGGCAGCTGAATATGGACCATGTTTACTTTGATATACAAAGAAAGTTCCTTAATTACATAAACTGCATTTTGAAGTGCACATATGCTTACGAGCCCAGTCACTTCTGAAAACCACTGCAGTTCAAGGCACGGGTGGAAGCAGACAATAAATAAAAGCCACATATGAAGCAACATGAAAGGGTCTAACGTGGTCAGTGACAAGGAGGAGAGTGTTCTCAATACGAGGTATTTTGCTCGAGTTGCCTGCAGCTAGAAATCTATCCCTGGAAATTTGACATCTCGAGCAGCGTTGGGCTCTGATTGTCATTGCAGGATGTACAGGCACAAAGATGACAGTCAGTTATTGAGATAAATGGACACGCACGTGGAACGTAGATAGTGTTGCATACAAATTTCATTCTGTTGCCTTTGGCAGTCATTGCTTGAGAGCGCAAGAGATATGTCCTTTATCATTCAGAAAGCTGAAATTTCAATGGAGATTTGAGGCACGAGGAATGAAAAAGTAAAGGTGACCTGCAAACACACATTTTTCAAGAATCTAGGTGCATTTTTAGACTGCTGACTGCCTGAACTGGTAAGCAGGAGAAGAGAATGTAAAATATAACTAGAAGTCTACCTATATTCATTGCTGTTTTGCATCTCCCCAAATCACAGAAAGCAATTTATTTTCCAAATAACGTATGCAAAGAATTTAAAAAACACACAATTTTTTAATGACTTCCACTTGCATTTTGGGATATTTGTATAACCAGATACATAAGCAGAATATATCCCTTCTATGTATATAAATACTGACCACACTGGATATAACAAAGAAATGTATTTACATATCACAAGAATTTGCCAACTCACCTGATGATTTAAAACTCATGTAAACTGAAATCAGTGATGTTCGTGCATGTCTTCAGAGCCTAAATCCTACTGACATTCAGTAGCATTTGTGCTCCTCTGTTATTTTATCACTTAAGAAAATCCCATTCAAATCCACCACAATATGACACAACTGCATATCTTGCACAAATCGTAACCTTAAGCAAGAACAATCCTAGGAATTTCTTGTAGGAATCGCTACAAGACTCTCTTCAAAGCATAGATGGAGAGAAGCATTAAAGCAGAAACATATGAAAAACTGAAAGGTCATTGAAAGCTGCTTTTCTTGCAAGTTATTTGAGATTTAGATAAAGGAGACACAGAGGAAACATTCCCTCATGGATGTTGAGGCAGACTTCCTAAGATGTGACACGCATGCTGAAGGAAGCTGTGCTTACATGATGGAATTCTGAATGTACTTGCAAAGGGGTTTCTTTGCATGGCTGGTTTTGTTAAAACATGAGAAGGGTTTAGAACTTTAGCTACAACGATGGTTATTCCACATGGAATTGTGATGAATTACACAGCCACAATAAAATGTGCCACCACTGGAGGTGGAATTGCACATTTCTGTAACTGGAGCAGTCACAGATGGCTACAAGGAAGTGAACTTCCCCTGGTGGGCAACTACCAAAATTCTTCATCGCATTTTAAACAATGAGGTACCCACCATCTCAATAAGACTCGTCAATACCTTCAGTTTATTAACATGACATAGCAAATGAAGACTGCAGCTATGAAAAATGTATGTTGTCTGTGAGCAGTATTTCTTCTCAACAGGCAAGCCCAGAAAAACCTATGGACTGTAGACCTTAAGTAAAAGACCGCAGGCCTTAAGTAAGAAAAGTACACAACGAAAGACGTGCGTGTGAAATTTGGCAGGAACGCATAAAGAATCACAGCTGAATTTGTCTTACTAAGTTCATATCCAGTAAGTCCAGTTCACATCCAGTATTTAGAGCTGTAAGCAGTCAAATCACCTTTGGAGACAGTATATGAAATCTTGCAAATTAGAACTATTCTGTGTACACTTAACAGTTAATGAAGGCATTTTAATTTGAGCGCTCTGGCTCTTCTCAGATTTTTGCCCCTGCTCCAGAATCCACCAGCTGGACTTGATAGCAGCAAATGATATAATGGTTTGCAAAAGTGAGGGGCAGTGTACCATTACATCCCAAACCTCCTGAAGAGTTGTGACCATGCTGAATACCAAGAGAAGTCCTTTCTTCCTAGTAAGCAAGATATAGAAAACAGTTTTATTCCACTACTCTAGCAGATAAGGCTGTGTCATGGGAAAAGAATGGCTTTGCTAACTGCCACAGCTTGAAGTCTAATTCTGAAAGTAAGTGTCATATTTCACTTTTGACTTTTCATGCCTCTTCAGGATTTTGTTCTGTGCCTACCAGCAAATCTATCAGGGCTTTGCAAGTAGGATAATACAAGAATAGCACTGAATTCTAGTAAGAGAAAAAAGATTGTGATCAGCATTTCACAGATGATCTTCAGCTGCCTGTTACATGTATGGATTATTGTACGTATGCTAAGAAAACAGATGATGGTATGGTGACTTACAAAGACTTACTGAAAGCTATTTTCTATGACCTGCCTGCCTGACCATATTTTGCTCCTCATCAGTAAATTGTTCATTCAAGCAAGTCCACTTCATTTATTTCTTTAAACAATAGTTGGAGATGTTCATACAGAAAACTCTAGGCACCCACAGAGTTAACTAGGTCCAGAATTGCAAATTATGGCCACCCAGCAGCAAAAAATCATATACAAATAATGAATCAACTCAGTCAGCCAGTAAATCAAATCCATAAAAACTTACCCAAGGGTTCTACAACGTACCACCAAGAATTCAGTTTAGCTGTACACACATACATTCTTATTCTAAGACCATATTTTATATACCTATGTGCGTTGTGTATATGTGTGTAAATTTCTGTATGTATAAATCCATACCCATCTGTCTGTGTTATGAAATATTTTTATATATGTGGGTGATTCATTTACTTTTCACAGAAATGTGGTATGAAATATGAGACAGAATGAAGCCATAAGAGAAATGCTTGGGAAGCCCAAATATAAATGTGGCTGACTTTTTTTTTTTAACTTTCTTTCAGTTCCTAGTTTAATTCTATTTAATAAATGAAATCTGCTCTGTTGCAAAATTCTAAAGCAAACAAATTCATAGGAAAATCAAATTTAGACTGCAGAATGAAATACTGACTTCTGTTTGTATAGCCACGGTTTCTGCATATGTGATATCACAAATTTCCTATATTTCAGTCTTCTGCAGTACAGCATACACAACAACCCATTTTCTTTAAATTTAAAGTGGTGGGCATGTGATATTAGCCTGTCAGACACTTTTGCTTTCAAAGTGTATCATCTAATTATAAATAACAACGTAACAGTCGACATACTAAGCGAGTTCAGGCAATTGTAATTAATAGCGTCACCAATGGTATATCCAAGTAAACTGGAGCTTTTATTTCTTAGTTAAGAAACACAGAGTTTGTTCATTTCTCTCTGTCTGGTCTAGCATCCCAAAATACCCATATGAAAACTTACCATTGTGGCAGAGGCTCTAAGGCATGGAACGTCAGCAACAGAAGGCAGCTTTGCAGTTTGAACAAAGCTGAACCAAAAAGAGTACAAATGATTATCTATCTTAAATTTTTATTTAAAAATTTGTATCTTGTTCCAAGCCTTGTGAATCCCATGAATTCTTCCCTACCTATTATAGCACGCTTAAACATCAGACACTAGACATGAAAATGTGTATGGAGCAGATCTTCAACAATGATTAAAGTTTGTTCTTGTTTAACTTCAAAGTTCAGACAGAGGAGTCTGTCCTGCTTTCCGTTCCATTCTCTGGGACCCCAGGAAGGTACATGCTGCCTCCTCCAGATCAAACACATGAAAAATTCTATTTGAAAGTAGTCTGAAATATTCTTTCAAGTGGTCTTCCTGTGCTGTAAATCTGTCATGACAAATTGCAAGTCAATTGTTCCCCCCTACCATACAGACCAACAAAACAGCTTTGCAATACAGACAGGCCTGAAGGCCGCCTAAAGGAAGGTGCAAATGCATAGGAAGGTGGCTTTACGTAAAAAGAAAGTACTTAAGGTAGATAAAATGACAATAGATTCAAGCTGCTGCTTCTGGCACCCCTGCCAATCCAGCTAGGATACATCAGAGGCAGAATCAGATTCAAGTCCGCTCATAAGACTCCTTTTCCCACTTTTCTGGCCTCATTATTAATGGTTGTAACTAAAAGAAGATGGATATCTACAAAGGCTTAAGGGTTATCTGTGTCCTGAATTGCTTGGTGAATTCAGAGGCAGCTGAGAGTTATTCAGCCCTTGGCATTACCACAAGTCACCAAATATCAGAATTACTGTATGTGTTTGATACTTCACCCAACGAGACTGTAGAAACGGCCAAAATACATGCAGAATGTCATAAATCAAATTCAGAAAAGAAAAATCCATGCCTCAGCATATGCAATTTCCAGAAGTTTTAAACTGTAACAATTCCAAATTAACTTTCTATAAACATTTGGCTTTTGTTAATCACAAAGGAAGATTTCACTCACAGCAATCCTATTGGCTCACATTAGTCAGAACTAATTTGTGACCAGACAGACATATGTTTATATGACAATATTTGAACCAGTAAAATACTTCCCTGAAATGCTTTCACAGCTACAGTACAAAACATTTTCTATGCAATACTTCCTTTCTTATTACAAATCAAGAATAAAATCTTACAACAAAAGCACATTACAACTATCTTCATGGTCTTAAATCTGTTCTACAAAGATCACCAAAAAAATATAAAAAAGAAGAAGCAAAGGCTTCATAAACTGTTTTTCACATCATTATTTACTAAGTACAGAAAGCACACTAAACTCAACTAATGGACAACACATAGGAACACTCTATGGGTCACTAAAATTATATCTGGAACTAGCAATCTTTCTGCAACATCCAAAGAAGGCCCAGCATGGGAATGATGTGTTTACAATGACAACTGTGAAATTTCTGTAAAACTGTAAGTTTAACCCCATGCATAAATCTCCCATGGATGCACTGGTGCATATGTAGCTTTCACTACAATCAGTGATTGAAATCAGAAATAAAAGTGAACTTGAACTGAACTCCATGTCTGGTATGTCTTCATTTCTCTCCCCTTAAGCAAGTCAGATGATTTGAAGTATCAGTTACACATAAATTTTCTTTTAAGCATCACCACTACTGTGCTATTTACACACTTCCAAGGATAAAATCTCAGACCAGCTGGGGTTAATTTGCCACACAAAATCTCTCAGTTTTTAATTACGTTACCTAAAGAATCACAAATGTAATAAGGAAAAATAATACTAACAAACCACAAATTTTAAAACATATAAAAAAATCCTACCTGGTAACCATAAAAGAAACTACATAACCCAAATCTCCAGAGGAATTTCGCAGCCTGTTTCCCACTGAGAGCGCCCGCGCTGTAAAAGACAGACCAAGGTCACTCTGCGGGGCTGCGTTAAAGTCACCAAGGATGAAGCCAAGGGCCCACCTACGTGACCAGACCTGACTCTGCACGTGGCAGGTGACACCTAAACCCTGAAGACAGCACCAGGGCTGGAGGGAGGAGAGTACAACCACCATGACTTTCCAAAGGGATCCAGATTCTGCTGCTGATTCCGAGGGGATTTCAGTTCCTAACTGTCACTGCAGATATTGACAATATCGTCTTACTTTTGTATGTCTGGAGCTGATGTTGGCAGGATGGCAACACGGATTTAAGACAACTGTATATCATGGGGTGTATTTCATCAACAGGAAATTTCCTACTTTTCCCTAAGAAAAGAGCAGCTGTGCAGAGCACGAGTCTTCAACAGCAGAGTCCTAACTTTCAATTTCAAACTTTAGAAGGACGGGTAGATAAAACTTCACCAAAATTTGTAATCTGATGAAAGATGTTTCTCAGAGTGCAGATCTCCCACAGCCACTGTGCTAAAATATGGGATTTTTCAAGGTCCTTATATAGGGTCTTCTAAAGGGAACTGTTCTGACAGGACTCAAGTCATTAAGAGATTTGAAGCAGAAGTTCATAGGTCTTCTTTTACCATGAGCTCCCCCAAGAAAATAAAAGGCCTTCAGCATGCAAAACCGAGGTTCTCCTAGACCTACAGTTGTGAAGCAACAACAAACTCCTCACAGTTTGAGAGGAGGGAACAGAAATGAATGATTCACATTTTTCTCTTGGCTGGTCTGTGCAGCAGGTCATTATTTTCAGCTGTGGCTTCACTCACTCAGTGACCTTCTGGGATGCAGCAGCTTTGGCTCAGACTCCCCCTTGTCTCGAAGAGAAGGCACATCCCCTCTGAGCCTGGCTGCCCACTGCTGGCTCCTCACTCAAGGGATGCAAATCTCAGGCTCCCGGATCCTTCCCGTGACCGCTGCACTTCCTGCACTAAATTGCCTGTGAAAGCTTTCCTCCCTGGAGCTGGCACAGCAGCTTCCCAAGGGAAGAAGGATTTTCTGAGTTCCTCTGGGGGTAAACCTGAGCTCTTTATGGCAGAGAACACGAACTGAGAACCAAACTAAGCAAATAAAATTAGTCACAGGTGACTAAAATGCAGTGGATTCTTTCATACATGTCCAAGTTTGTATTTTGACAGTTTTAAATTTTAAGACAGATTTGACTTCTCATTCAAAACATTTTCTTTCAAAACTTTATAATCAAGTTAACTCCCAAAGAAGCTCTGGCCCTGCCAACTAAACACTACAAATAAATAAGTATTTTGCAAAACTAACCTCCAAAAAAATATAAAATGTTTTCTAACATAACTAAAAACCTACTGATTCTCTGTCTTTTGACCAACACGACATGCCCTGGAAATGAGACCACACTTCAAAAGGAGCATATAAACCCACATTAAGTTTCTATTGCATTTATCTCTGACTGAGCCTAAGCTTAGTAGAACTCTTTTATAGTAAATGCTGGACACACAAAGTTCTGAAAACATTAAACCTTTCCCATCATTTGTGGAGCACTGTCAAAAAGAGGAGCATATGCACCACAATGCTGATTTTTCATGAACAGTTACACACAAAAGTCATATATTAATCTGCCACATTTCACTCTTCCATCACCGTTCACTATAGCTCTTGTGACTGCAGCACATGCAAATCATAAATCACAGATTTCCTTGTGTTTTTTGTGGTCTGCACACAAGCCTTGTGTTACAGGACTGAGGTGAAAACCTGCAGTCATAGGCAACCACAAGCAAATCTTGAGTGTAACTTTCATTATTATTGAAGGAGCACTGAAAAACCACTGGGCTAGACTTTACAGCTACAGAAAGGCCTCTGCTTGGAAGATGCTAAAATTTAAACTTACAAAGAACAAGGAGGAGAATGTATGCACAGAGAGGCAAAGAGCAAATCCTCCAATTTCCCCAGCTCACAGAGCAGCCCAGAATCATTATTTTTATGCTCAACTTTAGATCCTCAAGAGAGACTCCGCAGGCAGGGAATGACCTGCAGCTCTCGGTCTGTTCACAGACATTCAGCCCTCTGTTGCCACAGACTTTACAACACAGGCTGATCTTCAGCAACACACAGCGAAGCCAGGAGCTACTCGGAGTTCCTTTGACTCATAAAATAAGCCAGCACAGGTTGCAATCAAGCAGAACAAGGCATACACTGTTCCCATTCTCTATCTGCACTAGGAGCAGTGCTCCCTGATGCTCACATGTCTCCCACCGCTGTCCTTTGGCCATGATACCCCATGAGCGCTGCTGTTCGTGGGCTGCTGCCAGGCTGGACACGGAGGAACACGCTCCAGTGGCAGCGGGAACAGGCTGCCCTCCAGTTGGGCTCTTCCCACTCAGCCCATGCCTTTGGAGCTGCAAGCCCTCATTGCTCAGTGTATAAATGGAAGTGGTTACCCTGTGAAAAACCAGAGAATGAAGAGACTGAAGCCTGAAAAGCGGAGCCTCTCGCCTCGCCTTGTCTGCTCGCAGCTGGGGGCTGCCCGAGCCGTTCAGGGGGGCTCTGGAGCCCTGCTGGGATAATTGCTTCCTTTGCAGCAGTTCCTTGCTATTCTTCTCAGATGCCACAGCGGGTTTAAACTCCTGGCACAGTTCTTGTTGTTGTTAAAAGGGTATTGTAAACGGCACCAATGGAAAAGGCTGAGACAGAAATGTGGCTGGAAGTGGGGGAGAAAGTGTTCTGGACACTGAAAATACTAGCTGCTCGACTTTTCACATTTGTATTTGCAAAGCAAAGTAAACTACATTCTAGCCAGCCAGGTTCTGTATGGAAATCAGTCTCCTGTTTGCTGATGTTTGCTATTATTGGAACAGGCTTGTAAAAATGGTGGAGAAATTGAAAGTACTCTGCACTTTATTTTCCTGTTTTATCTTGTGTCTGTGTGCGTGCCTTTTTGAGCATTGGTACTATGCTAACATGAATGAGAAGCTTTGACATCTTTTGTGTGAGCAGTGTAAAAAGAACATAAAGAATAAGACGTAATCTTTACAGAAAACTAAAAGTATTACTTGATCAGATTTCATTTAGTTCACTTGGTACAAATTACCTGTTTTATGACAGTGACAGGAAGTTAAAAACTGCAGTATGCACTCCCACAGTATACTTTCTTCCCCAAAAACACAGGAAGAGCCCACACTATGCTTCCAAAACATACAAACACAAATATTGAGTCTGAAGTAAACACTTAACTTTTAAAGACATTACTCTTTCTTTACCAGCTACTTAGCATGACAAACAGAGGAAAAAAAAAAAAAAGTTATACGTTTGCATTTGAAAGACTCATCTATGTCACATTCTGGCTGAATTTTTCAAAAGCAGATGGCAAAATTTAGGAGTTCATGGCTGCTGGAGGTGTGGGGTAGTCAGCATTTCTGCCTGTCAGATGGACACACTGACATGTCCAGGCAGTTGAATTTGCAGTTCCACTTTTCAAACCTGGTCCTGAATGCTGATCACCAAAAGGTGCTGCCTGTTACCCTCGGCATGCAATGCACTGAGTGCCACTGTGACCCACGGGGACCATTTGCAAATGGGACAACTGGGAGCTGCCCTCTGCAGAAGGTCTGAACTCACCATTCCTGAGACACTCTCTGACTCCAGTCAGTGCCCCAAATATGTAAAAATATTTATCGGGAAAATATTTCAGAGTGGCATTTCTTTGTGTTGTAAGAAAAGTGATGCAGAAAACACACTAAAGAGTGCCAGGGAAAGCTGACCCATGTGAACAGGCAAGGAAGACAGCACTTAAAGGACTGTCTTGGTAACATCCATGCAAACAAAAAGACCTTATCAATAAACTAACTTAGTCTTCTTGTCTCCTTTTCCAACACAAATATTAACAGGATCGACCCCTACTGCAATTACAGTATGTCACATCAGTACCCTAATGTCTGCACCAAGGCATAAGCTTAGAGAAAAGTTTTTTGACAATAAAGATCACTCTTGTTTATCTTAGAGGATACAGATCCACTATTTTCACTCATTTATATCCAGAAAAGCTAAATCATTGATATTTGCTATTTGCTACTCTTGCAAATTAATTTTTAATGGAAGACTCACAATATGGTTTTCAACTTTGAAGGAACATTTCAGAATTAAGGGGAAAAGATCTAAGAATTCTTAAGTATGATAAATATAAAAAGAAATTCAGCTAATCTAAGAAATCATCAAGTGTGCCTCGTATTTTACATCACACTATTAGTGACTATCCTTCACGTGTTTCAATCAGACTTTTTCTAAGACAGCCATACTGTTGACTTTGGAAGACAAAAGAAAGCCAAGTTCTACTGAAAATGGAAGTTAATCATAACCAGAAAAGTAATAATTTCAAAGAATGTTTGATGAAGAGGGTAAAAAAAAGTGTTCTGATGATTCTCTTCTCCTTTCAAATACTCAAAAAGTTCCATGTGTTACTGCAGATTTGACCCAAGTGCCATAAAATCTTAAATAGTTTTGTCCTTTGATGAGATTCACTTTCAGTGGATTGCAATGAAATACTGCATGTTTTCCTAGACCTAAAGTTTGGCAAGCAATGTTTAGTAGAATATAACATGAATATTTTTATTATATTTCTGAAGAATGCTTAAATATTCTTAAGTTTCTGAATACAGGAATTCTGGACAATCCTACTAGATTCAAAATTTTGTTCGAGATCTGGCAGAAGTAGTTCATAAATGCTGTATTACAGGTATTATTACTGGCACTTTCAAACAAGCATGCCAAGAACAATCTGATATGCAGGCCATTCTATGCATGGAATATTAAAATATTTGCTGTGTTTAGAGTTGCCTTTAATAATGTGTTAGATTTGGATCTTGGCTCATTGTGCAAACAAATTTCATAGTGGGATTGCCTGGAAATTTACCACAAAGGTATTACTTTATGATCCTTTAGTTTATGATTAGTTTATGAACTTTTCAACAAATGCTTAAAAGAAATTCACCTTGAGGCAGAGGACTGGGCCTGAAGTAGCCCAAGCAGCAACTCTTTCCCTGAGACATGAGAGGAGGCAAAAACCAAAGCACAAAGAGGGATTTAATGAGATGCACGCTTCCTTGAGGAGCAAAGGAACAGAAGCTCATTAAGTGTGGGCTTGGAAGAAAGAAGGTATACACATAGGATTCCACTGGAAAGGAATTTCACATGCTAAATTAGTCAGGTAGGCACACAGATATCAAGAGTGGCTTCAAGTGTTTCTTTTTCTGTACAATCCCGTGGTTAAATAAACAACACTTTGCCTTTTCAGAAATCTCTTTTGTGGAACAGTCAACTACTCCTCCAACACTTCCAAAGGGAAAAACCATTGAATCACACCTAACTGGAGTTAGCATAATTGTTATACTATTCAAAGTTTTCAGACAAGTCTAAGAGAAGAAAAATTACATAAATCTAATTGAAAGGAGTGATTTTTAAGGCTTTTTACCTAAAAGACTGTGTTCAAAGTGTTAACAGAGAGGACAGAAAAGGATACAACCCTGTCCCTGTATCATCTCAACTCTCCCAGCCGAGTGTAAAGTGGACAGAGAGAATTTTGTGTATCATTTGAATACTGCAGATTGGTACCTAGGTGTAATGTTTGTAGACTTATTTTAAAGACTGCATTTTGTAGCAAGTAAGATGCAAAGAATACAAAGGTAAAAAACTATTAGACTATGGGCAGCTTGGGGTTAAAGTAATCTCCTCCATGAGCAGAAACAAAAAAATCCCTTTGCATTCTCCACAGCACCTGAATAAATACATCATCTTTACCTTATAAAACTTGTCAACACTAGTACTATCAATTCTCCAATGAGAATTTGTGGAAGTCCTTTGAAACAATATTCAGAGAAAGAATGCATCGATTTTGGCGTCTCTTGGTTTCATTATTTCATGAACACAAAAACTGATGGCCATTACCAGCATCCAGAAGCAGGTCTGGCCAATCAAACGGCTCACGTGTTTTATCAGAGAACAATCTTGGGGAAAAAAAAATGAACTCTGCTAAGAGCACATTAAGAATCACAGAATTGTTAAGGTTGGAAAAGATCTTCAAGATCAGTGAGTCCAACTGTTAGCGTAGAATATATTAAAATGATATTGTAACACAACTTGGAAAATCTGTGTCAACAGGCTTCTCTTATGAAAGAGCTCCCTTGGCTAGCTATCAGTGCCACAGACAAGTATTTGTAGATACCATTTTCTGGATTAGGAAAACAAGTCCCATTTTAATTATAATCAGTTTATTATTCAATATGATACCTTGGTAAGAAAATTCCAAATAAGTAAAGGGGCTCTTAACTCGTTAGTAACTAGAACTTATCCCACAGAACCAATACTTAATGCTGTCATTTTGTCTGGCACCACACACTTTTTGGCACTGTGCAGCAGGTACGAACGTACCCGTTTTCAAATTTAAATAGAAAATGCTTCTTCACCTTTTTATTTTTATTTGTTGCTATTTTGGTTTATTTTGTAGCTATATGGTTGCTATTTTAATAATTAAGGAAAAACCGAGCTAAAGCTGGAAGTTTTAAAATTTCACATCTATTTTAACACAAAATTAGGAAGAAACACAATTCACTCTCAAAAATCAACAAGACGTATTCCCACGAAAAAGCAACGAGGGACTGAGATTTGTGTTTAAGTTGTGTGAAAGAGTGTAGTTTGATAAAGGCTGCAAATGCACAGGTATCCCTAACATCACAAGCTGTAATGATGTGTTAACCTTGGTGACAGTCAGAAGAGAAGGGTCAAAGGTTCACCTGGCATCCCTGGGGGGGATCCTTCAAGGTGAATTTGAGACTCATTGACAGGGCAGCACAGTAAAACTGACACTGCAGTCTGAGAAACGTACATGTTACAAAGAGGAAGAACTGCCTTTTTCTTGAACTTGCTGTTCTTAGCAGTAGAAAAAATGGTCTTTGTTGAGGTGGTTAAAGTAGGGAGAACACAGTTTGTGACCAGATGAGATCCTAAAAGAGAACATTTTTAAAGATTAAATCTCTTTTTGAATCGAAAATAATTATCAGAGCACGCTTGCCATTTAATTTATTCTGGTTGCTCCAGCTACTCTTAATTTTGCGTGCTTTAGAAGTTATTTCCCCATGTCCTACTTAAAAAGGTTCAGATTGCTAAATTTAAAGTTTCTCCTCCTGCTGAAAAACGCATTACAACTACCTACCTTTATTAACTTCAAGAATAACAGACACAACAGACGACCTCTTACAACACCAAAGCCTTCTATTATCGATGACAAAAGCAGAGTAACAGTTGTCGCCACCAGTTGCGTAATTTCTAATATTCAAGAATGACAAAGCAAAAGATACAGGCAAGACATGGGAATTTTCTTAGCAGAGAGTCTCATTAGAATGAAAATTGAGAATCAATATGCAGTATGTCCACAATACTCCAGCTGGAATACCTTAAGTAAAGTACCTTAATGACAAACAAGTCAATAAAAACAAGTGAAGCAGTAACAACATTAGCAACAAAAAAGTGAAGAATGTAAATTCATTTAGCACTTCAAAAAGAGGCTTCTCTCTTGCTATAAATTATACTATATACTTTCTTGGAAAGTATTAGTCTCAGGAAAGACAGTGGTGAAATTCACACTGATTTCAGTAATGCCAGAATTCTACCCTGAGAGTTCAGGCTGTGTGCAAGGAGTATTTTAGTGAAACATGCCAAGCATGCAGATTTCCCAGGAGTTATAATCATACAAAGTACCTGCTCTGTAGACATTCCTAAATTATTACAAACCCGTGAGATCCTTGAATACAAGGGACAATAATCTCAAAACCACTCCAACACTTCAGCACCTAGCTTGAATGATAGAGATGTTTTCTTTATAACCACAGAAAGTCACCAAGCATTTGCAGCTGGGCTAGATCCTGCAAGTATTCTACAATCACAAACACCTGGAGTGGAACATGGCCTGAATATGAAAGTGAGGATACGATTCTATGGTGTTGTCTACCAAAACCAGCCTATTTTTATGACTTAGGGTGTAATTACACTTTGCAAGGTGGCACAACACAGCTTTGTTGCAAGTGTCAGGCTGCTTTACGTGTATGAAACAATTCAGGTCCACAACTCATGAAATGCTGAATAAGAAGAACTGAACAACTTCAAGGCTTGCCCAAAATCACACAGGAAGATTTCAGCAGCCCAGCAATCTGCTCTGCTTAGCTTGCAGACTCTCTTCCTCAAGGCAATCTTTCGTTTACTGCACAATAATTTTCTCTGTAGGAAAATGTTTTGCAGCGCACTGCTAGAAATCATGCTGCAATGACTGTATAGTCTCACAGCAAAAAATCACATCTTCTGTTTCTATCCAGTGTACAGGTCTGCCAGAGAGCACAAACACTCAGTTCTGGAATACCTACTCTGCACCATGGAATTGCTTCAATCAGGTACCTGCAGCTTCTGTGGTAACACTTTTACCCTGAACAAGCAATTTTTTTTTTCCTTCTTGAGTTTCATTAGGTCTTACTCCAAGAGAAATGCTCAAACTGAACACCACAGTTCAAAGAAGTCCTAAGACACAAATGGTTTCATATAAATGGGGAGAGCAAGATGTGCAGGGTTTGAAATGTGAGGCGTGCTGGAGGGAATCCCAAGCCATCATGTCAACATCTTTCACTTTCAAAAACCTGACGTTCTGAATGGCATAGACACTTTGGAAAACAATGGTGCAAACCCCTCCTCCCCCCCAAACTCAGAGTTAAGATTCATCATCCTTTTGTTCAAGGAACCAAATTTCATATTTTGTGAGGGAAGGCGAATTACTTAAGCATAGTTATGTCTATGGCTAGTTTCAAAACTCAATATATTCTATGTGGCAGTAGAAATATTTTGAGACATACACCGGGAAAGCATTTCACTTTCTCATGCTTTACTTTTCATAACAGCATTATCTTCCCTACCAAATTTGTGGGGTTTATTTACTCTTAAACTTACTCACTTTCGTCCCTCTCTTCCCTGTGTTATTTATTCTCCCCTGTGCAGCCAGAACCAGGAGGCCGAGCAGAGGCAAGCAGACGACTGACAACAGCAGCAGACAGAGGCAAAAGCAAAGCTGCTGAGTTAGAAAAAATCAAGATGAGTATAAATAGATCCAAGTATAACTAACCACCCACACTTGCATGTTAAACACAAGGAACAATCTTCATGTGACCATGTGCCAAGTAGATTCTTGCTAGATAATGATTTTTCATAAGGAAAAAAAATCAATTAATTGCTCAGTGCAGCATGAGTATTAGCAAGAATCATCCTACAGCTAGGTAAAGAGAGAAAGCAGCTTTTTTTTCCCCTTTCCCTTTAAAGGAGGACAACCTCAAGCAGGCAGACTTGGCCCTGCATAATATTACACAGGAGTCTGGAATAACACCCTGCACTGTGTGTGTGAATCCCACACTACTGCACGTGGTGAATATCTGAACTTGGCAGTAAGTAATTGTGAGTATATTATTACCTGGAGAGAGAGAAGTACTCTGTTGGGTTGAGGAAACCCAAGAACTGAAAAATTATTATTTTTGAAGTGCTGTGATTTGGACTAGACTCTTCATATAACCAGAAGCATCACAGGAAACTCAGTAAGGCAAAACTATCCAAACAAAGTGAAATAAGCAAAAGTGAAGTTGACAGAACTTTCAAAAAGTAGACCAAAAAATCAAAGAAAACCAAACAAGAAGCTCTAATCACTTACAGCTGTTCAAGGCTCCAAAAACGGGCACTGTTCTTCTCTACTATTTTTATTCTACATTTTTCTTTTGATTATGAGAACATAATATGTGCAAACTCAGCACACAGATTGTTGAGGTTTTATTAAACATGCTTTTAGAGTTAGTGTCATTTTTACTTTACAAAAGTAATTCCTAAAATAAGCATGATACACAATAAAGTCTCAGTTAGCAGTTATAGGATATTTAGATTTTAAGTGACAACATGTGGCTGCTGTGGTGTGCAAGCAACTAGGAATATCAAAAATGCCAAGTACAATCAAATTTATAAGGTCCACTAGAGACTTTCAAGAACAAAAATGTACCTTTTTTTTTCTCTCTCCCATGCCCCAAAATGGAGAGGGTTTCAGCGTTCAGAAAAGTGAGGAGCTGGGTTGCTTCACTTCACAGTCCAGACTTGCCACAAATAATACATTGATTTCTGCAGGATATCTGTTTATTAGAAGGTCTTTCATGCTTTACCAACGGAAAAATCTCTGTATAAGAGTATAAAATAAACCTAAATACAGTAAAAATAAAGGCTGACAGGTTCAGGAGTCCACATGAGAGAACCATGGAAAGCAGAAAATTCGTAGTGCTGTTCTGCACATTTGATCTGTAAGGGATCCTAAGTCCCATGTCCAGTGGAATCTACTCCGAACCCTTTTTCTGCCTGTACACAGGTTGCCCACTTGCCACTGTGACCCCTAACATTGGTGTGCCAGACTCATAAAAACCTCTGAAAGCCTAATTTTTTTCAGTATTGCCTTGCCACTCATTGTTTTTGCTCCTGAGGAGGAATCAGAGATGGCACAGCAGTCACTAAGGGGCTGGGGTGAACAGTGTTTCCAGAAATGGATTTTTAACTTAGAGGAGGATGTCCACACTCTACATGTAAGATTTCCCTGCAGCTGATGAAGGGAGGGGAACGGAAGAATTAGGTTTCTAAGCCCAGTCTTCATCTTTATTGTCTGTAATATAAGCAAAGGCTCCTCTCCTGACTGCTTAAAAAAACTAACCAAACAAAAATGTTTCTTTTTCATTAGCAGAATAAAATGAATGAAGAAATAATTTCCCTCCCACATCCTTTTTTCATCTCTCCTATTCATCCAAAAAACCCCCATCAACGAGACTGTCAGCCAAACAAAACAAAGAATTTACTTTCTCAGCATAATAAATCACCTTTGCTCCTAACCATCCAAATCATAAAGTCCCACACACCCTGGATAGCTCAAGTAACCTAGTCTGAGATAACAACCACCTGGATTTTTATTATTTTTTAGGGAGAAGCTTCCCAGACAACATTTCCATAATTTCAGATGGTCCCAGAGGTTCAAAACTCTCAATAAGCCATTTTAACAAGAAAATCCTGATAGTCTAATATCTAGGCCTGTGAATGTCCCAAAACTCAGATATCTAACACATACTCTATTTGCTGCAGGCATTTATTTTCTTTTACTATCTAGGTCATCAGTTCATGACTAGGGACAAAAGAAATCTGTAGAGAATTTTGACTCAATGAGAAGTTTTCAAATTCTTTTAAGTCCACAGAGTATCTGCAAAAGAGCCCCATTCTTCTTTGCTTTACTTTCACAATTGAAAGTAGAAATCGGTCTAAAATAACGCTGACTGTAGAAAAATACACTTATTTCACATTAAAGGAGTACTTTTTGCTACTGCTGGGTGAAACAATATAGAGAAACCATAGTTATCCATGTCTAATGCTGAACTTCTTAAGTGGTGAGAAGACAAAAATAGCTGGAGCAAAGGACATCACTGATGCAAAAGAACATTTTTGAAAGTTGCGAGAAAAACCAGAAGGAACAGATACTCTTACAGATCCAGGGTCAAATGTGATCAGCAATAAGTTGGTTTAAAATGCCAGCAAATGAATGACCACAGGAGCCTTTTAATCTAACACTGAATTATGATGAGTTTTAATTCCAGTACTTTTGGTTAGTCTATGAATCTGATAACCTCACACAGTGGATTACACTACTACCAGGCATGCCCTTGGGAACAGAGGAGGTCACTTTGGTCCTAAATGCAAAATCTAGTCCCTGTGATAGCCAGCACAAGCCTACAGACCCTGGCGTTCTCCTCGGCCCACAGATGTTTGACACTGGGCCACCTTTTTCCCTGTGTCATGACGCTCCTTCCCCTTCCCCTAATTCCAGAGACCAACGTTACTCTTCGAGATGTCTGCTGGGAAGACACATCACATCAAGTGTCAACCTATGCATGGTTTACCCTATCCAGCACAGAAGATTCGGGGTTAGTAACGAGCCATTTAAACCAATTAGAACAATTCTGGGCATTGAGCATGACCCAAACACTTGAGAGTGATGGGCTTTTTCCTCACCATTTTCTTACAGCAAATGGACAAAGCACCTCATCCCCCAGAGAAGTATTCGGGACCGCTGACTGTAAGAGCTGCAGAGAAGAAGGGGACGTCCACACGGGCGTTTTCAGGCCGTTTGCCTTGGTTTGGCACACGGATGGAGACGCCAAGCTCCTTCCCCCTCGGTGCCACGGGAGCCGCGTGGCCGCGTTAGCCCCGTGCAGGGTCTGGCAGCAGGGCTCGTTAGCCCGGGCTCGGCGCCACAGTAACCGCTGCCATGTGGCTGCCGCGCGATCCGCGGCCAGCCCAGAGCTCACTCTGCCCCGCGACATCTGCACGGCTCCGCTCCTTCAAATGGCAAACCTGAAACGCAAGCTGCCAGGGGAGAATCTTGTAATAGGTCAGGATTTCCAATCTGCACTGACACGTAGAATGCGAGCTCTCGCTCTTTGGCAGCCGTGGCCAGGGCTGGAAACTACTCGTGGACGTGTTAGAGATGAGAAGTTTTGTTTCAAAGAGCTGAGTCTGAAAAATGAAGTGAGGATGGTCAGACTCCAAGTGGGATGGAAGAAGCGAAAGAGGAAAATGGATACAGAAATAAAAGTCTGTGTGATATTTCTCCACTTCATGTTAGCCCGGGCTATTAATCAGATTTTTTACAACCTTCCAAGGTGAGCGCGGTCCTCTGTAGAAGGTAACATTTTTTATGGCTCAGCCAAAAACCCCACAAACAACACACAAAGCAATGCGACAAATGATAATCAAAGATTAATGGACCACTGAAAAGAGCTTGGATATGCCTACGATAATAAAAAAAAAATTACATAGGAAGTAGCAGCGTACTAGAAGGTACCCTGAGAACCCTTTGTCTTAACAGAGATGTGCAGATGTGGAAACCTGAGTGGTTTAGACATGGCAGGGGAAGATGCAGGCATGCAGACAGAACTGAGGGGAAAAATGGGAAAGGTGTCCTCATGGTAAGGCACGAGAGAGCACAAGCACTTGGCATGGAAAAGAAGGGAGAGGTGATCCAGAAGACACATTTCAAAAGATTGATTTGTGGAATCTGGAGAGCAAAGAGATTTCAGCAGGAGCAACAGGGACCCTGAAATAGAGCTTTAAGTGCGTACACAGAACAATAATGTCACATTTTGGAAAAACCAAGGGGAAGAAACAGCAGGATTTAGAGGCATTCTCATTATCCTCTGGGACGGCTGTGTGGTTCCAAATCATTTTTCACAATTTTTTACTTTTTTTTTCCTCTCTTGGGGTGCCAAGTTAACTCACAGCACCTCCAGCTGTGTCACCTGGGGAAACAATATTAGGAGTAGAAGAAATATAAATCATTAACAAAAAACTACTCTTGACCCTTGAGGAAGCCACCATTGTAGGGATCAGCAGATGAAGGAAAAAGAGAGGTAGAGTGGGAAGCCAACCCTCCCAGGGAGTAACAAAAAGGACTTGGAAGAAAGGAAATTGCTGGGGGGCAGCACATACATATTGGGAACCAGAAGAAAAAAATACACTTCTCTTTCTAACCCTCTTGGGGCCTATAGGAAATTGCTGCTTGCCCTTTAATCTGCCCCCAAAAAGAAAAACAATTAAAATGAAATAAAACCCTGAACTGTAAGTCCTTGCTCCCTGCCTTCCCCTCACCCCCATTGCTTTGTGTGCTGTGCACCCAGGCCATGATCTCTCATGCAGCTCTCCGCAGCAGAGACAATATTACCATTAGAGTTACAGCTTCCACAGGAATGTGCATTCTTCTGCTGTATATTTAAAACATGTAATTTGGGGAAACAAAGGTGTTAAGAGATTAATGATCAATAAATCAATGAAAAAGAGAGGAGGCCTGAATAAAAAAAAAAAAAAGAGAAATGGAGAAGAAAGAAATAAGGATAAACATCTTGAATTAATTTGGAGTGGCACCACAAAAGTATGGTTTCTGTCAGGAACATTGCTGTAGTAGTGGGTTAAGATTGTTACTTCACACAAAACACCTCAAAAAATTCAATCAGCTTTTGTTTCACTTCTCTTGATTCACCTCCCCATTGCAATTTTTCCCTGCAATTTAACTTTAGAAAGAAAGAAAGACCCTTTCCTAAAGAGGGAATTAATTTCTGCTCTTTCCGCTGTTCCCTCCAATACTAACAACACTTTCTCTTTTCCTTTTTAACTGACAGTCATAGCAATTTCTTCCACTTCCTTTTCTCTTTCTTCTTATGATCAAGGTCACGCTGGGATCCACCTATGTAGTTTTAAACTTGCCAAAGCACAACAGGGCTATGACTGGTCTCCACCAAGAAGAATGAATGCACTTCTCTTTGACAATTCATTAACAAAAAAACTGGGGCAAGTACACGTAACGTCTTTCTGTGGATGGTACTGTTTAGGAGGTTCTCCTGTCACAACAGAAGATCAGAAGGCTTTGTTTTCACATTTCGTAAAAACATTTTCATCACCCACTCATGTAAAAATAGCATTGTGTAAGATGCAATAAACGCTGCGCATTTGTGATGTACTATTTAAGGGCCAGGAAAGGAGATGGGAATTGAAAATTTAACTTGCAACTCATCTAAAATAAGAGTGTAAGTCATTCAAAACTGTTGATGTCACAAGACAGCCACAGAAAAAAGGAATGAAAACCTGTATGCATTATTCATCTGTAACTTTGATCTTTAAAGCTAAGAAACTTGAACAAGGAAAGATAAATGGCTTCTCAAGCTTTTTCTTTTAAAAATCAAATGAGGATGATTCAGGATAAATGAGAGATAAGAGTTAATACGAAAGAGGGGGAAATTGCAATCACAGTGCTGCATGGGAGTTTCAATGCAAAGGCTTTGCTTTTTGTATTCAATTACAAAGGATTTCTTTCTTAGGTACCAGCATCCTTTTTCATGTATATGTAAAAGATTTTACCTATTAAAATTTCATGTTCAGTACGCATAGCTTTCTTCTTCTACCACCTATATACCATGATGTGAACGACTAGGAAGCTTTCTGAAGCATGGGCTACTAGTGGTCATGGGGCAGGAACAGACCCAGCTGTGAAACCCTGACCTCCAAACCTGGCTCAAACATCAGCTTGGCCTGGAGCTTATGCAAGATATGTATACTTTCTCCCACTGGGAAAGCACTGATAATTACAGGCACTCTGACTGCATCCTGATTTCACTGAGGCTTAGTCAATTATGCAGGCATTGCTGCTAAAATATAAGACAAACTGATAGATCCAAAAGCACATGGAGGTTGCCCTGTCTAGATGGGAGAGCCACAAAATCCTCTTTGAACGCTCTGCACTCCTGAGAGTCTGTAATTATTGCCAGTTTTTGCCTAAAGATATGCTCAAAGGCCCCACCATCTTGGTTAGATTACTGGTGTCAGCATGTTATAGAGAGGCAGTTGCATTTGGGATTCACAAAGAAGACAGAGCAGCAACACAGCCTCCTTGAGGGAGGCTCTGAGCAAACCTAACACAGGCAGACACTGCTGCAGCCATCACAAATCACAGCACACCAGCCATTTCCAGCAGCAGCAAAGCCCAGGGAAGAATGCCTTGACTTCACAGCATGCTGCAGGAGGGTTTGCTTATCTGAGCTTCCAAATTGTTACCTCCACACAAGCAGGTATCACTAATCAAGTGGCAGAGCCAGACAGGCTGGGTGGATGTGAGCACACGTGTTGAGATGGACGAAATGGCCGGGCAAAGAGGTGAAAATTTCATGGTGGGGTGTGTGGTAGGAAGGCACTGGAAACAGCATTTGAAAAGTAGTGGGAGATTTCTGGAGTACAGCAGGAAAATGGGTGAGAAGTGAATGGAGGCACACTGAATTCGCAGGCTTACAAGCAACCAATATTCACTGTGATTACTGCGAGTGCCTGAGCAAGTCATCGTTAATGGCACTCGCAGCCACTGACACTCTGCCAACTGCATCCAGACAAAATACATTTGGAAAGACCAAACCCAGTGATTACAGCAGTCAGCAGAAACTACACTGATTGCACTTCCTCCTCAGCCCGAGGGAATGCAAACTCACAGCTTTTGGCACCAAGGTGTCACACGTGGCTACGTCCTAATGACACCGTGCTGCCACGCAAGAAAGATGGCTACACTGATGGGGCTGGGAGCAGGGCTGTTCCTGGGGAGGATACCTGCAAGCCTGGAGCCCTGGCCTAGATCCTTGCTCCAGGCAGTGGGCGGGTATACAAACTTCACCAGTGCCAAATGTGTGAACACCATGAACAGCTGCAAACAGAGCCAGGAACTTCCCCACCCTGGTGCGCTCCGGTCTCTCTTGCGCACAGACGAGACCTTGCACCTTCTTTCTCCACCAAGTCGCAGCTCCCAGAGCAGTGTCACACAGCCTCTCCTAGTGCAGATGGATCATATAAGAAACTGGAAAAATACATTTGAGCTTTACACTGTTTGCAGTGAGAAATTAGAGCTATTCACCGGACTGAGCTGAGGCACTCCCTTTTAGCTCTACATATATATTACAGGAGGGATTCTTGATCCCACAGTAATCCCAGGAGAAAAATTAACTAGATGAGCACAGAATCACACTAGTTCCGCTCTGTCCTCATGATAACTGTTTTTCAATTCAATAAATTAAGCTAAAAGTAAGTGTTTGCTTCACAGGCAAGACTGTTCCAGCTACATTTGTAATATTTGGAGAGGGATTAGCCACATCAAGCATTTGCTTTCATAACATGGTGTAAGGAACACACATGAGGAAAATCATGTTGAGCCCCAATGCACTGAAAAAACTGTTTATAGACAACACACTCAAGAGTACAGAGAAAAAATATTTCGGTGATGATTCTCCCTCAGGTACACCCAGCAGACATTTGTGCACTGAAGAGCTTACACCAGGTCTCTAAAACTGAGCACTGCTGGGAGAGCTGTGCTCAAATAAAATGTCTGCTTCTATAATCCCCTTCACAGATAGCTCTGCCCTCACCCTTAACTTTCATTTCCTATTTGTTCCATTCACTAGTTTATAACCTGAAAGACATACCCATTTTTTTCTCTTGAAAGTGCATTTATCTGCCCTACAAATGGACCAAAAATATGAAAAGACTGATTTTTATTATCTCACCTATATAAACACATTGATTCCCTTAACTCTACCCAGGACAAAATAACATTTTCTTTTTATTGCATTCCTGAGGAAGTCATGCCTTAATTTGGATCTTATTTATCTGCTATTTAGCTACATCTTTTGCTTCAAACTCTCAGTCGGGAACAGAGCTTCCAGCTCTGTTTCTCTGGCACTCTTAGTACTCATTCTGAAAAGTCCAGTTTTTCTGACTCATAGATGACACTATCATCTATGAGTAAAGAAAAAAAGCTTCCAAATATTAAAAATAAGGTTGCTTCATGAAGATACCATCTTTTTGAACAAAGTATAGATATGAATAGAAAAAGAGATGTCAAGCACCATGCCTTATTCAGAAAAGGTACTGTCTTAATGTTTATTTTAAATCTCTTGTCAGAAAGGAAAGCATTAATATGAACTGCTTCTAACAGCCTTTGACACTTAGAGAACTCTTAAAATTGAAATGAGTCAACAAACCTCTAAGAATGAAAACAGCTGCAAATGCTTTAGAAGTGGAGCCACCAAAGCTTTTTCATTTATTAAATGCCCACTGGTGTTATGTATGTATTGAACACCAAGACATATAGTTTGACATTTCCTGATCTGCTAATTTCATGGCTTAAAAAGAGGAAAGTCACACTTGTATTATGGAAATTTACTGCCACTGAGTCAATCACAATTTTGCCACCACATGAAGGTAGGTGTTCATTTTAGATATAGATGCTTAATTAAAAAAAAAAAGAAACCTGTCACTTAAAACCCATCAATTTCATCCTTATTTCAGCTTTTGTACTCTTTTAGGGGTTTTTTTATTCCTGTTGCCAAACTGAAATAGAAGTGCCTTTAAGGAGATAAACGAACAGAAATGGAATTATTCTAAGTCAGGTTTCACAATTAGCATTTCATTCCCATCTGCCCTTTAGCAAGTTGTCCATTCCAGGTCCCAGTCTCCCCTCCCCTCCCATCCACTAGCAAGATCATACAGATGGTTACTGCAAAGCTGAAAAGAGGTACATCTGAATGCATATTTATACACTTGGCAAGATCCTGCTACAGCTGTAAGAGGATGCAAATCTGCATTACAATGTTGCTTCAGGCTCTCTCTTGCCTGTGTGAGGAAGCACCCACGATATCAAAAGCGCTGCTCAGGACAACGCCAGGCACATAAGATGTCAGTGGACACGGCTAAGCTGGGCTCTGGCAGCTCTTATTATTCACACCTCTGGAAACAAGCATTCCTTTGGGTGCCTGAAACAAGCGTGGTATCTACACCTACATGAAAACTCACTTTCATTTGTTTGTTTTTGGGAGGAGATGCTGGTAACACACGGTAACTCTGCCAGATGACAGGTGAAAGAATACTGTGTGGGTGAGTATTTGATACAAACACCAGAAAATAAAACCAAACTGAGGGAGTTTATTTCATCCTAAGAGCAGCTTTAATGACTACAGGTGACACCACCTGTCAGTGATAGCTACTCTTGCTCTGGGTATGTCTTTGTTCCGGCAGCTGGAACAGTTTTCATGTGCAACAAAAGAAATGTACTTAATAGGCAGCACCTGAAAATCCTTCGAGAAAATAAACTACAGCAATAGAAAATGCAAGTTTAGATAGCGCTTCCTGGGGAAAAAAAAACCCATAGGTAGCACTGGAATCTTCTCTTTATCTCAGGTCAATTGACTTGTCACGGTTGGAAGGAGATTTGAAAAGGAAATTGCAAGCTCTTAGCAAGTATGATTGGAGGAACAGAGTTAATAGCCAGCAATCAGTATAGGTTGGGTAGGGTACTTAAAAATTTAAATGTATGCATACGCCACAACTGCAGAATGCCTGGGCTTTGTCTTGTTTGCAAAAAATAAATGGAATAACAGGCAATTTCAATCTCAAACCAAAATGGTAATTTTATACTTAGTTTGCTGGGGTCTAAGAGTACCTCCATTACACATTTCCTTCATTTCAGTGTGTGATTGAGGCATGTAAATGGTATGTGCCTCTGATCTTGCTTTACACTAGTAATCTTTCCAGTACCAACAGGATGGTATGTGCTTTCAGACGATACAGTTTCTCTCCTGTGGAAAGATGTTTCTCTATCACCATGTTGGCAGCAAATGAGTAAGTTTTGAATTCTGTTTTTCACTGCCGTTTCTGAAAGACACCTAGGCTCATTAGCTTATTGTTTCATGTGTCAAAAACAAACAAACAAAAAGGATAGTTTTTATCCATATTCTTGAATAGTCGTGCACTGTATTCAGTAAGCTACAGATACAAATGAGTATGACAACACCTCTAATGAGAAAACAGATTTATTTGAGATGGCAGGATAAGCCATTATCTCTCTAAAGAAATGTGTCTGTATCCTCAAACTCTTTTTATCCTTTCTAATACAACGTACAACTTTTCTGTGTGTATTATTTTCAACAGAATTACAAAAGCAGATCTCACCAAGACTACTCGTAGTTTCTCTTTCCAGCCAAAGAAGGCAGATATTACAGGTTGCAGAAATTTGTAGGTGGATAAAAGGTAAGAAAATTATAGGACAGTGATGAGTACAATGAATTTCATTTCCACAAGCTTCTAATTCTTCTGAGGAAGAGAAGAACATAGATTTTGCATAGGTTTCTTTAACACACAAATGCATACCCTGCAATGAAGTACTAGGAGATGAGAGGTTACATTCCAAGCTAAATGCAAACTAGCCCTTGCCTGTGAGGCAAGGAAAGGACACATCCTAGAAAGGACAGCACAGCCAGACTCACATGCTCAAGAGACAAGTAATTTTAGATTAGTTGATTCTTGTGTTGTTTGGAAAAACTTTTTATACTTACTGTAATTCTCTCATCTTTGTCATCTAGAGGGGTCCCATCTTTCTTCCATGATATAGTGGGCTCTGGGTGACCTCTTGGGGGCTGGCATTCCATCACTGCAGGCTCCCCCACAGCTACCATGACATCTGATGGATTTTGTCTGAAGTCATCTCGTAGAACTGAAAGAATAAAGACAATGAAGCAAAAAAATTACTCAATAATATACTAATGGCACAGCAAAGTGTTTTGTATTGGCCTGTTGTCATTGTACTTTATATTAACAAACAGATCAGTTAATGTCATCTGTTGATGGTCTCCACAACTTCCATGCAGTAACACAGAAAACCCATGTGCAACTCTTAACTTCCAACATACAAGCCAAGTGGCAGAGGCTGACAGACTCCACACGAAGAGCTGCCTCACTGGCAGCACTTGGCATAAAGTCTGTGAGCACAGAAGTCAGTCTCACCCCCGTGCCCATCAGGATCACGGAGCAGATCATCCTGGAAACTATGCTAAGGCACAGGGGAAATAAGGAGGTGACTGGTGACATGGTTTCACTAAGGGCAAATCACACCTGACAAATTTGGTGGCCTTCTACAATGGGGTTACAGCAGTGGTGGGTGAGGGGAGAGCAATGCACACCATCTGCTGGACTTGTGCAAAGCATTTGACACCGTCCTCATGACATCCTGGTCTCCAAACTGGAGAGGTGTGGATTTGATAGATGGACCACTCTGTGGATAAGGAATTGGCTGGATGGTGGCACTCAAAGATTTGTAGTCAATGGCTCAATGTCCAAGTAGAGACCGGTGACGAGTGCTGTTCCTCAGGGCTCGGTACTGGGACCAGCACTTTTTGTTGTTGACACGGACAGTGGGATCAATGGGGGGGACTGGGCACCCCCAGCAAGTTTGCCAATGACACCTTGAACTGAAAGAGGGCAGGTTTAGATTAGATATTAGGAAGAAATTCATTACTGTGAGGGTGGTGAGGCCACAGCACAAGTTGTCCAGAGAAGCTGTGGATGCCCCATTCCTGGAAGTGTTCAAGGCCAGGTTGGAAGGAGCTCTGAGCAACCTGGTCTAGTGGAAGGTGTCCCTGCCTATGGTAGGGGGGTTGTAACAAGATGATCTTTAAGGTACAACCCAAAACCCAACATTCTGTGATTCCTGTCACAGTTGAAGATGGCGCAGTATCTTCTGCTCAGGTGGAACATGACTCGGGGGTAAGCATTGCAGAGGTTGCTCTCTGTCCCTTTTTTCCTGACACACAAGGTCAGCCTGCCAGTAACTCAGAGGTTTATGGTTAAATACTGGCCACTGGCAATACGAATTGTACCCATCCCTGAATTTATAGCAAAAATTAATGAACTAAACTTCCCAGTTCTTTGATGACATTACAAATCACTAAACATTTGCCCAGCCTTGGCCAAACTCATCTTTGCAATCTGGCTTGTGTCTTTTTAAAGAAAAAATATTAAAAGACTTTCCTGATCTCTGTAGTCATTACTTAGCCTAAGCCAGGACTACATCCCTTATTTAGAAGTCAATTTTACCACCTTTACACAGAAAGAAACATTTTTATTGCAGCTTCATTACTAGGATTTGTTCTTTCTCATCATTTGGCCAAGCCCAGGCCTAGGAAACTCTAGTTTCCTCCAGTCATCCACTATGAATTTTATCAATAGCTGTGTGATTATTTTTCTTTCTGGGAAAGGAGAGACATCATACTGTGCTCAGCAGACCACTACACAGGGAGGCGGTTTAACAGAATAATGGCATTCCTAAGCCTTGCCAAGTAAGTGGCATTAGGTTTAATCTAAAAATAAATAACTCCAGTGATAACAAATATAACATTCTAGTCCTCTCCACTGCTGTTCCTCCATCCACACTGAACAAAGGATGGGGTAATGGAAAAGCACACTACAACCAAAGGACTGTCAGGACTTTTACAGAGCTGTATGTCACTCTTGCTACCTGCAACAATCTTGTGCCAACATAAATAATGTCAAGAAGCTACAGCAAAATATATATATATATTATATCCCACAAACCATGGACATTCACTGCTGAATAGGGGCTTGGATGTTAATGCTGCTTTAAAGGGAGGTGAGATTTATTGTCAGCTGTTAAGGAATGTGGCTGTTCTTACACATTGGCAGGTACATCCCTCTCTGTAAGGTCTTTCATGCTGGTAAGACCTTCTAAAATGGTCTGAGGGCAAATGGGCCACCTACTTTGGGACAGAGGTATATATACCTTCCTCACACCTGCTTTTATTATAACATAGTACACAACAGGGAAAGTTCCACATTGATACAGAAGTGTAGGCAGGGATCAAAAATAATCAATAAAGAATATTTTGCCACTATTCTAGAAAAAGGACATAAATTCCGAAAGTAACAAAAACCAGCTGTGTGTCAGAAAGACAAATATAGTACAGATCCCACCAAACATTTGAATTTACTAATCCCTTTCCATTCTGAAGCACTCACATTTCTAATATTTCAGTTCAATTACTGAAATTTCTGGATGCCCTGGAAACAGTATATACTGTTGCTCTGAAAGAGTATAATCAAGGATAAAATGTCTATATCACTCTAACAATACAAATTAATAGAACAGAATTATGGAACTTAAAGAAATTATGGAGCAATTTAGATTGGAAGGAACCCCTGGAGGTCAAGTGTACAACGAGATGCTCTTGAATGAGCATGTTCTCTTGGACAGACTAGGTCTCTTGATTGACCTAGTGTAGAGAGTTTTTTAAAAAAAACAACCCAAAACCCAACACAACAAATAAAACACGCACCCTATTACTTAGTGTACAAAAGCCTGAGAAAACATACTCCAATTAAGAACAAAATATTTCTCTCTCTAAAAGGCAAAACTCATGGATATTTTCCTTCTATGAACTTGGGAAAAATTGAAAATATTTTCAGCTATAACAACATGTTTTTAAAAAGGGGAATTATGTCATTTTTAGTTATTCAGGAAGGTAAGTCAAAAGGCCAATCCTTTAAATTCCCTTCTGCTTTCAGCAAAACTTAATATTAAGTTTAACCTACATTCCCTTACATCTTCCTTATATATTCCCCTATATATTGATGCATCAAAATTGGATAGTTCAAATCAATTTTTGCTTATGGAAGTGCTAAAACCCTACTCACATACACTGAAAACATTAAATATCCTTGTTCCGCTTATACTGAAAGTGGTGTTAGCAGGCAGAGACAATTTCTTGTGTTCCCAAGCAACCTTCAAGCCATCCAGACACAAGGATCACTATAAACTACGTAGTGCAAATGAACAGCTGGACACTGCTTCTACTGAAGTCCAAGAATTTTTTTCTGTTTAATACTTTAGAGACTTAATCTGGCTTGGAGCCACTGACCATGTTATCACTTCTTATTTTTTTTCTTTTCCCCCCACTTCTCAAAATTAAAGAACAATGAAGAAGAAGACACAGAAGTTGCCCTAAGTTACTAAGCCCTCCCTCCCATACATCCAGTTCCCAGTGCCAACAGCCCATGAAAGTGAGCAGAGTTTATTTGCTACACCACAGTTCTATTGCAACACAAAAAAGGGGTGTTTTGACCATGAGTAAGAAGCCTCTTATTACCGCTGAAGATTGTATCATTTGGATAAATTTAAGATACATATAAAAAGAAGCAGCCTGAAGTTTAATAAAAATTAAATCAAGTGATCTTAATAAAGCACAAGTGCTTTTCAAGTCTGAAAGACCTCATAAATCTAAGAGAAAAGACTATCAGATAGCACCTCAGATGGCTTTAGCACATTTGAAGCAACGAAGAAGTCCAGTACTTACATAATAAAACCAAATTACTTCTGTAATTTCTACACTCCTTAGTCTTATAATAGCTTTACAAGCATGGTACATTGCCTGCAAACCAAGACCTTTCACAAATTAACCAGTTCTTAATAGAATGCCTAGCAGGACATCAAAGGTCCGGGCCACGGATACTTCAAAACAAGTATTTTTTTCCCCATTTACTATGAATTATTTTGGCTCTAACATCACATAATGAAATGCTAACAAAATGTAATCCATTAGAGATTACTCCACAGATAGTCATCGTAATTATTTTTGCAGCTGTAAAGTAGATACATGCTCTGTTTTGTTTGCCCCAGGCCCTGGCAATCTTGTATGAAGTTATAAATCTAAAATTTTCATCCCTTACTGAAAAAAACTGATTTTTTCTTTGCTGTCCTTCACAGTCAAGGCTCACTGTAAATTGAGAAAACATTTCCTTTTTAAGTTATATTAGAAGCATACTTTGCAATCCACTAAAGCAAATGCTTTCTGTCACCAAACGGTGAAATTTTACCTCTTTCTACATATATGCAGCTGGAATGAAAAAAAGATAAATCAAGAGGACGTTTGCTTTTTTTTTTTTTTTTAACAGTCTTCATAGATGTAACACCCTCCTCCCCATTTCTGACAGACCTTGGTTAAGGTTTTCTAGCATTTTACCTAATATTTTCTGAAATACAATGAAGAATGATTGTAACCATCATCACAGCACAGCTGGGACAGCTCCATGATCTTTCTGTGTGAACGTGCTGAACTAATCAGGTTCAAAAGCAACTTTTGTAGCTCCGCTTAAAAGTCAACTGCTCACACAACTACTTCATATCGTGTACTCTTCAATCCATTAAAGAGTTTTATTTTCCCCACAGACTCTTTCTAAGAGAAGAAGGGAACTGGCAACCACTTGAGGATAAATTTTTATTGATAAGCAACATAAATTTTTATTGCTAAGTAGGGATGGCACCAAAACAATGCTTTGCAAAATGCAGCACCCAGTGCTTTTTTTCTTCTTTGTTGCCTTCTATGAAAAAGAGTAGGGAGACACTACTGGGTGAAAAGGGAGGAAGGTAGGCAGGATTTTTTTTGCCTGTATAAATTGTAGATAATTCAGAAAGATTATTGTTGAAGTAATCTTTAAGTAACTGTGATTTGAAAGGGATATAGAAAACATAAGATAAAATAAACCAACCAGAAAGTTCTAGTCAATACTTGAAAAGAATGAATTTGTAAGGTAATTACCATCAGATATTGTGGATATCATGCCTTAACAGGTGGTATCATTTAAGATCTGGAAATCAAGAAAATTTCCTGAAAATTTTGATTACAGGTCTATTCTAGTCCAGACACCTCATGCACAGTTCAAAGCAGTGCAGCATTCTATCCAGGATCCCTAATCAACCGAGATCTCACAGCCATGGTCACCCAGTGAACAGAGGAAGGGGGAAATGATGATGCTTGTGGTACAAGTTTCTGAATCAGAGGCAATTTTAATCCATTTCAATTCTTATATGAAGGCATCACTCAGACTTGCTTCCCATTTACTCTCCTGCACCATGCCACACAAAACACACTATTTTGCAAGTCTACTTCTTAGAGAGAGACTGGTGAGCCAAAGTATGACACAATTATTTAACAGAAGAGATCCCAGCAAGCTCCACTCTTTCAGCATGAAGATAATTTGAACCTTTCTTTGAATAGTAGCACGTGCCTCAAAAATGGTGGAAAAAGAAAGTGAAATAAACAGAAGAAATGCTCATCACAGTTCTTTGGAAAACAACTAGACCTCAGCTAATGAGCAAGTTTCCAACAGCGAACAAAACCACCCTGACATCAAACAAGCTAAAGCTGAGCAATGCAACCTTAATGGCCCACTGCCCTGCCTTTTGGCTAATTTTGTTAAAAATTGTAATCGATTTTAAATCTTTTTTAATACCCACCCATTCTATTATTTTCATTCCTTTAAATATATAAAAAGGATTTCCGTGTTTCCCTTTTCCTCCCCAACAAAAGAGCAGTATTTACAAACTAAGTTTTTACCTAATACTTCACCTGACTAATAAAATATGATGAACAAAACAAAAAAAATATGAGAGCTTGCTTTAAAAACCTGTAAGATTAGGAAAACAAAAATAGGATTCAGGAGGTTATATAAATCATCTAATCCCATGAAGCTGTAATCAAAGAGAAACTAATTATTGCTTAGTCAGGATTGAGCTGTTACTCAAAAGCAGAACTCTTCCTGTAATTTAGGATCAGCAATGATCCCTTTTCCCCACTACCTACTGAACTTGTAATTCGAATTTACTGGGACACACCAGACATTTTTGGCATTCAAATATAAGATGGTTGTCAGTTGGAACAGTGCTTCAAACCAGGTGCTTAATTTTAATTACAACTAACTTAAGCATCAGCCAGAATTATGGTACCTTGTTTAAAGACTTTGCTGGCATGAAATTTATACAGATGTCAGGATATAATTTTTAATACATGCATGCCACTAACAGGGAAGTGTTAGAGCACCTAATTAAGCAAAAAAGAAACAAAAAAAGGTATGCATTATCAAATTTAAGTCAACCCATGTGTTCCATATAATATTTTAGACCTCATTAAACTGTTACCTGGTTTGACAAAAAACTTAATCATTTACAAATGAGAAATATTTTTTCGGAAGAGACCTCCCTAAAAGTCTCCATGCAGTCATAAAAAGTTAAAGGAAAAACTTATTCCCTGAAAAAAATGCTTTCTTTTCCTTTCTGAAGGTGTTAAAACCTGGTTAACATTGGTGTTAAACAGTCATTAAAATGGAACAGAAGGAGTAGGGCTATAAATAGTCAGAAATTACTGTTGTGATCATCTAACAAGACCACTCATGTAATGCAGGCAATAATTTTATGCAGTGACCAAGTCCAGCAGTGCTGTATGGAATGCTTCAAAAGATGCCTACACTTCTACAAGGCTCCAAGAGGCTGGAAGTCTCAGCCAGCAGGCCTGGGGCTCCTCACTTCCATCATTTCCAGTTCTCTTACGTCTCCTACCTTGCAGCACTTTGACCTCTTGCTACCCCTTGCTCAGTCAGACTGAAAGCCTTCTACAGGCAAGCAGATGCCAACCAGTTCAGTTTCCATGTCTCTAATATTCCCTCAGCCTTCTCTGAACTTCGAAAACTAAATAAGCACTGGACACGTGGCCACTGCTCCGACCACAGCACCTCCGACTGCACAGTCTGGGAATCCACATCAAAGAGGTCTCCAGACAGAGGAGGCTGCTCATTGCAAAGGGGCTGATTACAAAGCAATGACCACCACTTGACATCATCACAGGAGAGATCTATTTTTAATCCTCGCCTATACATTTATGACATATACATCATGTATTCATACAGTGCTGTCCTGCTCTGCTTTAAACCCTGCCCGTTAGCAAACTCTCCTACCTCAGAGTCTGAAGAAACAAAAGCACTTTTAAATCAAATGGCTTTTTGCTTAGTAGTCATGTATTTGTATGAGTTAGTTCAGAGCTTTACCTGGGTCTACGTAATTGACATCACCACATTATATATATATTTCTATTTCGAGATCTCCTTTAGTGAAAGGAAACAACTATTAAAACCCCTCAGTAAAACAACTGTTTTTTCTACTTTATTACCACTGAGATCTACTAATTTAGTTTATACAGCTGGTTCATAAATACTTCCTCCATTATGTCACTATGGAAGAAATTGAAGGGTTAATGAACACAAGAAAAGATTTCCAAAGGCCTTTATTTCAGACATTGAAACAATTTAAGATCTGCCTTTTATTATTATGCTGGTTCTCATATTGCCAAGGATTTATTTTTAAATTTGAAATTACACCACTTTTAAGATTTTGGTAGACGTTGTAAGAGGCATGTAGATATTTTAAAAGTAATTTAAATTTGGAAGAGTTAAGAGTGCTGAAGAACAGCATTTAACTTGAATGAATGAAGCAAAATTACTTAAAGAATTAATTAAGGGATGAATATACATAGAATGCTTTAGTTCAGAAAACTTGCATTCCTACTACCCAGCAGAGTAATGCAGAATTTCCAGCAATGTGAAATCGCCTATTTCTCATCAAACACCCAGATCTGCTGAAGACTTTACTGAATCTTGTACCACAATCTGCTGTAAGAATGTTAACAGATTAAAGGTGTCAGAAGGCAGCATTAAGTTCGTGTTACCAGCTTGTGTAATTTAGTACTAACATTATTAATACCACCTGGCTGATGACACCAGCAGAGAGCACCGACAGTCAGAGCAACAAAGAAATGTCTTTGTTTTAGCACTGACAAACAGAACCAGGACAACAGAGTTAAACACAGGCGACAGATGTACAAAACAGCAGCAGTGAAATTAGACCACACCTCTAAAATGCTAACAAAATGTACTGTAACCTTTAAATTGTTTTAAAACAGATTCTCTCTGAAGAATTATGGTTTTGATTGGTTTTTCTCTGCCCGTCGAGAAAGGACCGGGGGGTGCTGGTTGACAGTGGCTGAACATGAGCCCATTCTGCTCAAGTGGCCAAGAAGGCCAATGGCACCTGGCCTGAATAAGGACTAGTGACCAGCAGGACCAGGGCAGTGATTGTCCCCCTGGACACAGCAATGACAATGCTACACCTTGAATCCTGTGTCCAGTCTTGGGCCCCTCACTCCAAGAAGGACATTGAGGGGCTGGAGTGTGTCCAGAGAAGGGCAGCAGAGCTGGGGAAGGGTCTGGAGCACAAGTCTGGTGAGGAGGGAGCTGGGGAGACTCAGCCTGAAGAAAAGGAGGCTCAGGGGGGACCTTATCACTCTCTACAGCTCCCTGACAGGAGGGTGTAGCCAGGAGGGGGTTGGGTTCTGCTCCCAGGTAACAAGTGACAGGACAACAGGAAATGGCCTCAAGTTGCACCAGGGGAGGTTTAGGTTGGGTATTAGGAAAAAGATTCTTCACTGAAATGGTGTTCAGACACTGGAATATGCTGCTCAGGGAGTCACCACGCCTGGAGGGATTTAAAAGATGTGCACATGTGGCACTCGGGACATGGGTTAGTGGTGAACTTGTCAGTGCTGAGTTAACAGCTGGATTCAATGAGCTTAAAGGTCTTTTCTAACCTAAACCATTTGATGATTCAGTACAGCATCATCAAATTAGGATCTTCATATCTACTGAAGGTTAATAATTACCATCTCTGGAAAAATGTAATTCCCTAAGACACTCAGCAATACATGTCAGCAAATAAAAGACCAGTCTGCTTCTAATCCATTACAGTAGAAGGAAATCAAGGACTGCTGCACCAACTGGATCACATATTTAAAAGGTGCTGATGGCAAATACAAGTCATATGCTTGAATCAAGCAGTATGTTACACTGCGAAAGAAATTAAATATTTAGGCATTTGGCAATAAACCTACGACTGCATAGAAAGACTTTAAAATAAATATATTTATTGTCATTCGTTACTGTCATTAAGAAACTCACAACTGTTAATAAAAAGAAAGGCATGCTTAAGAAGCAGGATCAAAAAAAAAAAAAAAAAGAAAGACTTCTGTAAAAACCATTGGCTGAAAGTTACTGAAAACCATTACAAAAATTTATGGAAACCACTCAGAGTGTCTGAATTTATTTCACTCATTTAAGATTTGGGCTTTAAGTACTGCCTGGAATCTTACTGGGCAACATAGCTGTCAGCCTATAACAGTATTTCCACGTGTGGAAAGGAAATTGTAAATGGATTAGATGATGAATTGAGAATCAATTAAATGACCAAATCTGATAAGTCATATAAAGAGTAATTTTAACTCCTATGAGAAAGGGTAACTGACAGGCCTCAGAGAGCATGCTGCAGCACTGGGAAACCTAATTAAATCCTGAAGGATCTGTGATGCCTCAGGCACGCAGCTCCGAGAGTATCCCTTAGGTTGATTGAAAATTGAAAATAGATAAGGAGAAGGGACCTAATTATTAATTTGACTGACTGTGTAGGAAAAGCAATCCCTCTCAACGTCTTCCACATATTATGCTCCAGGCCAAGGCGTCTACTACCTGTAACTAAGAATTTACCTCCTGGAAGAATAGATTAATTTCTACAGACTGCAGAGATTATTTCCCTTCACTTGTCCTGAATATTAAATATTTTCAGATATTTTCTGGTAGTAGTAGTGGTAGTAGAATTCTCAAGTCAGTTTGCATTTTGTTTTGGGGTTATTTGAATCATGCTGGATTACAGACAATATTTTCAGCATGACTAAAACAGCATCTTTCCAAACTCATGGACACAAACCAAGGGGTTTTAGACACAGCTCAGCCAAGAACTGTCTTTCAGACACCACAAATTAGTTTTCATAAGGCAAAGGAGGGTGTGCATCTTTAGATCCAAGGATTTGTCTGCATTCCATAAATAAAGATTTTTCTCTCTACACTCCAAACGAAGATTCTGATGCTTAGTTTGCAAGGAACTCTTGGCTGCACTGGCCTTCCTTCAAATCAGATTATAATGGAGAAAAAGAACCAGATTAAGAGGCTGCAGCAAGACCCTGTCTTGGCCATCCAAACTACATCATAAAGAGATAACTGAAATCAAAGAAGAGATATAAGGACCAAACAAGCAAAGAGAAAAGGTGAGAAGACACTTCACCAGAATGCCACTGTTTTCCTTAACTACTCACCAAACTTTTTTCACGAGCAGAATAGAGTTCTTTTTCAAGAAAGAATACAAGAAGCAACCCAGAAATGCCTCTGCCATCTAACTCGGGATAAAGGAATACAAGCAGCAAGGACAGAAGCAAATATTTAGCCAGTTTCCAATGAAAGGTTAAAGCTAGGATGGCAAATGAAGCTAGATTGCAATTGATTTAAAAGGTGTTGCTCTCAAATAGCAAGCTACACCGGCTTGTGTTATGAAAAACTTGCTCTCTTCCCATAGTTCCTAAGATGGAAAATCCCTCCGTAGGCCAAAGCTAAAGGAACCTCATTTGTTGTAACCTGTGCTGTTAAAAGAGGGGAAGCAACTGCTCCAGTCTTGCCAGCGGAACTGGCAGCACTGTTCCTGTAGTACAGGAAAGGCTTAAATGTTGACCATACTTGTATGTTTGCTTATAATCATCCTTTAACTCTGAAGGAGTCGAAAACTTACCAGAGGAGACATTTGGAAAGAAAAAAAGATTTCCATGCCCTTGATAAGAATTTTTCTGCAGTAGTTCTAAATCTGCATATGCCCTATGTTAGTGTGTCTGTTAAAGGTGCTGCCTCCACACAGTAATTTTAGCCCTGTCCTTCTGCTTAGCATGCAAATTCTAGGGTGTTGTAACTGCACCACTACCATCAACATTTTTTGAAAGGACTCTTATTTCCATGAAAAAAATCCCCATTATGCTCTTAAAGTGGTTGAAAAAAATGACATTTTAATATCAGAGAATATACAGTATCATTATCACACTCAAACAGCTAAGTCGCTTCTTTAATATTCTGGAAAATTATATTCCCCCATTACACATGAGGTCAAGCCTGAAACATCAGTCAGAAGGGGCAAGATGCAAGCACTTCACATGGCTGAGCAGCTCATTCTAAATAACAGCACAGCTAAGAACAGCATTTGTTGGCACCACACACTACAGCAAGGCCACACAGCTCAGAAATGTTGCTGAACTATTACATATACTTTTATTCTGTTCTATTGTTCTCTTATTGTATAGAATTTCATTGTCTTGGCAGAATCTACAGACCACAGAGCTCCACTGTCTTTGTTCAGGTCCCCACACTGCTGTACAGCAGGACATTCCTCAGTTAGATAGTAGATGTTTCATCAATTATACCCTGCATTCCCAAATGCGTGAATGTATCATCCTTATGGTAATGCTATCCTGTTTTTACATCCTGAAACATTCAAGATGTAAATTGCCACGGTAGAAATGGATAAACCATTTCAAAATTACATTTATGCCAAATATCATGTACTTTCCAAATTACTTTTGCTGGTTTTAGAAAGCAATGCAGGGAATCACCTCAGGGGAAAATAGCAGACAGCCTTACACAGAGGTCATAGAGAAATATAGTCTTCATCTAATTCAATTAACTGCTTTCAGTTAGATCCCAAATGGTACAAGCAAACATTTATTCTATTTCAGGCATATTCTAAGAAATGAATCATTCTGCTTTCCCACTACACGAAGGCATGGCAAAATATCACACGCTCAATTATTTTATTGTTCAGAATTTGAAAAATCTCGGGACAGACGTCTTTATGATTTACAGTGACATCTCATAATGTAGGAAACCATCTGAAGGCTTCAAATATTGTAAAATTCTACAAAGAGCATTACAAAAAATAGCAAAGTTAATAGCTACAACAATGAAAAATGGTTTTGAAAGCAAATAGACACACCAAATTCACCAAGCTGGAACTCCGAATTGCAGCTCTTGGAGATTTATAAGCTATCGTAAATGGCAAAAGACAGTAAAATCACACAGAAAAGTACTTCTGCATTTGGACTCTTATGCTGGCTTCAATCCCTATGAGATATTCGAAGGCAAAGTGCCAACTGATCAATATGTTACTATTTAATGTGCAGTAAGCGCTACTGAGGAAAAATCAGAGAAACACTGCCTGTTAGCAGAGTCTGCTGTACTGCTGGCAGGAAGGAGTGCACAAAGTTGTGGATCACCCCATGTGGTAAGACAGCAGCCAGAAGTCTGATTCAGAATTAACAAAAGGAAACAGAGGGCGATGCTCAGCGTGAACACAAACGCGCATAAAGCCAGGCAGATTTCATTACTGAAGATTTTAATTTTGATTAAATGCTTCCTTTTATATCGGGTCACATTCATTGTTTTCTACCCTGTGTTTTTATTAATACTTTAATACACAGGGAACATTAAGTTGCATAACTTCAGTGTTGCAGCTGAAGATAGCATCTTTAATAACAGCTACAAAAGAGATGCTGGCATCCACCACTGTCCAAATTTGGGATGCTCTGAGGTACCGTGGGCTGGCAGGGGCTTTGTGGCATGCAGAACAACTCATCAGCACTCACCACCAAAGCAAAAGGAAAGCGGATGCCTGCAAGGTGAGCTTAGACTGTTTGAAATGGTAACTTATAAATGCAAAGCAAACCAACACAATGGAAACAGCTGTGAAAGGCAAAAAGTATCAAGGTGGCGAGTACATTTGGGGGAACTGCTGCATTTCCTTTTCTTTCACAGCCTGTGAGAAACTGCACTACAATGCAACTCCTCAAAAACTTCCCAGGAAACTACGGTGGTAAAGAAATTGTAACATGTAATTTTAGTAATGTGACAGTTGTCTTTTTTTCCCCTTGTTTTTGGTGTTTCTACCTACAAACACTGAAACTTAAGTCTGGACAAAACTCAACAGACCACACATTTCCTTGATTCCACATGAGCATGGGTACTCTCAGCAGAAGTACCTACACTCAGCTTCCCTTGCCCTTACAAACCTGAGCTGTGGAGTGCAAGGCACACTCTACAAAGACCTACCAACCCTGATAATTCAATTCCTACCTACGCTGAGCAGCCCCTACAGGATTTCCTAGATTTCCATGCAGAATTGTTATACAGAGAAAAAACTAACGTCATATTGTGCAAGACCAGGATCCTTTTGATTCTCCATGAACTCTGAATTAATTCTCAAGTCAGTTCAGTCTGCTGGTTCTTTTCTGTATTTTTAAAACGCACGAAAAGTAAGCTTGAAAACATTATGAGACTTGATCTAGACTACCAGCAGATGCCTAAAAATGAATGCCATATATTTTCAGGACAGTTTTAAAAAAGTAAATTCATTGCTATTAATTTTGGCAAACAGGATACTTAGAAGCCACTGAACTTGCAAGATAAAGCTACTGGTATATTCTAATAGTTCACTCAGAAACAACTGAGTTAAGGAGGGGGAGGAGAAGCAACCCTCAAAAAGTATCTGGATTGCCAAAATCCTTACACTTGTTTTTCTGATAACACAATGTGACAACACATTTTTGTTGTTACAGGACTTCCTAGTAAATGAAAACTCCAGTGGTGATGGATGAAACTAGAGCAGAAGATGAACACCAGGTTCCAACACGAGCCTGCCTGAAATGTGCAGTGTGGACATTTCTTCTCAGGAAAACTGTTTCCCTCTATAAATACACGTCTTTTGGGTTGGAGTACTTGAAACTCCTTTCTGCACACATAGCGAACATACAGTAGAACTAACAACACCTGATATCACAAAAATTCTGTATTAATATCCACTGTAACAATCTCAGAAATGTCAGGCAAGTTCTAAGTTCACATTACAGTGCATTTATTGCTGAGACTTTGGGTAGTGATTACAAAACCACTGGGAGCAAGAGGGCTAAACAGGCAGTACAAGCCTTCTCTTGTCAGGAAACAAGAAAACAAAACAAACCAGCAAATAAGAATCTTCAAAGTCACCATGTTCATTTATATACAAGAATCTAAAGCAAAAAAAAAAAAAAAAGATTTATTCTCTTTTCTAAAGAAAGTGCTTTGCTTCTGTTTGTGTGCTTGAATGCAATTGTTTGGCATCTTTCAGTGGGTTACCACAACAAGTCTCTGCTCAGAAGCTTTCCTGAACTTTCAGACTGAGGCACTACAGTTACTTCAGGCAGAAAATGCTTTTAAATAGTAGACACTCCTAGTGTTTATACAAACTTTAAGGTGCATATAAGTCTTCTTTGCTGTATTTCTTGTTGGCTTCACAGCAATAAGATTCTTGTCTGAGAACTGAAATACTTAGAGCATCATGTAGTACCAAATCCACGATACACGTGCACTACTGCTGCATGGTAAAACCTACTAGCATATTTTGGATTTTTTGGGGAGAAGAAGTGTATCTGCTGTGTCCTTCCTAAAGCCACAGAAATAATATTATATACTCACAAATCCACTGAAGTGATGGACCTGGTCTAAAATGGGAACCCTTAAGAGTGTAACAGTAAGCAGGGAAAATAAAGAGAGATATAAAAGAGTTACAAAAGAGTTTTAAAAAGTTATAAAGATACCAGCTACCAGAAGTAAGGAGTGTCACTAGCATTTATTCCCATTATTGTGTCAAACTTCCCTTATCACTCTGTCTGTACACATAATGCCTGGGTAGCCTTTGCTATTCTAACACGTAACACTGTATGACAGACAAAACTATCTAATCTCTCAGAGGAAAACAATTTGAAGAGGAAAGGGGTAACTCTATACATATTAATCTAAAAAAAACCAGTAACAAATACCTCACTAAACTCTGCCAAGGTTCATGGAAACAATTGGGATTTGTATATACTTCATTTGGATATAGGCCATTATCAAACTATCTAGAGAGTTAATCAACAGAGGACATTCTCAGCAAAACAAGACTGATGCTACATAATCAGAAACACCAGAGCTGTAAACAATGGGAATGCACATTATTCCCAAACAATATAAATAATTTAAGACTTCCAGAACTGAAATTAATCTACATACCATTTGAAGCACACAGATCCACCAATTCAGACAGAATAATGAAAGGTAAGGGAAAAACACATGGATAATTAAAAAGATACTTTTCAAGTGGGAATAGTCTTAGCTTTGCACTGCTGGTAACAAGAAATAAATATCAAGAAAATCCTATTACATGCATGTATATTTTATATTATTATTTTTTTTCCAGAAGGGATTGTTGTTTTTTTTTTTCCCCCTACAGTCTGATTGGACAGTGATCCTGCTATATCCATCAACATCTGTCTGATTAACTCTTCATCTCTTTGAAGCACCATTGTTTTATGGGGCACAATTTGCACAGAGATGGAAACAATCTCATTTGCCCATATTTGAGATGGGTATTCTTCCTTTGAGCCCCCACTGCCCTATAAGTCAGCACCCTTTCATCCCCAGATGAAGTCTCCACAGCATACTTCAAAGGAAAAAGATACTTATGGTGTCTTAACCTTTCCTTTGAAACTGAATCTGTAGACCCAATATCATCTAGCAAGGCTAATTGCATAGTATGCAAGGGAATTACTATTATTTCAATACAACCCACCATAGAGAAATGATGAAAGCTGAGGCACTGTTGTAATGGGCTTCACATAAAGACAGCACCACAAACACACTATCAAAGGTGTCTCACACAAGTACAACAGGAAAACGTCACAAATTATCTGTATAATCTGAAAAATTACATTCGAATATCAGCCAGTTCACCCTGCAAAGAAACCTTGGGAGGAGAGAAGAAATAGTGAAAAAAAGAAAAGAGAAAGAGAGAGGATATGTGATTTCATGGTTAGATATTACCATAGTTCTTTCATCTTATTAACTTGCTGTACTCCATATTTTATGTTCTAATCGCCTTACCCTCTGCAAGTTTTACATTTTCCAATAACAGAAATCTAAATTAATTTAAAAGCTGATTTAAGATAAAGTAGAAAAACATGGAAATCCAACAGAGGAACTAATATTAACATTTCATCATTAAAAAAAAAATATATATATATTTCTCATGCAGGAAGCAATAGTGCTAAAAAAGAGTGGCATGTGCACAAGTAGAAGTATGACCTAAACAGTTTGGAAAACTCTTACAGCATTAAACAGCTTGTATTGCAAGAATGCAAAGAGAAGGTAACTAATTTGGAGACAACTATAATTTTTAAATTAAAAGAACAGTAACCTTTCTATGCCTCATCATGAAAATTCATATATTCCATGAGTTCCATTAGTGCAAAAATAAGACAGGAATATTGAAACCAAAGTTAGAAAAGTGCTTAAGCATGTCCCAGTGTTTCTGGAGCAATCATTAAGTTTAAGAGATGCTTGAAAGTTTTCTTCAGTCAGGGAGAGATCGGTCAGTTCTCCCTCTAAATGCCAAAAGCAGGGAAAAGGTCTTGAATCTGATAAAAGTGCATGTAAAGTGTTCAGGTATAAACCCAAACCTAGCCAAAACCAACCAAAAGCAAAACACAACAGAAAAAAACCCCCTCAAAAACCTTAGATAAAACTAACAATCCCATTTTTTACAGGATGGGAGTTGCCTTCTCTATTACTTCCTTACCGAAGAGCAGAGAGGTGCAATTCCATGAGCTGCATTCTGCACTGCTTTGTGTCACCTGCGGTTTTACACCGGGGACAAGCTGAGTCAGAATGCAGCAGCTCAGCCCGAATTCACCACAGCCCAGAATGCAGTAAAAGGATCCAGCCCGACGTGAGGTGCCAGGGATTGAAAACAGCTTTGTCCACTTATGAAATACATAATACGTTATTTCTTTTTGTTGTTACGTTTACCATATGAGGTTGGAAATTAGCACACGAATACTTTTAACACACATACACATAATATGTATTCCCACACTGTCCACAAACTCTATCAAAACACCTTTTGTTTCTCACATTCCCAAATAAATGTAGAAGTACTAACGTGTGTACGTGTTGTTTATCACTAAATAAAATGCATCTAGAAGTGATACATGTTTACTTTAGGCAACATGATCAGTCAATAACAATCAGTTGTGTTTTTACAGGCAGCCAAAGTCTTCAGAAATGGGCTGGATGTTAGTTGGTAACTTCAATTATTTTTCCATGTGAGTCTATTAGCAGCACCTACATTCAGCAAACACTGAAACAATCATCCAGTATTTTTAAAGACATTTGATGTCAGATGTAAAACTTTCAGAGGCACATGAAAAAGAGCTATGAAAAAGAGCACAGAAAATAAGGTTACTTTTAATTATACACAGAAATTAATATCTAGCACAGAATAACACATTATTGATGTGGTAATTAAAATATTGTATTCTAAAAGATAAATATATTAGCAAGCCAGAAGGACCTGGCCTGATTTTATTATACTTTAATAGAGAGGAAATAGAGTTAAACAGATGGCACTCAGTATTTCTCAATGAATTCAGCATCTGTGAGTACATGTTGCATAAATGCCAATTAAAATGTGTCCGAGTAAATTTAATTCCCTTGCTGATAGAATGTAAGCCAACCTAGCTGGCTAAAGATCAAGGTTAACCTTAATCGTCTGCTCAACTTGTAGCAAGTTGCTCTCAAATGGTACAGAAATTCCCAGTGAAATAATAAAACAGTGTTCCTATTGATTTGTATTCATTTACATTCATAATTCTCTTCTCAAGTGTTGGGCCAAAGCACAAAGGGGAAAAAATATAGTACTGTGTGAATTGTTTGACAAGCCTAAACTGAGGAAGTACTTCTTTGATTTAAAAAGCAGAATGTTTCTGCAGAACCTCTCCTTTGGGTATTTTATGAAGTAATTATTTTAGAAGTGACCTGGTAATTTTTATGAAGCACACAAGACACTTTTTAATTTCCTCTACTCTATTACTGACAAACTACCACTATCTTGTATTAGGTTGTCATCCAAATTTTTGATAGAATGCAAAGTGAATTTCGATTATTATATGATCAAATACAAAGAAAAAAGGACTATATTGAAAAGCTAAAGCAATACTGTTATGCAACCCTATAGCAGTTCTAATTTAATTTGGCATTTTACTGTCTTGTAATAAGGCAGAGACGAGCAGAAAAAACACCTTAGTTATAAAAAAACCCCACCAAACACCATCCAAAGGCAAAACTCTGAAAACTTTGAGATTTTGCCACATATTTCAAGAATTACAAAGTGCAGTCTAGTGGGTTTGTACCCAGGTAAGATGAGCATCTACCTTCATGAGAAAAGAGAAGGCATTTTTGTGATGTGCTGAGCCATCCATAAAAATTTGGTATCATTGACTAAACTGGGGCAAATGTACACCAAGCAAAGCTTGGATCTTTTGCAAAGCTAATCAATTAAGTCCCTTTATACATAATCCATGTGTGCAGTCTTTTCCCATACCAATTATTTCATGCTGGCAGCGTTTTGTTGAGGGAAAAGCCAGTCAGAAACCATAAAACATACAGCCCAACAGCAAATGAAATTAAATGCCAGAAGTGCAAATTACTATCTAGGAAATGAAATCTGAACTATTCATGCATGTATACATACTAGCAATAAATTAAATTATGGCAGTCAGGGAAAAGACCTAAATGCCATTAGGAGAGTGCAGTGGAAACAGTGGTGCCACAATCAGCAACTATAAAATAAAAGCTTTCCTTGAAAGTGGGAAAGGTTTACCACTGTTCTCTACAATAGCAGGAATAAAATGACTCAGCAAGACCTCGATGCATTTTGAGATTATAGAAATCATACTGGATTTTGAACAGTTCACCAATTCAGCAAAATCCACTTCTTGGGCAGTTCTGCAAGACTAGCAGGGGAAGACATCATCGTGTCTTTTATAGGAGGTCAATGATCAACAGAGTGCACACAAGGAGCCTCATTTTCAGACATATTAATCAGTGAACTATTGAAGCTCTGGCTGAGGAGCACCTTGGAAAATCAGGTCCCTAACCATTTTAATAACCACAGACAGTAGTGCTGGAGAAGAAAGGAAATAAAAATTAAATTAAAAACACCCAACACAAAGCCAGGGTCAACAGCAGACATGCCTCCTAAATTAAATTATGAATGGGGTAATGTCAGCAGAATTTTCAAATATGAATTTAAGTCAGTAGGGGCGGTGCACTACTCCTGACTGCTTTGTTTTTATAGCCCTTTATTTCAACAGAGACCACAGAAGGAACAGTAAAATACTAAAATCTTGAGGTAGTCAGTCACAGGTTCTATAGTACAGCGTGTCTGACTAAATAATGTACTGGGGAAAGGCTCACACGGTCCAAAAATAAGAAAACTTCTCATTCAAAACACCACTAACAGCTAAGATAAATTCTGAGCACAGTCAGCATTCAGCACAGGGGAAGGCTGATGGGAAGAAAGACAGATGGCCAGGGGAACTTGAGGGTGAGCAGACAAATAATGGTGTCACTTCCAGCCTCTCCTGGTCTCTGCCTTTACCTTTCGGGAGAAGCATTTTTGCTTACCCGAAAAGAGGATTTGTGGGGAAGAGCAAATTCCAAGGGACAAATGATCAGCTCCCAAACATCAGTTTTGTTTGAATCCCCCTGCAGGAGTGCACCAGCAAAGAGGAAGAAGAGGTCTGTGTGCTGTGTCCTTCTTTTGTACTTCTTTGGCTGTGCAGTTATTATTCCTGATTGCACCTGTGCTTGATTTCTGCACCTGCCTAAGTTTCCAACCCTTTTCAGAGGCTTTATATCCTTGAACTTAAAAGTTTCAAAGGCAGGATGGGTCCATTCCCCCAGTCAGGTGATAACAGCTGAATGTCAACGTACATCACGGCAAACTACAAGACTTTTGAGAGTGGCTTCAGAGCTCTTGATGGCAGAAGCATCTCCAGCTTCACAAACAAGATTTGCTACTGGTGATTCAGACATATTTTTGTCAAAGTTCTTGGAAAACAAAAGGCAGAGCACCTAATAGGTGCAACCTATTCAGGCCCTACCAAGCAATAATCCTCACAGTGATTGTAGTGATACTTAGATTAGATTCTTTACTCCAGCTTGCAAAATAATATGATTCAACAATTGCTATAATTCTTTGCAGTTGCACAAAGAATAAGCACTTAAAGATTCAACTGAGCAGCTTTCATTGTTTTCTGCTGTAACTATTGCTTTATTTATTTGGAAGAGGTGACCTTCTAGTAACCTTGTACAGTGACTATAAATGAATGGAAATTTGACCTCACTTTAAGACCTCCATAAAAAGAATTATACTACAATGATTTTGCATGTTTATGTCAGCATGTCAGATAAATATTTTATTCAGTTGCTAACTGGATAATGCATTTTCAAAACAACTCCCAATGCTCAATGCAGTTTTTAAATATATTTCTAAATGGAAGCACGAATTCAACTAATTTTAAAATATTTAAATATATCTGACATTTAAAAAATATTGGCCATATTTTCCTTAGTGAAAATGCATTATGCATTTAAAAAGTTTTATCTGCCATTAGGAAGCAGTACCTATGAATAATACATCTTTTTCTAATGTCTTTTTATGTACACAAAAACATCAATTTGTACCTGGCTTAAAAGAAATCTAAATTACAGGTAAGCCATCTAATGTGTCCCTTACTACCTTTTGGCAAGATTAGTCTAATCAGAGTTTTTCCACTAAATTACCCAGATCAACAGAAACCCTGCACAATTATATCCTGCTCTCTAAAACAGCACATGATCTTTGCTCATGTGGGTAATTGCCAGGGTGGAAAATTGCAGTGAGGATGATGGTACAGATATTCTTTTTCAGTTGACCAAACAAAATGAAAGAAAACAAGGAATCCCTGTTTCATAATGAATTCTATTTAAAATGCACTGGTTTATACACATTTGCACACACATAAACAAATATAACAGGGATTTTCAACGGATTTTTCTAGCAGAAGATTACATTCTTCTGCTGATGGTGCAGGAAAAGATTAGGTTTTAAGGAAGAGAAAGTATTAAGAAAGCATCAACATGTGAAAAACAAATGTTCAATGCTGGCAACTTGTAGGAATGCACACTAGGATACTTATTAAGGTAAAGTTCATGAAGGGGATTTCAAAGCGGGATAGTTACACTGGAGCCATTCTTTCTCACTTGTGTGCAAGGACAAAAGACAAGCAATCTTAGCACTGACAAGATCAAAAAAAGACTTGCCTGCACCCGTTATTACTGCTGCATTTACTGATCCCCATGGCTGAAACCAGCAATTGCTGTTTAGGGGGATGAAGGGAGGTCACTGAGTGATGTCCTCTGTATTCACCAGAGACTGCTGCAGAGCCATGCTCACAGAAGGGACAGCTCAGGAAATCTGTTTTCCAGACCTCACAACCCCTTGCCCTCCTCCCATCTTGCTCTTCTCTCCGCACAGGTACTCCTTGCTCTGTATGCCTTTGGGAGCAGTTCTCTGCTATATATTTGTTCAGTGAGGTTTTACCAAATTGTGGTGGTGTTCTGCTTTTTTTTTTTCCTTACCATTAACTACTTTAAATCGTACCCGACACCTATCATGAAGCAACACTGCAGTTACAGCTGAGGATTTTTAATGTTTAGGTTATTTCCAGAACTTCCCTGCTTATTCTCAAATGCAAATCAAGCAAACAAACAAGGCCAAGCAATTACTTTGCCCTGGTTTATATCGGCACCAGTCTTCAGTTATGGCAATACACAGTGATGGAGATTTTTCTACATTACAGGAAAACAACAAAAAAAGGAGCCATGGAACCAGGCAATGGTGGTGCAGAGCTTAGAAAGAGCACCTGTTTGGAGCCAGAACTCCGCAGAATTCTTCATGTAAGCGACATTATTTTGCATTATATGCACTGTTATGTATGCATATCCTGTATAATCCCTGACCAGGAACAGGGATGGAACTGTTCCTCCTATCAACCTCAAGAACGTGTTTTTATTTATCCTCAGTCAGAATAAAGTAACTGAAAACATGTGAGAAGTGTTTTAACAGTAACAATAAATAATTACTGAGAGTTACAGATGGAAAGTGTAAATACACTATTTTTGAGCACTTCCTAGTGTTGTCTGTGGGGAGGAGTCAGTTCCCATTTGTTTCCTCTACAGAGCACAGAGCCAAAATTACAGGCTGGGCTCACCCTCGTTTTGCAGCTTTATAGGCAACTAAGACAGAAGTACAGCATCCTTTGGGCTACATTTGTCTCTAAACCAGTCTGCCAAGGATCCATCACACAGGGCAGATTCCTGAGATGCTGACCATCTCTCAAATAAGCAAGTGACAAAGAGTCAGAAAACCCATTTCATTTCTATGTAAAAGCCTAATACCCACAGACTTAGTTGATGACTGCAGGATCTATTATCCTCTTACACTTTCACATACTTGCTGTAAGAGAAAGGAAGAGAGAAAGACAATGTAGAGAGTGACTTATTCACTGACTTATAATGAAAGAAAGTAATTTGGATTATCTTTCCCTCTTTCCCAATCCAAACTCCAGTTGGTGGTGCAGGATTTTAGCCACTTGTGTCTGGTTAAGCTAAGCACTGAACAACGTGTTTTGCTTTGCCTTGCCCTGGCTACGGCTCTGAGAAGAGCTGAAAAAAACCTTTTTCTGCAAAAGACATCAGACTATTTGTGCACTATTTCTTGATTTGACTTGAATCACTGAATAAATTGAACAAATACATGTTTAAATTTCAACATCATAATAATAACAGTTAAACTGCCTCCTATAACAACACTGAGAAGGAAAGGGTATTAGCACTGACACCCACCATATATATGTTGGTGGCACACACAGGTCAGCAATTAAGTTTATTTCTCCTTGTGATTCATGGAGAAACTTTTAATGCTGTCTTTTTGAACAATGTCTCAAACACTAAGCATTTGGCTTATGTAAGCAATAAAATTGGCAGCTCCATCCTATGCTTATTTGTGAGCTGTGTTCTCCACAAAAAGTTAGGCATCCTACCAGAGTAATTTAGTTTGCAGCAGATTTAGGCTTCAAGCTGCTCTAAGTGTTGAAAATCATCTTGTTTTACAGTGATACTGTCAAAATTCTTTCCCTTACCAAACATGTCAACATTTAATTTACTATGTAGTATTTGTAGCTTACAATAAAACTATCACATTTTTGGTGCCATGCTCACAGAAACAGCTGGATGTGCACACTACAGAATTTACCAGTATTCACATGATGCTTCATGACCCAAAGATGGACTAAAATTTTGGTTCTTTTGAGAAAAGTGAAGTTTAATCAAGAAGTATGTAATTATCCATACCAAAATGAGAATACTGGGACTCATTCAGGTTAATTTACTGATGTTTCATGGTTTTGTCTAAAAGATTGTAAAAAATCAGCAACGTTAGAAATGGATCATGTGGGATTATTGTCCAGGTCCAAAATCTGTGACGCCCCATAACTCAGCACCTGAAGGGACAAAACCACTGGTCAGCATTTGCAAATCTGGGAACAGAACCACCCTGACTGACTGCGCTGTGCAAACCCGCCTTTACCTTCCCTAGTCCCAGTTTCCTGGCTGAAATAAACACACGGCTTCCCACGCAGCCGAAGGTCACAAAACATTAGAAACATGAAGGCTGTATGAAAACCTCAAATAGATGTAGAGCATGACCTAGATCTAGACGTAAATACTGAGAGGATTTAGATCGCTGAGCCCTTCAGAAACTAAAATGGGTTTAAGTTAATGAAAATCCTTCCATCCTCTTCATACTGCCACAAGTCTATTCACATATGTTAAGAAATTAAACTTAGGCATAGCTTTCTGTTCTTAGTGTCCTGTGTTTTCACAAACAGACACATCTTGACCACATTATCAATATGTTAACCTGAGAATTTATTAACAAGATACTTTCACTGTATTTTTACACCCACATTAAATTCTGAAATGAAAGACTGCAAACCAGTCATTAAATGGATTTAAATCATACTGAAACTGTGCAACTGAGATTTTTCTATGGCCTGTTTATAAAATAAAAAGCATTTGTTGTGATATGGATCTGATAATTTCCATTCACCTGTTCTAATGGGAGCATGAGGTTAATAAAAGATGCAGATTTAAATAAGTAGTACCGTAACTGGAATCTCATCTTTACATTTGCTCTCATACTATCAAATCCTGCAGAGAAAATGGCTGTCAGATTTCTGGGGCAAAATATATGAGGACTTCATATCACTGACTTTTATTGGATAATGAGGCTGCTGTCATACCTGGGTCTAGACGACCATTTTATGTGTGCTCAAATTAAATTTACATTCTTTAACAAGCTCCTTGAAGCCCTGTTGACATTAGGTGTACTCTAATTATTGCTGGACTTTAAAGTTTTAAGTAATCGTGTTAGCTTGAATTCAATTCAGATCGTTAAAGTTAAGGAACAGCTACAAGAGATGACAGGAAGAAAGAGGATTGCAGTTCAAAATATTCACAGAGATGTACTACACACAAGCAATATACTCTTCCATAGGTTTCTATGTTTTCAATTTGCCTAAATATTAGTAATTTTCAGTGACAAGACAAAAATTTTAAATCTTCTCAGAATCTGCACCCACTATTCAATTCCGACCGCAAGCTGAAGAAATTGTTTTACTGCCTCCCATCCCTTTCTCACAGACAAAACCCCCACACTAAGAATCAACAGTTCCACATGCTCAAAAATTACGTATTTATAAGTGCACGTACAAACAAATATGCACATGCTCACTACTTGTTTGTCAGCAGTCCTAAAAAAATCGGGAGATCCGCTGAAAGACCGGGTGCCTCCCTAGATCTCGACTGTGCCTCTGCGTCCTTCTGATTTCAGATGAGGCCTTGGGGTTGTAACAACTACGCCAGGACCAACACAAGCACCTGATTCTAAGCAAAGATGCTTGCAAGCATATTGTGGGATTCTTTTTTTTTATTTTTTTTTTTAAATTTTTTTGCTGGATTGCTGTTGATTTTATAAAAATAATTTTTTAAAAGCCTCATTCGCAGGCCATCTCCCATGTAATTTACCTGAGAGCGTTTTTCAGCTAAATCATGACTGCTCCTGTGGTTGTGGCTGCAGTTCTGTAACACTGCTGCAAACTGACTGATTGCAAGGCACCGGAATGCAGGATTCTTATTTAACGAAAGGTCTGGAGAAGAAAAGAACTGCTAAAGTAATGCCAATCACCAAACTTATGCCAATAAAGCAAATTCAAAATTGAAGATGAAATGTAATTCCTTGTTTATTGCATAGAATAATTGTCTGTGATTTTATAATTGGGTACAGTCATAGATGATACCAAATTTAAAAGCATGGTATAAAACCACCTCCACAAAACAGACAAATGTTCTTTTATAGCTGTTCTTTTTTTTTCCTCTGGTGGAACAGGTTAGCCTGTTATGATTTTGAAGTGGTTAAAAACTGTTTCCTTACACAAACTTGTAGCCCAAGGACAATGCATTCTTATGTGTCGTAAGTGCAATGTGTTTCCAACAAAACCAATAAACTTTAGTCCTAAAGTGCTTTACCACCACTAACACATGATTCCTATATTCCATGAATTGATTCATTTTACTTATGCTAGTACATATTCGTATGGATTTTTAAAAACTCAGACTCCGGTTTACAATTAGTTTTGCATCAGGCAGTTGTAATCAAGTGATCAAATAATTTTCTGAACTAAAATTAAGCTTACACCTACATAAAATGAGTGAATCCTGGGTTTGTAACAGCGGAATCTTCATAGAGAGAGAGCCAAACCAGTAACTTATAAAACTCAACTCCATTTCAGTGACACCAAAATAAGAGAAGGATTTATGAATAGTTTCTCTCCTTGTTACACCCAGATTACTGTGTCATCTGGGTAAGGCTGAAGACTTAAGAGTATTTCACCTAAACTAATAAAGCTATTTACTGAATCTGAACCAAGTGCTGAAGTTTACTTTTAATGAGTGTTGACTGATCTTGGCAAAGAAAGTGAATTAGAATACACATAGCTGAGCCAGACAAGTCATCACTAGTCACTAAGTCCCCCAGGACAGAATGAAGAAAAATTGTCTCTCAGCTTATTTTTTTTCTGAAGGATCACCACAAACGCTCATGTTGATAGCAGCGCTATCTTGACATCCTTTCAGAGCTGTTCTTAGCACTGGTAATATCTTGCCCTGCTGAGAATTTTTTCACAAGTTAAAAAATGAAGCCATTTTAACAGTTCATTTTGTTTTTATCTACCCCAACACTTACAACACACTCATCACCCCCGTGTTTGCAAGCCTGAGATCTGAGTGTTGTCATACAAAGGATTAGCGTGCAAATCCCTCAGGGCCTCGAGTGCTCCACAGCCAAACTGGTTTCCAGTGCTCTGGGGTGTCAAAGGGCTCTGCTCCAAGGGGTGCTGGACTGGTGGTCTGAGGATCCAGCTGGTTTGACTCGGCTTGTCCTGACACCCTCAGCAACTCAAGTCGCATCTCTGCCTCAGTCTCCAAACAGAACAGAAGCAGTGATCTCTCTCTCAAAACCTATGTCTAGAAAGCCTAAATAAAAACTCTGTCTCCATGAGCATTCTCAATAAAGTTGAACTAAATATCACTAAAAGGTTCAGGGGACTATCATATATAACTGCTTCCACCAAAAAGCAATGCTGTAAGGATTTTATGAATGTCACCAGCGCTGTCACTCTCATGAAATGAAAACAGGAAAAATAATCCCAACCTAACAAACGTGAAGTATCCTGCATTTGAAAGTTCTGCTGCTTTCACTCAGTTAAAGTTCACGAAGCTCACAAAGAACAGCAAGGCAGAGGGACAATGCTCTGAAGTTGTCACTTGATTTACAGTTTCATGTGTGCTTACATTTGTTCTGTTTTAATTTGGTTTTGGTAAATTTAACATCCACTGACCTCCCGTAATTTTCTCCATAGTTTAGCTGTCTTTAAAATAAAGAAATTCCATGTACTGTGAAATAGAGAAGTGTTGCTAGAGCCAGATAAGTCAGGCCTTCTGTAAAACTTCTTAGGTGTGAAATCAGAATGAAAACAAGACAAACTCTTCCAAAACAATATTTAAAGGTTTAGTCTTACATTTCATTTGTGTAAGTTGCAAGCTCCAGTGACATCTGGCTAAAAAAACAGAGCCAAAGAAAAAAACCCCAAAACCCCTCAAACCCAAACCCTCTATTTGGCAATGACAGGTATTAGAGGCAGATGATTTGGAACACAGCACTGTTGGGACCACACTATTCTCCTGACCGTAGCACCACACAGGAAGCTGGAACTCCTCAAAGGCTATTTTAGAGACATCAAAAAACATTCACAGCCTAATAATAATAATAATAATAATAATAATAATAATAATACCAGTATCTCTCTTAAAGTAAAAGTGCATCTGCTAAGCCTCTCTGTGCAAAGGACACGGCTCCTTTGCTCCCTGGAGATTCTCAGCTGAGCCATGTATTTGCTTGAATACTCATAAAAATAAGCAAGTGTCACCTGCCATGAATCTTTTAAAAATACACTGTGAGATGGTCCTGGTTCTCTCTAACTATGCTTTTTGTTACTCCTCTGTTTCCCAAATTAGGATCCAGGACCAAAAATTTTTGGTTAAAAACAAAAAGCCCCTCAGTGTTGGTGAAGTGTTGGAGAAGGTAATCAGCATGCCCTTTGCATACGAGCTTCAGAGAACCTGGAAAAAGTAGAAGGAATTGGGTTTTCCTCTAACTGAAACCGAGTATCCAGATAAACTGGTACACATCTAACCTTTGTTCTCTTACTACAAGGCTGCTCAATTACACATGGAAAACAGGGCAAAATAAAAGCCATGGCATCTATTCACACCACAGGAATCCAGTTTAATTATTCCCACTAGCAGATATGAAGTATTTCCTAATGCAAATACTGGACTCTCAGAACACTGTCATCAAGGACCTGCACTTCACAGGAATGAAGTATTAAAAGGGTTGCATTTTACACTCGGTTTAAGCACAGCATTTTTTGATGATTCTGCTATGGAACTGAAAAGACAAATATCTAAGTTTTCAGTAAAGTCCTTGCAGATTTTCTAACACGGCATATGAATATGCATATCAGATTACAGCAAAATATATCTATTTCTGTAAACAGCCTCAGAAACATAACACAGTACACTCTGCATTCATTCATTCATGGCTCTGCCATTGAGACACAAGGAGCTTTCTGCAGGCCTCCAGCATTTTAGTGCTTTAAAGAATGTTTTAAACAAGAGAGTAAATTGACCTGCTAACGGTTTCATCAACAAGTCAAAAGATCTTTATGGCATAAAATTCAGAACTGAAGATTCAACCAAAGTCAAATTCTTATCTTTGAAGTCCCTTCCAAGCCAAACCATCCTATGACTCCATGATTTATGGCAAACACTGAATGAAGGCTCTAAGCAGAGGAGTTTGATCCCTGCTTTCTGCCAGTGCTCCATGTTTGACCTTGCCCATGGCACCCCCATGTCCCCTCTCATCAGCTGCTCTCACAGGCCTCCTTCTCTGCTCTCAGGTTATTTCCAGTGTCTTCTCAGGTGAGTAAACAGAGGCAGTCTCCAAGCAGTTGAGTATAGGATGGTAACCTCAAGTACTGCAGAAATTCGAATTTTTTATTGTCTGTTATTTTAAAATAAATAGATAAAAATAAATATGAGGGGAATAAGGTCCTGAATTTACAGACTGCCATAAAAGAGTCCCTTGAATCTTTTCAGAGTCTGTGGATTCTATGTGAAGTCCCCTGAAGCAGTGACTTGAGTGCCAGAGCACACATCTGTCATGAGCAAAAGCTTTTATTCCAGTGACAGAACGGGAAATAGATTTTAGGAAAGTATCTGTGTATTTTCATTAAAAGCATGTGTCATATGATCCTGGAAGGAAAAAGGATCATGATTAGGCTGTATTAAAAAAAAAGTCACAAAGTTTAATTTCAGAGGAAAATTGGGATTTACACAGTCCTCCATTCTGTGCTAGCAATCCAAACATTCTCACTTGTACCAGAAATGGTTTGGTTGCAGATCACACTTACAAAAGTAAATTTATTCTCAGTGTCTGTGGTGAACAAAATATATACACATGTGAATCATATACACGCATATGTATTTCTTCTTCCAAAATACTAGAGCTAATATAGGGTCTTTGTTGAGAACTATGTTCAAAGGTACACTTAAACACAAAGAAACCTCTTAAATATTACATTTTTAACTTGATATGTAATTCAAAAAGATGTTGGATAAATTAAATGTTTTAGACAAATGTGGCAGATTCACCAGTTTAACTTCTGTACAGAGACATACACACATCTTTGCCATAGACACAGCTTAAAATTACTACCATGTGCCAAATAAACTTTTACAGATGTTCAGCAGCAGAGTTCAAAGAAACTGTATTGTGTCTTCCTTGATATACACCAGCCAAATATATGAAAACAAAGAGATGTCAAGATATCAAATGAAGTGTCCATTTGCTGATGTTCAGATAAATGAGAGATGCAGGGCTGCTAATATTCTTTCTTTCCCATTACTTGAATTACATTCAAATGATACTCTGCAGTTATTTTGAGCTTCCATCATGAAGCATTCCAGCTAAGCTCTGACATGTTTTAAAGTGACTTTTCCCTGTGGCTTTTTCTACAAAAAACTGGGTATTTCTACATCACAGTACATGTGTGAAATCCTCCTCTGAGAAACTCCTGTGTGCACACATAGAAACTGTCTCTCTCAGCATTACATGTATTATTGAGGGAAAAACACACTCCTTTTGGGGTGGGGTCACTTTTTGAAATGTGATCACAAAAAAAATTAGGGCTCTTGCTTGGTAAAACCAGTAATATCCTAGAAAAGGTAAGCCTTAATAAGGCATCACCTCTGCTTTTATTTTTTATTGCTTTGAAGGCAATTACACTGCAAATTCATGTAATAAATTTAAAAATCTTCCAATTAAGCCTGTAACTGTGCATTAAGTTTAATTCGTCATGTCCTGTTGACCATTCACATGTTCCATACTCGTGTTCCCATTAAGGCATTTTCCCTAAGGCCATTTCTAACATTCCTACCTTTTGAACATTTCAACATCTCCAATTACTTTTAAAAAATAATATTAAAAAAAACCCCACGAAACTTTCCCCGTTCACCAGGAAATGTTTCCTTTCTGTCTCTTCACTGCGGATTTCCCACATACCTCTCTATCCCTAAAACACCCCAATGCACACACTCGCAAATTGCATTTCCCTGAGGTACAGGACAAGCAAGATTCAGTCTCAGAATAGTGACAGGTTTAAAGTATATTTCACAGCCTGTCAGGGCTGGAAAGAAAGGCTTTTTAGCATTTAGTGAGCTACAAATTCCATTTCCAATAAGAAAGATCCTTCTCCTACTCGGTGTTATTCACTCTCTCACTATCAATGTATATATATATATATATATATATAGGTATGCACCCAGTCCAATATATATTTGTTTGTATAACTCAATCACTGGCAACTTTTAAAGACTTCTACAATCTATTGCTTACAATTTTCCTTTATTTTCTAGTATCACACAGGTGGATTTGTTCCACAGGAGGGAAAAGATGAGAAATTACACCAACGCAACCAAGAAATAATTCAAGGGAGTTGTCTGAAGCCAGAGTTTTCTTCCATGCAAGTTTTGTGGTACGTAGCAAATTCATGTAACATAAAAGATGTAACTTAATGTTCTTTTTCTCCTTTCCTTAGGACGAACTGCAGAAGTAATTTACAGCTTTCACACCCAATACCATCCAAAGCTCTTGCCAATAAAAACTAGCACTAACCCTTCATGCCTTCTTCCTCTCTTAAATCTAAAGTTTCCTCTCCTAAAACAGAGACTACAGTTATTAATACTGAAAAAAATGCCCTTTTCTTTTGTGTGTTTTTTTTTTTAATAAAATGACAATTCATTAGAAAACACAATTTTATGAACAGTTAAATTAATGAAGTCAGATTCCTTGCAGATTTCTCTCTCACAGCCAGTTACTCCAGCACCTAACAAGGTGGACTTCCATTAGTTAGGTCATTTCCAACATCTCTGTCCCCTGGTGCCTCACAAGGGCTGAACTCATGCACGCCACTTCCTCCAAAGTCTCTCATTCTCCAGCTGTCTTTCCTAGGTGCCTGCATTTCAGGGAATTTGTAGAAACAGATTGTCTCAGAAACTACGCCCCGTCTTCAGATCTGGCTGAAATTGGCCAGCGAGTTAAAAACTCTGTCGTTGTGGGAAACACTCACATTCACGGGGATGCACGTGTGCACGCACACCCAGGCACACACAGTGTAATCACATAAAACTCATTTCCTTCGGAAACCAAGCTAAAAACGATTTAGCAACAGCAGATGTGAACACAGTTATGAAAAGCAGCTGCATGAGTTTTCCGTGACACAAACAAACATAAGGTCAACACACATGCAGGTTCCTTTAACAAAGCTCAACTGGCAAGCCTTTGAAATATTTACATAAATATTTTAAATATCCCCTTTCTGTGGGGCAGAGGACATACATCTTGACATCAGTTCACGTAAGGCATGTTTCTTATTTTCTCTGGGTCGAATTCTTACCAACTGAAGTCAACAGAAGCTTTATCTTTGACTTTTAGATCTACAGTCAGGATTTCTTTCTCCGAGTATACTGATATAATTTATCTGGGACTGCTCATACCACCCTTTTCTCTGACTGCACTTAGACAAATACTGTTTCCATATATGTTTTATGCAATGAATGTATTTGAGCTATTCCAAAATCTATCACTGACAAAATACTTAAGAAAATCTTTGTGACAAAATGAATTAGAACCCCAAGACATTTGGACACAAGTACCTCCACAAAACAGCCCTAGGGTTTTAACTAGGGAGATGAGCTTTTCACTGCTTCTGACAATGGAACACAGTTTGGGCTCTCTTCTGAGAGCCATTTAGCAAATACTTTGTTACATCCAACTTCAAAAGCCATCTGGAAATTATACTGGGGCATGTGTCATCCTGGTAACACAAAAACAGAAAACTGTGAGGGATCCTGAGGGGCAACAGAATCCAGCCCTATTGTCTCCTCTTTCACTATGTAAGAGACATTTAGTCCAGAGAAGTCCACAGCACACTCACCTTTTATACTCCACAGTTCTCTCATCTGCTTCAGAAAGCTCAAGAAGAAAGCAAAGCAAGGCTCTAATTAACCACCCGCCTCAAGATATATCATGCTCAAGAATCTGTGCCAAATACTAGTTTCTACTTGGTTTGACAGTACTGGGTCCCAGTATGTCACAGGAGCTACATTTCCTTTTCAAGTGTTCCTCAAGGAAAGCTTCCTGCACTGAACTTCCATACTTTGAATGTTTCACCTAACAACAGTACCATTTGCTGGATTTGTACCACTTCCAGAGGTAAAAAGGGTTATCTTAATCTATGACAAATGCAAGAAAAGATGAAAAATTGCAACTACATTTTGCAGTACTTTACTACTAAAGGCTCAGTTTTGCACTGTACTGACCAGTTTCATAGGAGATGAGAGGGTTTGGGCTGTTACTTTTAGCTCTGTGACTGATCTCTTGATGAGTAACACACCTACCCCCCCTCTCCCAGTTGGATCTAGAAATAATAACAATTAAAAAAAATAAACAATCAGAATTTTAACAGCTACCTCAGTTATGGGCTGCTTTCCCAAATCTCCTTTTTGTACTAGGTGAGACTCAAATAAAACTCAAATCACCTCTGCAATGCAGATCTGGGTAAAAGTTAAAAGAGACAAATAGAGAAATGCACCCGCTATTGAGTGCACTGTCAAACACATCTCCTCAGCCTACAACCTGAAAATAAAGACCATTATTAGGATTTACAGTGAAGCACAGATACCCTACAATACCACAACTTCTCAATCTCAGAAAACAAATAGTCTAAGTCTAGTACAACCTTGGTGATTACCAGCCATAGTTAACTGGGATCAGTTATCTAAACCGAAATATATTCAGCTCACTCTGGTTTCCAAACACTGCTTTGCTCTTTCAAAAAGAAAAAAGGGCCATGTACTTTTACTGGTCCAATTTCTGTTTGGTAGAACAGACAGTATTTTTCCACATTTGAATGAATAAACCAGTTGTTGAGACTTAAACTGAGTGAAACTCTTTACGTGCCTGCATGGATCCCTGCTCGAAACACGGCTCGAAACATTCTCAGTTTTACTCCTTTTTCCCATTCTGTCACATTTGATCTTTCACAGATGGTGGGGGCACAGTTGGATTATTATTAAGAATTTGAACGGTAAACATTTCTTAACAACATGTGAGATTTAAAGTACTTCAGTAGAGTCAGTAGGGATGACAATGCAGTAAGAGCTTTGCCTGGTAAAATGCATGCCACCTCCAAGGTGAGCACTTGCCACCTCCAAGGTGAGCACTTCACTTAGGAAGGGGAGAGAAAGGCAAGTTCAAGTCAGAGAATGAAGATATGAAATGTAAACAACAAAATTAACTCCATCTAGGATGACCTACTAACATTTTAATTGCATTTTCAGCAAAACACAACTCATAATTAATGAGGCCACCAAATTTGCAGAGACACAAGTAGAGTGCCCAGATTAGTTCTGAAGGCTTGTTTGCTGCCAGTGTTTATCTGATGTATGGGGAATATAATCAGAAGCCAGTAATCATGGAAGGAGGTTGATCTGAGAAGTTGGTTTGCAGTGTGCATGCTTGAGAGATGTTATCAGTGCTCTCTGTTGAGAAAGATTATTAGTACCCAATCTTGTTTAGTGTTTGGGATTAGAATTGTGTTCTAATGACATCTTCTTGCCTTTTCTTTCAGTGCAAATTCTAATTTTGTAAGCACGTGCCCATTTTTTTACTTTGCCAGAAGAATATACTTCTTTGCCTCTGTAATCACGTAAGAGAAGGACTAACGTGATCTGACAGCCATCAAACACATTATTTCCTATAAAGACATCCCCACCACACCTTTAAAAGTGTTAATATTATCTGGTGACTTTTGTCCTCCCAGATGTGTTCTGGACTCTTGGAATCAGGGTGTGGGTTTTAGCTGGACACTGCTGTCAGAGCAACGAAATGCTGCCTCCACTGCAGCACACAAGCTGACACACGACTGCACGTACTGCAGAACAAAGCCAGATCACAATGCCAGCAAGCACCACTTGCACACCTGGCAAGGCAGTTGCTTATTCCATCGAAAAGTTTAGCAATACTTCCTACAGTTTATTTGAAAGAAGAGGAAAAAAACTGCCCCCAATTGTTTTGGCTGGTTTCATTCTGTATGCTCATGTATACAGAAAGTATTAAAAATTGTCGTAGTATGCATTTCTCTGCAGTGCAACTCACACAAATGTTTTTTTTTTGGTCATCAAAATGTTACTCCAGCCCCTATCTAAAGAAGAAGTAATGACTACACATTTTTCCTAGTTTACAAAAGCAAAAGTAAACCAAAACCTAAAATGAAGGAGAAGTTCTGCTTCCTTAAGTGATTCCTTAAGGTAAAGGAAATACAACTGATAATATTTTTTTTTTTTTTACATCCGCCTCAGGATTGGCACATTCTGGAACAGCTTGCCAGTGCTTGGCTGCTTAGTTGACTAGACAGAAAAAAATAAAAAAAAAAAGGTATTAAAAAAAGTAATTAAAAAATCTCTTTGGTTCTAAGCAAAGGTTTTTCCCTCCTGGTGCCTTTTTGCATGGACAGCTCAGACTTCTCTGGGCTAGCCTACCTCCTGCAGTCCTCTCAATTTCTTTGCTCTGCTTCTTGGACCAAGTTCCCAAACTCTTACACTCCTAAGCATTCTCACAACTCCCGCCTTTTGCATGGTTTCTGGGCTGAGTCTGGCACCGTTTTTTTCTCTGTTCCTTTCCAGCAATGACTCAATCTGTGGTGCAGCACAAGTCTCAGCACAGCAGCTGCCTTCATCTTCCTCTTACTTTAACGAGCAATACCCTGCTTAGCATATTACACAAGCCCAAGCTTTAAAATGAGTTGTAGGGCTCAGCAGCAGCTTTGTTGCCTTTTGTCTGGAGTTCAGGATTCCTCCAAGGCTTGTTCCTTCTCTCAAGTAAGTGTTCCAACACAGACATATTTTCTTCACCTTTCCAGCAAGTTTTCAGATGTAGGTGCCTACTCATATGGCAAAGCCAACAGCTGAGAAGATATTTGCAGTTTGATAAGAAAATAAGGCACAGCGTACTTGAAAGATGGGAGGTTGCTTTAGATTTCATCTACCAAAAAAAAAAGCACTCACCTGCACATGCATATTTCTCTATTTTTTTTTAACCCTAAAAGTCAGTGTGGCCATGGAATACTGAAATAAATCTGACTTTGTATCCTAATGGGCCCAATAGTTTAAACCTAGTTTCATTCTTCTGCTCTGCATCTGCTCAACCTTAATGAATTTAAGGAGCCACAAATTCTTCTGTGGAACCCATGCTGCTAGTAGGATCCAGAAACTAGAGGAAAAATAACCTTATAGGAGTCAGAAAGGAAAATTTATTGTTGTACAGACAAGATACCTGACTTATAAATCCAGAAATATGTATATAAAATACTTTTGCTTGCTGCTGTTACAGAGTGACCTCTTGAAGAAAAAAATCTTACAGAAAGACCTTAAAGAAAGACCACTTAAAGGCAGTTCTTCCATATAATTTACAACAAAACCCACACATTCTATAATTTTCCTGTGCCATCAAATATCCGTTCACTTTGGAATTCAGCAATAGTCACAAAGCCACTACTGAGGCCCTGAGATAACAAGGGACATCATGCACCAAACTCCAATGATGTAAGGAGCCCATTTATCTTAATGTGGAGCACAGGTGTCACTGGCACACGTTATCAGTTCAATGTGCTATTTTATGCTTTCAAATATTGAAGATACCAGCACCACCATGAAGACAGAAAAAAGTCTTCCTTTACAGTTCCTTACACAACTTCTTCCTTTTTTGTGCATTACAATGCAACAGTTCACATCCTATCAGTCTTGCTTTCATGTCTTCCTTATTAAAATACCTTTTCCCGGATAAAATACTTTTTTAATTAGTCAATCTTTTCTGTAACCCTGAATTGTCATATCACAAGAAGATGCGTATGAGATTAGGAGTTGAAGTGGAATCCAACATAGGATTCTGGCATTTGAAGGTTATTTGTCATATGGAGATTCATGCCATATCAGCCAGTTTTTACATGGCTACAAGGGAAACATCTGCAGGGTCTAAGAGTGATAAGGAGTAACCTGCCCTGCTACTAAAAAAAGGAAGACTGCATTCTATTCAAAAGCTGCAGATAAGACTTAATGAACTGAGATCTCATAATGAAGAAATGATGGATAATGTAGACCTAATATATTCCACATTCACAAAAGCATCAAGAAAATACATCAAAAAGAGAATCTTAAGCTCTTTTTTTTTTCTTCCCCTCAGAGGTATTTGCAGCCCTGAATAAAAACATGGCTAAAACAATTTTAAACAACTCTTAATATCAACTTTTCCAGAGATGCTATTTTTAAATTCTGATCTTGTGATTCCACTCCCTCTCCTACACGTTTTTGCAAGCGTTACTAAAACACACTATTTTAAACCACGATGGAGAATGCAGAGAGGGCATTGAAATATTAGCTTTGCTGGCCATTTTCACAGAGAAGAGGTTAAGCCACATAAATTTTAATAGTACTCTAGCTGGTCATTTCAGAAAGAAACAAAGGTAGTTGGTGGCATGGAAAAGAAGGATGGTATTAGAAGTTAAAGGAGGAGAAAACAGAAAAACCTTTTCACTGACAATAAACAACAAGCTTGACCTTTTGGAGGAGGGTACTCGTTCCTAACACTGCATCTCAAATGAGCTGAAAAGGAGACCTTAGCAGCACAGAATGATTTATAAAATGGCGAATCCTGCAGCGGGAGAGAAGAGGGAGCCCAAATGACAATGGACAAAGGAATTAATCCCCATGACTGCGGGCAGTGTTTCACTTCTAGTGAAGTCTGCAACCAAAGGCATTTGCATCCGCATCCTGATTGAAGTCCTTTGCAATTCTGTTTAGCAGAGGCCTCGCTTTGCATCTCCACTGGAATGAAATGAAACCCACATATTGCTAAGCAAGTTCCTGACACTTCATCTGGCTACAGCCAGTACTATATAGGCTGGTTTTAGTTTCGGAGGTATTGAGACATGTGAGTTTCAAAGCCAGCAGAAATCTCGGAAACAAACAGAACTTCCATTCCTGATCAAGCCCGTCGCACCACAGCCCTTCAAAATACTCGCAGCCTTGTCAACAGTTTTCCTTTCAAAACATATTGCTGAATCCAAAAGTTAATCTAAAACATTTTAGTTGGCCGGGAGCTGCTACTTCTCAACCCAACCCTAATTGTGCCAACATTTCTTTTTTTCTTGTCTCAGTAACTTTGAGTCGTATTCTTGAAAAGATTGTTAAAATATGTTACAAGACTTGTCCTTCACAGCAGTGATATCAGAGTGGTAAGCAAGGAGGCTTTCATCATGTAACAACACTTAGCTGCCAGCTTGCTTTACTGCATAGCAGTGAATAAAACGGGATAACCACGTGTTGTACAAGTATAATTGGCTGAAGTGATCGATATGATTGGCTTCCACTCGTGCGGTTTGCGAAGCCACACAAATCAGTTTGCATTTCCCTGATCTCTCGGTCGGTGCTAAACAACCGAACATGTAATTTGGGATTGGCATTTAAAAAACATTAAAACGAATTAAGGGCAATAAATGCTCCTAGGAATGCCAAAGCTTGGTACCAAGACTTCTAAATTAGACATTAAAGACATTAAGAGAAAATAATAAGTAAAAGCAAGGAAAAAACCCTACGTAAGCAAATGTATCTGGTGAAAAAAATTATTCTGTAAAATGCATTGGAGAAGTTACTTTGTTTTGTAACTACGTTCATAATTCAGCTCTTATGTTACCCGTAGTGCTCCCAGGTCTGTGTAGGACAAAGGGAACTCTGCATCCAAAAAAGTGATACATATGGTTTTAATTGCTTTTCGCAGGAAAGTCAGGGTCCAATGTAAAGAAAAGTTATTCCAAACTCCAGCTTGCAAACCAGGTTTTCATGTGAAAATTTCCAGTAAAAAAGCAGCAACAGATGTAGCTGGGGCTATAAACTGGCTTGGGACAATTTTTTTCAGTCTATCCACTCCCAGTCAACTACCATCCACGTCTGCCTAATCAACACTGGTTTTACTTAGCACAGCCATGGCTTCCCTCACAAAATCTCTTCCCAGAAAGAATCAGCTGCACTTACTGCAATGTCCAATACCTTCCTTTTCCTTCAGTTCTCTTTTTAAAAAGTTGTGTATGCCTGATTCTGTCTGAAATCATTCATTCCTGAAATCATAGATTTGATATATAGAATCATTTTAAAATAAGGTGGTGAAATACAGAAATACAGAAAGCTACTGCACAGCAATGAAGCTGTCTCTTCTGACACTAAGCAGAGCAGAAGAAATCAACTTTGAACGTCTATAAAATGTAACCAGTGTTTTCCTAATTTGATTCCTTGGTCTTGGCTACAGTCAGGGCATGAGGCAGTGAGTAAACCTTCACTTACAGAAATTGTATGCAATTACACAGTACAGCTTTAATGCCCTCAGAATAAATGCTACCTTTTTTAAAAATAAATTAATCTAAGAATTTCCCTAAGTGAGGAGTGTCTGCTGTTACGTCCTCTGCTCTTCCAACTACCCGTAACGTTTAACTCTGAAAGGGAACCACTCTTCTGCGAAGGGAAATCAGAGGAATGCAGACTATGCAAATCTAAATGTCGGGGCCAACGTAAAGGATAGCAGAGGATACGGGAAGAAATATTTCAAACTTCAAGAAAGAAGAAAGATGATGTGAGAGATAATGAAGATATTAGCATAGAAACAAAAAGGTAAATATCTTACTAAGAGTGAAAGATACGCTTTCTTAGGTCTAATAAATAAGTAGACTAAGCACCAAAATGAAATGAAAAATGGTAAAATAATAAAATATTAATAATAAAAATAGTAATAAACAAACCTGCTTAGCTTGTTGAAATTTTACAAAGCACTGACAACTAAATTTATAGAAGATAGTTCCTATTTGGTAAAAATTTCCTGTCAAACTATAAATATAAATATTTTGCTTGTCATGAGTCACAGAAGGTTTGAATTTTTAGCATCTGTGATGGATACAAAATAAGCAACTACAGCACAAGAATTCAGTTAAAATGCTAATACATTTTGTGGTTGCAAGCAGCCACTACAAAATGGCATCTGAATGAACTCCCTTCCAAAACACATCTTCACTTGTATTTTCAATCAAAATATGGATGTGATGGTTAAAGTACTGAGTGAAGGAAACATTTTTTATAAAGGTGCATTTATTCGGGCTTTTGTTTTTCTGTGATTGGATTCTTTAACTGTTACATACATAGGGATGGGATTATACATTTTTCAGGTACTTTTTATCTATTCTTCTGACATACTATTAAATATGTTCATCATTTAGACTTTCAAAGCCACATTTGATTTATAACCAAGGAATAAAAAAACCCTCAAAAAAAAAAACAAACAAAAAACCAAGGCCCAAAGAAAAGAAAACCAAACAGAAATGAAAACACTGTAAATGCTCATTTAATATGCAACCCTCTGAAAATGTATAAAAGAGGTTTATTTTAACCTATAGTCAACTTAATGTAATTTAGGTATCCTGCATTTTACGAAAGAGGATTTACCAATAACATCCAAGTGAACTGGAGGATATCAAATTCCCTGAAAAGCAATGAGGCTTTCCTTTCCTGCATATTCTTACTACACCACTATGTAGGTCCTTGGCTCAGCACGAGAGAGCTTTTCACATGAGAACACCTGAACAGAGCCTTTTCTGTGATCAAAATTTTTGGTAGTCATCTCAATAACAAAAAAACAGAGTTTTTCAATTTCAAACTGAACTCAGGGAGTATTTTATGTGAAAAGAAAGCCCAGAATTGATCTGATGAGTTGTGCAGTCTAGCAAGCTGAATCAATAGCAGTGATATATTTAAAGACAATCTGAGAACCAGTTTTTGCTATTCTTCTTAAATAAGTTTGCACCCTTTTCTCTTAAGGCTTAGAATAAAAAGCAAGAAGAGAAAGGAACAGACTCCCAAGGCTTTCAGATACCTTTTCACATTAACACTTTTAGTTCTTCAAGGGCCATTCACAATCTTTGAATAATTCTTCTACAATTCAATGACTTAAAATTGTGGATCCTACCTATGACAACATCTTTAATCTGAGAGAAAAAAGTCTGAGTTGCCAACACTTAACATTGTTAACTATGTATTTTCAGTTGGTTTTAAAGCACAGGTAATCAAATTAATAGATGTTGGCATGAAAAAAAAAAACCAAAGCAGCCCAACAGAGCCGTATTTAAGGTTGTTCAAGAAACATTCCTACCAAATTCAACACGCTTAAAAAAGGATGTTCCTGGATGTAACTGGTGATACCCAGCTTTCTGGAGACTGCAGAAACGTGTATCCTCTTGAGCATTAATTTGGCTGGAGGTTGGAAATATCAACAGTTTACGGACTAAAGCACAAGAACAAGAAAAAAGAAATCTTGTTTATAAGAACACAGCAGCCATCAGACATTTGTTAATGTTCTACAAAGGGCTCCCAAAGTTCATTAAAAAGCATATAAGCCTTTCTGTTCCCTTTTTGAGAAAAGGCATGTTGCCTCTGTACACGATGACAAGGATGCACTGGAAAGGTTTTTTTGGTATCTACAAATTTTGGTATCTACAAATTCTTCCGAGAAGAACAGCAGCATTGCACCCATCATGCTCTGACAGAGAGGTTGTTTATTAATTGACCAATGGGATTTGCGTAACAACTGATAACACTAAAAAACTTTTGCAATACATCCCTGCTGTTACTTTCATTTTCTGTGCCTCTGTTTCTCCTCTCTGTCTGCGTCTGCAGCAACATTTAAATGCTCATTCTCCTAGCAGGAAACTGTCACACAGGAACGGACTTTGGATCTGAAAATAAAACAGGTATATGGGCAAGTGTCTTATCCTTGTGCTTTACAATCACCAGGGCCAAACATATAAAATTACACTAAAATGTTATGTCATGCAAGTTCTACAACTGCACCACATCACCTGTGAGGCTGGTGGTTTAATATTTACAGTGCTTGTCTAGAGGATTTCTTGGGGCAAACAGCAGCAGAAGCCAGAGAAGATACTTTTAGAGCAAGAAGCTTTGCAGGGTCTAAATTTGCGGAAGAGAGCCATGCTATCTTCTGTCCATGGGAGTGTCTACTGACTGCCAGGGAAAACAGGCAAACAAGAAATCTTGCTCCAATACCTACACATTTTATTTTAAGGTAATTCCTCAAATATGTGCTTCTTATTTTATCTGAATACAGGCATTTTCTTTAATCTGAGATGAAAATAAATATCTGAAAAGGAAAAATAATGTCCTATGGTCAAGAGAAAAGACAAAAAGACTTGACCTTCACCTGTGTGAAAAGTTTAGGTTAAAGAACCTCTATGCAATAAGTCAGTTGTACAAATACGTACATTTTCATCTCTTCCTTTTATACAAATCGGATTTCTAAACATCTAAAATGTGTGTAACTTCACCATGTGAGATCTTCTGATGTGAATGTTCCTAAAATCAGCATCATGCCTGAGAAATTCTCTGAAACCCACTGTTAATAAAAGCCATGAACTGAAGCATACTAAGAAAGTGCTTAACTTCTCTCGTAAATGATTGAAAACAATTTATTGAACAAAGGAACGGAAGCAGCGCAGATAATTACCACCAAAATAATTATGAAACATTGGTGTTACCATGGGGTAATAACAGAGAGGCTGAAATGATGATAAATTTGCATTTGTTCAACTGAAATAAATAATTTAAGATCCTGATTCTGCTACTGTGAATGCTTGGTTGTGAGATCTGGCTACTTTCTTTAAGTAAGTTTCAGGACATCTGTGGAGTGACCACTTCCCAATTTTTTGCTTTCTGCTAAGAAGGAATTGCTTTCCCTTTTTCTTTCAATATAGGTTTTCCTATGCCCATTTACTCACAATGATTTTATATTCCAACTATACGATTTTTTTGCAGAGCTTATTTCAATTATCCAAGCATGATTTTTTCCTTCTAACTTCTGAAACCCATAGCCTTCATTACTACATGTACATCATCATTAAAGAATTTGCTTTATCTTTTGTTATAAAATAAAAATTCTATAGTTCTGTCTTTATTGGTTTTGTTTTCTGTCTTTTTAACACTCAAGATTCTAATAATATCTTTTTTTCTTTCCCTAATTTTCTTTCCTATCTGAAAAACCTAATACCATAGCATTTCTCTATTTCTCATGTGGCTGCAACAAAATACGGTGGGAAATATTTGATTTTATAGCTTCATAATTAAGATAAGTGAAGCTGAATAAAGAATTGATCCTATAAAACTAAAGAAAACCAAAGCAAGATTTGTAATTAGTATGGGCTCATAAAGATGCTACAGAGAAAAAGTACATTTTTGAACATTATAAAACATTCTTCTAAGGCCAATGCAAATTAATATTTACAAATTATTCTGAATCTTTTTTTCTAAGTATACAATAGTTCACTTGTTAACACTGACATATTTATCTGGCCTCTCCCAGTTGTAGGAAAAAATTATGTCAATTTTCCCTCAGACTGCCTTCCTATTCTGTCACACACATTATTTCATGAAACATGAATCCAAATGTTCTGTTTCTTTTCAATTTCCTTTCACCACAAATTCCAGAGTCCCCCTCTTCATGGCTTTTAGTAACAATTCAGCCTTTCTAGTCTAATGGCAAAAACTCAATACTGCTGTCTTTAATCAGGCTACTTTTCACTTCAATGTCTTCAATACCGAAGATTCAACCTTTTGTTAGAACTACTTTTTTTCCAGGTCAGATGTTATGTCTGTGATTCCACATTAAGGGTCTATTCTCATAACAAACAGCAAGCCTTGACAAGATGTCTGAAAAACACAGACACAGAGAGAAAATAAAGTAATAGATTTTATTAAAGAACATCTTTTAAAAGTTGCAATAATCAAGTAGTCAGACACTTCTAAAAGACTCGGGTGATTTTGTACCTGGATATTACAATCATAGTTCATGCAAAGCTAACCTATATTACTTGGAAAAGAAAAAAATGTGATGTTTAACTAATTAGGGGGAGCACAGTATTTGTCTCTTTTCTTTCCAAGCCAAAGATCCATTGGTTAGTTGGTTCAAACCAGCTATGACCACAAGTTCATGTCAGACTTGTGACAGCTGAATGGATGAAGGCCCAAAGAAGCTGCCTTCAAATTATGATCACAAAACTGACATGACCCTGATACTTTCTATCCTAATGAGCTCACTAATAGAAGATGTGACAGACTGTACAAATAAGGGGACACCATTTACTCATGCACTGAGGACAAAAACAAGTACGTGGATTTTCTGATTTCACGAGCTGGGGCTTTTGAATGGTTCGTCCTGTGGGCAACATACTGCAAACTGTAACCTCAGTGTGACCACAGGAGCCACAGCACACAGTCAAATCCCTCTGAAAGTAAAGGACAGAAAATCATTTGATGAGAAGAAATAGCTGCCTTTCACATACTGCAAAAAGCCAAGTCCCCAGCCTGTGACAGATTTTGATACAGGCTGAATAGGCAGCTCTTACTGTCTAACTCATCTACGAGCATCCTTGACTGGGAAGAACAACCTCCCGTGATCATCCATGTCTCTCGATCCCAAGGAATGAAATACTCCAAAAAAATATCATATACCTCCAGAAAATCCACGTATGAACAGAACCTAGTAGCAGCCAGTATGTGAGAGACATAAAAGAGCCTATACTACAAATTGAAAATAGCCTAAGTAGCCGACCTCAGGATAACTCAACATAAAATAGGGACACTGTCTGTTCCATTGGATTGTGTACATTCTGGAATTCTCCTCCAGAAGAACCAGATGTTTGGTATTAATACAGATACATTAAGCTCAAAATTGGTTACATAATGAACAGCAGCGATGATTCAGATGTGTTTATAAACACAGAGGCTATGCTGAAAGATACACAGGCATTTAGAAATGCTATGTATATTCGTATATGATTCTCTGCATGTAAACTGGCCTCAAGTGTTATGTTTTGATTAATCCCTGTAAGTCAGACTTTCAAAACTAAGGACAATTTACAGTAACAGCAACCACAGAATTGATACAGGAAAAAAAAAGGTTTACCTATGGAGAATATTTGTTTCTTTACAACTAGGGGTTCAACTCAGACATCCTTCCTTCTGCAATACCACGCCTTTCTTAGGACACAGGTGGTAGGAACAGATTTGCTTCAACAGTGTCAATACCAGTAGAAGATTAGGAAAATCATGATAAATATGGCTTTTCAGCATTCAAAATGTGTAGCAGCTCACAGAGCCACTAGCAGACAAAAACACAGTTTGTGTCTTAAATGGGTAGGACTACATACCGGCCGGAAATCAGCTAAAGTCTTCTGGGATTTATCTAACCAGGTAGCCTGGAAATGTGTTCATATCAGACTATTACTTCATGGGATATAAGCAATATGTTTCAAAACTGCAGCACATTAGGCAACAGAAATACTCACCACACTCATCCTGCCCCAAGGGATCATGAGGCAAAACAAGAACACAGCTGAAAAGATTTTAAGATAACTCATCATGGAGAACTACATACCAATTTCTCAAGGGGGCATACAAATTACCTCTCAGTCACTGGTGTGCAGACAGACTTGATTTTCAGTGGTTCAAAATTCTTGCCCTGTGATGGCAATCGGTTGCTTTAGCATTGACTGTAAAATCAGGTATATGACCCTAATGCATAACTATAGCTGCTTTTCATGTATTGATCATTATTGGCCCAGTTAATTTGTTTATATAGTTGTAGTTTTGGAACAGTGAAAATGAATGGTTCCACTTTCCTGAGTTCTCCAATGCCAAAGATATTTTCACATATTTAAAACAAAGGAAGAAAAAATAAATATGGAACTCTGGAAGCTGTCTTGGGCTGAAAAGAACTCCTGAGGTCACTGCTATATTAGAAACATGACTCTAGTGAGTCAGAGAATTAAGGAAAAGTAAGTGACATACTGCAACCAGGTTATTGCACTTAGATCTAATCCTAAGGATGACAGAGAAAAAAACTTAGAAATGCTAGCATCAATAACCTTCAAGACAGTTATTAAAAGGTATAGAATTTTTTACAGAATTATAAAAGAAGGCTGTAATGGAATATACCATCATTCCCTATTTTCTATTAAAAGAATAAAGGGATCTTTGAAAAGACCAAGCGCCTTTTGTCGCAATGTTTAAGCAGATTCTCACGTTTCCAATTCCCTGTTAGAAATTAAAGTGCCAAAGTTCCTGGTAAATCTTAGTAAGACCACGCAATTGAATTCATCTCCAGGTGAACAAATGGGAAGGAAATATTCATCTCACAGTGAACAAATGGGAACAGAAAGGAAGGGAAATATTATGCTAGGAGTGCTATTCAGTTCTTAGAGCTTCCCAGAAGACTGTTGTCTGAGTACTGTAGTTAGAGCTAAGAAGGATTTTCACAATATACATCCAGAGGGTACAAAACTCACTGTGTGTGATAGGAAAAGTGCATTGCTCTGATCTTCCTTGTCATGTACTTGGAGGTTTCAAAATAATATTATGGCTAAGAAAACAGTTTTGTATGTTTTCCACAGGCAGAGAGGTCTGAAGAACATGTGATCCAACGTGTCCACAGTCACAGAAATTGTTGATGAATAGGGAAATCAGGACGACCAAGCATCAGATGAGCCTTCCAACTTTGGCTTTGGAGACCATGGAAGAGTTGCTCAGCACTCACAGAGAACCACGTCTGGAGAGTACCCACTGTGCTATTTTCATTCCTTTTACTGTAAGTTTACTGTACTATCCTAATCTGAAGCTAAACTAGATGTAAAAGTGATGACTGCAAAAAGGATCTGTTAGTCAATTAAGGATTGAATTAAGCACTCTACATGGAACAAGACTGAACAGATTTTTTCACAGGGTAAAGTGCCACATTCTGTTGATCATATAAACCCAAACCCAACTAAAATTTCACCCAGAGATTTCAGCATATTCAGCCGCGACAAGTTTCAAGGCAGACTTGTTTAACAGAACCCGTTTTGTCTCTCTATCTCCCTGGCATCGTAGGTATGTACAGCACACGTTGTGCACTGAGATCTGTGCATGACTGAGTCTCAAAATTGTACACTTTTTAACAGGCATGGACAGAGGCAGAGGCTTCCTATTTAACTTGATCCAGAAAGCTACAACCTCACCCTATTTACATACGCACAGCTTAACTGGAATCAGTGCAGCTCCCTTTGTTTGCTCAGTCTAAGAACAGGGGCTAAGATTTAAAATAAGCCTCCAAGTGCCTCACCTCAGCTGTGCAAGCCCACTTGTACCACATACACTGATCATTGATTCTTTTTTGAAGTGTTAGGCTGTGCCTACACAAGCGACCCCATTCTGCTTCCTTGCTTTTCCTAAGATTTTGCTGCTAGCAACCCAAAACTCCCTCCCACCATCTCTTACTCGTGTTTCTGGTACCAGGAATCCCAGATCCGCTCCATAAAACTCGACCCATGTCAAAGACCTACTCTGAGTGTTCTGACTTGGCTTTAAGCCAGTAGGATTATTTTGCAGGAAACAGACAAAACTGGAACATATTTTCTATTTACACTGATAAAGTCAGTCAGCTGGACTATATTAAAGAATTTGCTGGTGCTAAATTAAATTTTCTGGTAACTGCATCACCTGAATGGAAGCAACAGAATTTCTCAATTATAATGGTTTTATCTGTAGAGCTTTTTCTTTCAGATTTTATGACCAAAACGATGAGACAACTTCAACCCTGTTTGACACTGTACAGCTCAAAATCAAGCCTATGCTCTTCTGCGGCTTGCAGAGAAACTGCACTCAATTCTAAATTATCTCTCATAAGAAGTATTTGCTAGTATACTTGTCAACATTGCTCTGTTTACAGCAAGAGTGAAAGTAAGGGGTTTTTTAAATAATTAATTCATATTCACAGATGCTGAGTTTTAATTTTCATATACATTATTAGAAAAAGTGAAATGCGATACATGTAATAGATTTGATTTTCTAAGAAATTAATGACAGTCCTTAAAAAAAAGATGGAGCTACTGAAGCAAAATGTAGTAATTCTTTGTAAGTTATTTTAGACATGCTACTGAATAAAGATTTTTAAATTTTCCAGTTTAATTTCTAACTTTTCTATCTACCTGTATAGCTAAAAGTAATCAAAAATATTGGAAGACATACACTTGTTAAAAAAAAAAAAAAAGAAGAAGGCAGGAAAAAGAAAAGCCAAGAAAATACTATTAAGCAATAAAACCCCAAATACTCAAACCTTGGAAACTATAAACAAGTAAAATATATTCATTGTTCTAAGAATAAGTACTTAGGGCCTACAAATATCAATAATGTCAACCAGCAGGGTTAGCAAACCAATCTGGTATATTTTTGTGATGGTGTTAGTGGTCTCTGTTGTGTTGATATCTTAGATTTTCATTTCCAACTTAATAGCTGAACTTGATTTTATTAAATACTTGCATTATATGTTTTCTTTTTTATGACTTTTTGGCTCACAAAGAATAAAAGGAAGTGCTTTAAGGTCCCTAGCGACCTGTTCTTAGTACATTGCTTTTTCCAACTGGTTTGGTTGTGGGCTTGATTTGTTGGGTTCATTGCTGAAGGGTTTTTTTTTTTTGTTGGAAACGATCTAAACATAAAATCTGTATTGCAAGCATGCAGATGACAGAGAGCTTAGTAAGTACATAAACGATTAAGGAGTTAAAGCAACTTGGCTACTGCTACAATATAACCTACCAGGTTAAACAACTGCAACTCAGCAAAATTTATTTTATACTGACAAATAAAAAATAACACTTTTGAGATTAAAATGTAACTCGCGTAACAAGAGAATAAAAAAACCCTAAAGCTTGGAAGGTCTTCACAGAGCACAACTACCAAAACAATATAGACTGCAAGCCCCCAAATAAACTACTGCTGGATGGGGAAGAAGCCCAGCCCCAGCGGCGTGGCTCCGAGCTGGAGCCAGCCCGCCTTTGGCACAGAAGCGCCCGGAGAGACAATCTGGTCACCAGCGAGCGAGGCTAATCTAGCATTACACCACCACTGTAAAAGGGTTACAAATTTCTCCATTTCTGGCCAGGAGGCAGCTGCAGTGCTCCTCGTGGGGACTTGGATCAGCTCGGCGATTCCGATGGAGACAAGGGCGGTTTTATTTTCTCCCTGGTAGATTTGGTCAGATGAGCAGACTTGATTCACCATGAGACTGCAAGAGCCAAGGCAGCAAGAGAAATGGGAATGTCTGGCTGTGGCTGAGGCAAGAACAGCCCGTTCCCTTCAGCAGCAGCACAGGCTTTGACCAGCTTCTAAGCCAATAAATAGCGACACTGCTTCCAGAACCACATCAAGACAAACACGCCGTGCAGCAGTGCTTGGAGACCACTGCCATTAACATGTGTTTCTGATGTAAAACTGTGACCAAAAAAGAAGGGGAACAACAGAAAAAAAAAAGGCGCAGCAATACAGCAATCACTGGTTGTACATGAAGAGAAACTGCAAATACAAATGAAGAACTGGCGACACCTTTACACAGTGGTAGAAGGCAACCCACCAGTTCTGGCTCCACGAGAGCCAGCCAGAGAAGCAGTCCTCACATTAAAGCCTTAAGAGAGAATCTATTTTCCCAGGCTCAACTTAGGACTTTAAGGAAATCCCATTTGATTCCCAGTAAATCTATGTAAAAGTGATCATACACATTCTGGTTCAATTGATGAAATTTTTCACATTTTATTTTTCATTTTAATTTCTGGGAGGAGTATAGAAAGAATTAAAGGAAAAACCTTAATTCCTTTATAATTTTACATACTGGTCACCAAGTACTGAAGAAATACTGTTCCTAGACAGCTGTCTGTGTGCACTGCTTGCCCATGGGGAGTCATGGTGATCCCCCCACGTATAATCAGATGGGATGCATACCACAGGTCTGACTGACAGGAAGGGAGGGAGGAAACAAATCATCTCTCCTTTCAGCATGCATGATGGCACACCTGCTGAGATCATCCTAGCAAACTAATCACCTGGCACAGACCTTGAAAACCGCTAATGTTCTACTCTCTGCTGTCTTCAGTTGCTGTAAAAAAATAATTTTATTTATATAAAGTTGCCAGTCTTAGCATGCAGAGATGGGTGAAATTTCACTGGGTGAAATTTAACAGATGTGACATGCAAGGTCCCAATGAGACTAAATGGTTTATTGATCCTTTCCAGTCCTAAACATTATGAAAGCCAGACCCTGTGTGCATGGCAGACAGATCTGAATTATGATGAATCCCCAGGTGAAAACAACAATTGTGGCTAATGACAATTGTGGGGTGGAGGTGGGGGGAAGAAAAAAAAAAAAATCAATGCAATATAAAATAATTTCCACTTTAAGTAATTTCATTTGCCTGAGCATGCAGCCAGATGGATCCCATAGAGTTTGAGAAGCTCTTTGCTGCCTGTACACTCAGAGGAGTACACGGAGATATGTGTGCCATCAGGGGGAATTCATAAACCACCGAGTGTCCCTTGCTTCCTCTAATGACACTCATCAAATTAGAATAGCTGAGTCACAGCCAGCAGCACAGCAAAAGACTGAATATATGCCAGTTCGGTTTGCTTCAGCATGCACAAATCAGGAAAAAAAAATTAAACCAAAAAGGGACAATTTCCATAAGCATTTTCCTTGCTCCTGTTTTGACATCACGCAGGCTGTGGACTGCTCTTGCACAGTACTGAGCATAACAATGTCCTGGCCGTACAGAAATCCCCAAGGCCTGCTGTAATATATGTAATGAGTGGTAATGCAGTCTCCTGCTGCTTCCTGAGTCTCGAGCTGCTACGCCGACCTTCTTCTCTTGATACTGCACATGTCAGCTGGCTCCATTTGCTTCTGGAATTAGCATTAAAATGGCAATCCTTAGAGATTATGCTACAGCCACAGCAATGACAATGGAGATCTTGAAATATTTTCTAGGGGGTTTTAATTGCATATTTTAAAAAGACAACACTTTTCCTATGAACACAGGAAGCAAAACTCACTGTTTTCTTTAAAAATAACAAAAGATTACTTTTAGAAATTTGTGTCAGGAGATATATTTCTCCATCTCCATGTCTTGTTGCCAAGACAGCCTGTGGATGTATTTATCAGAGCAATGCCATTAACGAGATTTTATTGCGAGTTTATCTTAATTAAAAGAATGGATGTTTTTTCCTTTCTAAAATAACTGCAACAGACATGAAAATTCCTACAATCTTTCATCAGGTATTAAAATAAAGAGACAGACTAGATTAGTTTAAAAATCTAGTTTAAAAATCCGATCAGTACTTCTAAGACAGGTGGAAGGAACGTAATACTTGACAAACAATAATTTTCAGGTACTGAAGTGATTAGCTAATGAAATTTTGCACCGGCACTGCATTTAGGAGGATTCCTGTCATGTTATATGTCAAAGTTGTTATATATTAAATCTAATTCCTTCTATTGAACTAAACTGCATTTCCTACATTTGTATTGCCTGCCCTTTACCTGCAACTCAGTAGGAAATATTGTCACAACAGATTTATAAGACCATATGAAAGTTCAGGGAAAATAAAATTAAGAAATAGCAAACAACAAAGCCTGTAAAATAACATCTTCTTTGTTCTAAGATGAACCTTGCTGTTTAAAACTCTGAAATCAATCTTAATCTGTATGTTTATATTTCTTTTTACTTGTGAATATATATATCTGGGGTTTTTTTCATATATTTATGATGTATGGAAAATAAAAGCAAACACACTGAATTTGCACACAAGATATTAACAATTTAAAGAAATACAGTAACACAGTCAAGTACTGCACTTACCAAATTTTTTTAACAGCATCCTGATTGTATTTGCAGCATGTCAAACCTAAACCACTATTTCCTAGGTAGGTATCAGTAATATGAGTATTTCTAGTTAAAAAAAAAAAAAAAGTATAATCTGGCAAACAGAAAGATAAAGTCCAGTTGCTGAAAGTTGTAATTGGACAAATTCAGTTCAGAAAATAGCGAACACTCCACAGTCAAGGAATGTAGTAGATTCTCCCTTATTTTAAATCTTTTAATTAAGACTGGATGTCTGTCTTTAAGATATGCCCTAGCTCAACCACAAATTGCAGGTTGGATGTTGAAATTACTGAGTGACATTCTGAAGACTGTGTTATTCAGAAGGTCCATTTCTGGTCTACATTTCCACTCAGATGAAAGGCACTCTAAAGCTAAGTAGCACTTAATTTGATTTCTGTGAATTTTGAAGTCAGTGCATGTTCTCAGGGGTCAGAAGGAGAGAAAGGATGCAGGCACACAAACTGCAGTCTCTTTCATCTGAATAAACAGAATATTTTACCTTTCCTTAATGACAACACTATTCTGATGGTAGTAGCAGTAGTAGTAGTACCTGTGCTTTAGGAAACATGTCAGTTCATGAGAAAAACTCATTTACAGCATTTTTAAAATGGAAATGTATGTTACTTATCTGATTTGTCATTGTGTCATTCAGGCACCATCTCAGCTAACTACTCTACCATCCTGTGGAACAGCTTAGAGCAATAGTCCTATTTTAAAGACCATGGGATTACTACTTTAAATACTTACTTGTAGGTATGCATTTTCTTTTCTATTAACAGAAAACAGAATTAAACTGGATTTCTAATAAATGCAGGCGAGATACAAAGATTATAATCTCCTTCTATATAGTGCTGAGTGTGTTATGGAGAGAACATTCCACACAATAGCTCAAAAGTATCCCAACAAATACCACGGAGAATTTGAGGGCAACAATAAAAATACATTTAAAGACTTAAGAAGAACCATTTTGCAGAACTATGCACACATGCACCAACCTTCTCCTTCGCTAAGACAACAGGGAATGGAACTACCATGAAAACCCTCTGTGTGTCAAGGGCAGAAAAGGTAGGGTTTGCTTAGACTGCACAAGCCCAGTAGCCTTATTTGCAGCCATAGACACGCTGAGCTTTGAACTTCAGGCTGAAGAAAGTCCCATCCGTTATTAAAGGCTGGCTGTGGCTCTTGGAGCCCCCAGACGCCGTGAGGCCGGAGGGGATCCCGGCTGGGCTGACTCAGCTCTGTGCCGTGCACAGGGCTGCCCTCAGCTCCACCGGTTACAACACCCCGTCCTCCCCCTCCACTCCTGTCCTCTGACTGTGGGCTGGCACCAGGCTGGCAGCTGCAGGCAGCTCAGCCCTATTCAGCTGCCAGAAGGATGTGGAGACAGGATAAGCAACACCAGTCTTGCAGGGAAAGGCAGGAGACTGTGCCCATGTAATCAGCAGCACTCCAGAAACAAACAGCTCAGGATAACCTGTTCTCCCAGGTTAACTTCCCATGCCGCTTGCCAGCCTCTGTAGCTCATCTCTGTCTGAGCCACTGCAGCCCAAAAGCTCTCCTTTTCATCCTATCCATCCAGCATTTGTTTGTTTGTTTGTTTGCGTGCTTGTTTTTCCCTGCTGCTTTCCATCTCTGGCCTCTGATTCTTACTACGTCAACTTTTGAAATATCCACTGGAGCACAGAGAGAGGGCATCTGCCGTCCAGACAGAAGAATCATAAAGAGAAAGAACAAGGTTTAGGGTTGACTGTGTCTGCAGTTCCACAGCCCTGGCCCAGCCTGTGTGGACATGCCAGCAGTAAAAGCCTGGCTGCAATTGCCATCTTATCAACAACTCCTGTGCCAACACTGACCCCAGCCCTGGCCGGCCCTACCAAAGTGTCCCCAGCACCAGCAGCCCCTCCCAAGCACAGGGACCCATGGGACCCAGCCTGCCAGGAGCCAGGGCGGTGCAGAGCATCCCGCTCCTGAGGGCAGGGCAGAGGGACTCTCACATAATGTGCAGTCAGCCTGTGGAAAGCTGCTCCAGTGATGTGAAAGACGCGCTGATGTTTAAGTAATTTAAACATTAATTTAATTACTCTCCTTTGGGAAGTAACTGCACTGGTGATGGGATGATCTAACAAGTTTCTCTCTCCTCTGCAAGCCGCCTTCGGAAGGAAAAGCATTTTATTTTAAAATGCTTACTTGACAGTGCTATGATATTATCACCTCTGATCATTCTTACATTACCAGCACCATTTCCCTATTCCTACTCAGCTTTTAACTAAGATGTCAAAACTGTAATTTTCACCAATAAATAAAAATGCAATGCATTTTTAAATGGCAGAATTACTCATTAACTTCACAGACTCCCTTATCTACTACTGAATGGCCATCCCTGAGCTGTCTAACTGAGATCGCCTTAGGGAGTTGCTCCACTATCAGCTGAAGTCACAAAGTCTTTGAAGTCCTTCTCTTGTAACATCAAGTTAAAAAGAAAACATTGCCTCCAAGGAATTCTAATTACAGTATTTCATTTCCAGGAACATAGTTTTATACTGACCCAACGGTTCAAGGTACACACATCTTTTTCTTGTCACTATGATAAATTAATAGAGCAAAATATATTTTAAACGTTTCCCAGGCCAGAAGGTTTTAAATACACGGGTAAAAAAAAAATTAAAAAAACAAGGTCAGAAATCATCTCCAATAAAAGGAATTAAACTGTAATGAGGATTAAAAAGGAGGTCATTCATCCGCTTTGCAGTTCTATTTACAGTGTGTCTAGGTAGACTATTTACTAAAGTGGGTATACAAACAGATTAATGCGAGTGGACAAGAACACAATAAAATGAGTAACAAGGAGAATGTCAAAAGTTTGGGTTATGGTTTTTGTTGCTCTAGCTAAATACAAAACAGTTAAACAGGTTGTATAATGCTTTATTTCTTTACGAAAGGCTACTTTAGCCTTTTTTTAACTACAATTAGATAACGGGAATATGTCTCTCTCGCTAAAATCTACATTAGTTCATTTGGTAGTTTGGAAAGCATTTTTAGGATTTCGCCTTTCTGAAGAACTCAAAAACCCTTCATTAAATCTTCAGCAATGACTTTGTGAGGACAGGTTCTAGTGAACAGAAGCAGAAGTTCCCTGAGAAAACTTTATTCCTGTTTGGAAAATTTTGTCCACTGACTTCAAAAGAAGTGATTCAGTGTCATACGCTTCACAATTAGTTTTACAAACATGGCAGAAACACAAAGACTGAACTAACCCTATACAACACTAATCTGTATTGTTTACGTTACAAGATGACACTCTAATTTTTCTACAGGGAGCACTTAGTGTTAAATTATAAAGCAATAATTTTTTTACATAAAAATCCAACTGGGAAATGATATGAGCTGAGTATTACAGAGGCAGTATGTCTAACTGATTAATTGTACCAACTTAAGAATTCTAAGTTGCCTGTATTTAACCGACTGGGAAATGCACATTTCATTGTATTTTTAATGCTGTATTAATCTCCAGTATTTCCATTTACCCAGGCAGTCAAATTAAACACTTTGGAACAGTGCAGTGATATATCTTAAAATTGCATTAAAGACTTTCCCTGCTGTGAAAGCTTTAGCATTTATTAGGAATTCAGGTGCAGTAGAAAGAACTGATTAATTAAAAGACAAAAGGTATTTGGTTTGACTACTTTTTGGAAAGAAAAAGGAAAAAAAGGAAAGCAACAGAAGACAATGGGATATGCTTAGTTATAGTTAGTTGCCACTAATATGACAAGTTCTGTTGAGCAAACCCAGCTCCCCAAAAATTCCATCTCACTCCCACTATTCTTCTGGTCTTAAAACCTGCATCAGCCTGGGCATAACGAGAAGTCATTTGTGTTTCACAAGATTTAGGAACAAAACTTCTCTTTACTGCCCTGCTGCCTCAAATAGACTTGGATACCAGCAGGTGTCCTTTTGTGAAAACGTCACATGTAGAGGAGCTGTGGGACAGCCTCGCAGAACCCGGATCACAGACAGAACAATTGTAGGAGTAGACAATGGAGGAAATTAAGAAGAAAATGGGAAAAAGTTTAGCAACCTCTGTTTCTGGAGACATTTTCCTACACAGATGTTAATGAACCCAGGTGTAAATGGCCCACTAATCATAAATTCTCCACAAATTCTAACTTGAGCAGGTGGCAATGTTTACCAGCTATGATATTATTCGTATTATTTAGATATGCTCCTGTGTATTTAGGAATCTACTAACCAACAAAACATATTTGAAGAGTAATGTTTCATAAAAGAATAGCAGAAAGTACATCAACAAAACGAGGAAATTTCCATCAGTTTTGTAAAAAGCAATAGTCCTTTTCATCTCTCCCCTCCATACTGTTCTCTCAACTAAAGAATTCAGTAAATATATCCATATCTCATCCAACTTTGACATAAATTCAAAAACTCTGGTTGTCTCCTGAAACATCTTAAACACTTTAATCAATTAGTCTGGCAGGGTTCTAGCTGGAAATTCAGCTTTGCCATCATACTTTAGAAAAGATGTCATCTAAATATAGAGTTAAAAAGAGAGCAGAAAAGGATAACATAGAAGTCTAGGTGTGTCTTTAGAAGAAAAGAAGCAACGGTGCTCTAAAGAATGGGTAAGACTGAAAGGGAGACATGATAAGCCCTTGTTTATGCAAAAATTCCATTCCTGTAACTTGGTAATATATCAGAGACATTTCAGTTTGTTAGACACTGCTGAGAAGTTTTACTTGGACACAGTTATCTGTTGTGAGATTTGGGAGCAGACCTGATGGGAAGGGTGGAAGACAAGTGATCTTAGACCTTCTGCATCTTATTACAAAGCATGCCTCATCTGACTCACAGGCAAAATGTGAAGAGCAAAATTACTGCACAGCCAAACATATTTTGGATGACATCCTCAAGTGTCAAAACCTCTGCTTTTGATTTGCTTAACTTTAATTCTTCAAGGTCAAACTTTCTGTCAGCATGATTCCTTGAGGCTAGGTCTCTTTGGAGGTATGGATTAGAAGAATGATCCAAAAATGCTGCCATAGAACAAATTACACTTTCAAATTGTGTAATACAGAAAATGTGGCTTCTGAGATATTTTAAATGGTTTTCATAGCTTTAGTTGGAATCACAAACTAAAAAAACCCAAGGATATAAACCCATATTTTTTTCATAAACAAGTCACTGATAGAGTCAGTCTCAACTTCCATGAACTGCATCCCATAATGCTTTGCAATGACTCCAAGTAAACTCAGTTTTGTCTGTCATGACAGTATCTGGAGACAGAAGACTGACTTCTTTTTTTTTTAATTATTTTTACTCATTTCTTAATTTATTCTGGATGAACCTGAAGATATGTCAGCAAGTTAACTTATGTTAAATGCTAATTTCAGATGTTTCACAATAGTTTGAAAAATCACTATATTGAAAGGTTTAACAAGTTTTATGCAGAGAGATATGTAATGAAACAGACTGACAGGGATGAGAATTCCAAAGACTTTCTTCATATTAGAAGTCATTGTGGAGAATAAATCTTTTCATTTCAGATTTGCATGTGCATGTGCATGTATGTGTGTGAGAGCGATTAAAAAGTCCTGAAATTTTAGTAATACGATGATGGAAAAACACAGGTCTAGACAAATATGCCTAAATGAACAATATTTTTGTAAATCGTAGAGTCAAAGTCACCTGGACAAGTGAACTTTTTCCAAGTACAGTACTATTCCTACGAGGCCCCTTTGCATCCAAATGTGTCTTCACTGGGCATTTTCCTCTTTATTGCCAATAAATGATAAAAAGGAATTCCTAAGAATAACCTAATCAAATATGGTATTGCTACATCATCCTTTCACTAAGGGGCCATGAGAAACACACTCTATGATTTTGCCTAACGCAAAATTCCGAGACGCTTCAATGGTAAAGGCACTCCAAAAACATATACAAGGCAGAACTTTCCATAATGAAGACTTAAAATATTGCCACTGCTGCAGGGGATATTTCCACCCTACAGGATGCTGTCTGTAAGAACAAGTTCCTACACAGTTCCTACCTATTATGGCTGCAGGACATAATGAGATTTCAAAGACTTGGTGTTGTGTGAGTGATGCTTTCAAACAGAAGCAGCGTTCCTAAAGCAGCAAGGTTTATATGAATAGATTGCCTACCCGTCTGCTTACCTGTCTCCTTCTAATAACTTTGTGGAATACAGTCACTTTCAACCAAATTTAACATTAAGCCATGGTCTCCAAGATAATTACGCTCCTGCAAGTTCTGTGGAAATGAGCAGCTAGAGCCCGAAAAAATCTAAATCAGTGTTTCTTTCCAGCAAGAAAAGAGCAATCAGAGCTTTGGCTCAGCAAGCAGCATGCACATACATCAATCACAACAGCCCCATGGCTCACCTGGGCATCACAGAACACGCAGCATTTAAGTGGGCTCACATGTGCGCCCATCCCCATGGTGAGAAAGAATCAGTAAACAACCATCGGAATTTGTTTTTCCTCTTTAAACAGCATTTTTGCCTTTGATTGCCTGTAGATTCGGGGTTTTAACAGCAGAACTCTGGATACCAGGACAGAGCACTCCAGTGTGCAACTCTGATGTTGGAAAGTTTTCCACAACACTTCTCTACAGCCACCAGGAGAGGCAGAAAACACCTCTGACTCACCTCTCTTCCCAACCCCTTTCTCTGTTGCTGTAAGAAGTTCAGCTCAATTCAGAGCAACAGATTCTACAGCAAATGCAAGGTAAAATTAAATAAACATAAGATACTACTGACATTTCAAGAACATCAAACCATTAGAACAGTAAGAACGTTTTGGGTTTAATGGATTAACTACTTTGCGTTGTTGTGCTGTCAGTGGTACCGAGTTTCAGTGAGCACATGAAATAAGGATGGACAACAAGGAAATCATGTGTCCCATTCAATGCTATTACCCATACAACAGTCCACATCTACCTAGCCCAGTTTTCCATTTCTCTTAATTAAAAGCAGTAAATTAGGATGGTCAATCGCCATGTTTTGCTGGGGTTATTTTCCAAAGAAGAATGTTTTGTCTTACTAGTTTGACATGTTCAGCATCAGTTAACAACTGGACCTCAAAAGGGCATCTTCTGCTACAAAGTGCAATTTCAGATCCCTTCCACAGCCTAGTAACAAAAACCTGTGGACTGAAACCTTGCTTATGCTCAAAATGTAAAGCAACAAGACTGATAGAGATGGCTACATTTTATCCAAAAAGGACTGCGAAATAACTAAACAGCAGATTTGAGTAAAAGTACTGTTTTTTAGCATATCAGTCTCTGTCTTTCTGAAAGACTGTGTAGGAGATACCCATAAACTATCCCTGAATCAAATGATCCTGTCAAACCCACAGCATAAAACACCAGAGATGCCACTTTATGTCTTGAAAGCAAGAGTGTCTCATAGCTGCAATACTGTGCCCACAAGGATAATTCTATCCTCTCCATGAGAATACAGATGATTTTAAGGTTGTACAATACAACCATTGCTGCACTGTGCCCCATCATACAGATTTTATTCAAGGGGTTTTTTTCTTGATCTAGATTTCATTTTAACCATAATTAAGCAATTTACATTAAAAGTAGAAAATAAGAATAGGAGAAAACTACTTCAGTCAAGTTTAATACTTGTAATACTTATATCCTCTTAAGATCACAGATACAGTTTCATTCAACTGTTGAAATAAACCACTGCTTTACAGCCCATGAAAAACGATCAGTTTTAAAATATGTCTGGAGTATCACTGATTGTCTTTTTTTCTTTTCTATCTACATGTGAAAAACCATATCAGGATCTCGTGCTATATTTTAGTTAACTTTTAAATTACTTTTAAATACGCACTATCTCTACCATGGCCATGACTTGGAAATTTCTATTATTAAAAACACAATGAAGTTAGATTAAAGCAGTAAAATGACTTCATATCTTAGTGCTACAGCATCTGAAAAAAGCCTGTTTCAAGAACTTTCAATTTTACCATGCCTGATACGCCTTTGCAGAAAAAAATCAAGATTAGAGCAGAGCACAGTAAGTAGCCAAAAGAAGTGAATTTGCTCAAGGTGCAAAAAGACCTATGCTACTCACTTGAGCAAACACAGGGCTAATTTTCCAAGTCCCTTAATGAGTAAGTGTTCAAGGAGCTGAAACCAGCTTTAGTTATTTGACTCTGGTTACAGTCAAGCAGAGTCTTGTTGCTAAAACCTCAATTACCACTTTGAGAATTGAAGTGTTGATGGAGGCTTTGTTTATGCCGTGTGCCTTCTGAAGGCTGTCTGCAGCAAGACACTTTCCTCTTCATGGAGCAAACAACCTGGATCCCAACAGCAGGACAATGACCGTGGTACTTTTCATGATCCTGTTGGTGACAGCTTTTAACTGCTCTGGTCAATGCTAAATATCTCGAGATAAATTCTAACCCTGAATACAGGAATAGAACATTATGAAACTGCATTATTAAGTTGAAATGCCCTTTTTGCTTCTGGTCTGTCTCGAATAGAAAGCTTTAGTGGTGGCAGTGGTCTAAACATGTGGGAAACCCCTTCCAGCTGAATTTAGTAGAGAATATATAAGTTAACAAGTGACCCAAAATATGTATTTTACACCACCCCAAACACAAAATATTTGAGTACAAAGGCTGAAATAGGCAGTAACTACAGTACTTGACTACTTATCAATTTAGCAAGTATTTCTACAGCAGTGCAATGAAATTAAGCATTTGGCCTTTTATCTTAGTTCTCAGATAAACCAATTAGGATGATTCCAAAAGGCAAAATTACTTCCACACAATTTCTTGTGCCATACCAAAGATCATTTCAGTCCTGCTGTAACATATAGTCTCTTATTCAGCTGTTGTAGAGTGATAAAGACAAATAGACATGGACAATAGCTAAAAACACCTGAGCTATGTCAAACAGATACATGAAAATATTTGTATAGACAAAGACAGCAAGACAGCTTTATGTGGTTTTGTGATCCTACCTAATGCTGTAATAAAAATAAAACATCCAAACATTATCCTTGTTTTGTCAGAAAGAAATTTTGCTGTACCAACAAACACCACAACCCCCAAATATTCTGCTATTCTTTGTGTACTTGGCTACACACACAAAACCTGTTTGTAAACCTGTGATTTGAGATTGTTAGTGACTGGGTAAAGTAAAACTACATTATTTAAGAATATTAAAGAATATCAAGAAAATTTAAAAAATAATCTACATGTCATCATGCACAAAATATTTTAGAACTCAGAAAAGAACGTATAATTACAAAGGACAGGGGGAAGCTAGACTGATGCCTTGCTGTTTTTAACTCCTCTTTGACATCTACTGTTTATACACTCAGAGTATTTACTACCAAATTAGGATGGGGTTTTCAAAAGCTCTCAATGTTGGTTAAATCTGCTACCACTGAAGTTAATGGGGGCCAGATTCACAGATGGTGTAAAGAGGCTTAATCTTATAAAACCCAGCTTTGAGTATTTTATCACTAACTTCACTGAGTACAGATGAGGCCACTGCTGAGTCTTTTGAAAATCCCACTCCTTAATTCTTCTGCATACAGTAAATTTAAAGCCCAGTAATTAAAAAAAAAAAAAAATTAAAAAAAAAATGAGGCTACTAGCTCCAGAAGACTCTACTTGTCCTCTCAATGAACATCTCAGCTGAGGCCTGTAATCCCTGTTTTCAAAGATACACACCTATATATATATATGTTATTAATAAATAGAATCCTGGCTTTTTCTAAGGGAAGTAGAAATATGCTGACAAATTCACAATCAGCTACACACTCATGAACTAAATATTCTCAAAGCTGTTTGGTAAAATTGAGGGAGGGCAACAACAGGTCCAACAGCTAGATTTTGTACTCTCTTCATCTAAGTCAAATTGAGACTGTAATTATAATGTACTCATCTCACGATGAAACTGCACAACTGAAAATATCAGTTCACTTCATTTACCATCAACTTTAAGAAGATGTAAATCCCTTTGTAAATAATAAATTGAAAGCAAAAGAAGGGTCTGTTTGTCATAAGAACAAGAGGGATGATGTCCTCTGTGAGGGTATCAACTTTTGGGGGAATAAATTTCGCAGTGCAGAAGGAGAAGTGAACATTGCACGTGTACTGTTAATTTTCACTTCTGTGGTGTAATAGCAAATCCAATGGCTTCAACTACGCCAAAACGCTTCCATTTGTTAGAAACAGTTTTGCTGCACAGACAAAGACCTGAAGAGGCTCAACTGCTGAAGCACTGAAACGTGAAAGAACTGATTAGGTAACATGATCGGGACTCTATTGGGCATAGTTTATATTTCACACTGTTTGGAAAAGCAAAACCCTATTTGCAGTACCTCCCCACCCTGTTTGCAAACCCTTACTCTAAATATTCAATCATTTTCAGCTTAAGTATTAGACTAGATGGTACCAACTAGATTTGTAGAAAGTGTGGGCTTGGTCCCATCACATTTAGTGCTCAATGCCTCTCTCTGAAGATATTTTGATATTCCAGAGCCAAAGTGGAAAATGAATAAACGAAGAAAATAAAATGCATTCGATTTTGTGTGTATCAGGGAACAGTCTAAGCTCCTGGCTGAGCGAGAACAGCCTCAGCAGAGTCTGACTGAAGGGTCAGGCTTATGAGAAGGATGGAGGCAACACAAGAAACTCTGTTCTCCCCAGGGCCCCTGAAGCAAATGCAAGGATTTCCCAGGGCTGTCTCTCTTGGGAAAAGCATAATGTCAAAATTGCAAGCACTGCAAACCGATGTGTTCTCTTGCAGCTAGAAGGACGCTGTTCCTGCTCTATACAGATGCAACTTTCTTACTCTTCTGTGACATTTTCTCCATGCTACATATCTCTGAAATAAGTGAGAAAGTTACACAGATGACTTGGGAGGTTTTCATGTTATAAAGACACGGAACATGATAGGAAAATTGATTCTGAGTTTTTCACACTAATTTAGTTAAATGCTGTCAGATGGCGTAATCATCATCGTATGTCAACGGCACATCATGGCTCTGGCACAGAAAAACAATGTACTCTTTAACTGAGACTGAAGATATGAAATGACAATTTCAACCTCATCATTCTTTGAGACTGAAACCTGCTTCACAATTGGAGTCAGATAATCTAGACTTTCCCTCTTTATCCTCTCTTGAGTTTGGTCACACAATTGAAGGTTGCGTGTGTCATTTTTGCAGTTTTATTATGACAACAGCTCAAGTGTTATTCTCTATGACAACTTTTGAGGCCCCTGAACATCCTACCCATCCATCTGTCCTCTGCTTAATGAATAGTTCCTTTACTCTGTTTTTCCCCACAGTCATCTCTGTGATTTCTAAATAGCATCCCTGTAAAAGTAATGCTTCCCACAATATGCTCCAAGTCACAAAGTGCTTTTATTGAAGTTGTGCTGTTACAATACTTACACAGAAGTCAAAAGTTGCTGGGCTGCTGATGGGCTGACATCGTCACGTACCATTTACTTCTCTCATTATTAGCTTGTATTCCCTCTGGTTGTTTTTTCTTTACCCATCTACTACTACCTGACATTACCTGTACTGTGCATGGTCTCATATACAGCACACACTGCGTAAAGTTTCTTCTCCTGTTTTCCTTCTCTCTTTAGCAATTGAAATGACTAAACTACAGCAGCTGTGTCTTGCAGTGCTAATAAATCATAGCAGGGCAAGTGCCCCTCCCAAAATCAAGAACCATCTTTAACAGCCACATTCAAACTGAATTGTCTAACCTGTCAGCAAGTTAAAACGTCCAAATTTATCACACAAGGAGGTCATACAAAGCTAGAGCAGGAAGAGGTGTTTGTTTTTTATTTGTAAGTGTACCTTTGCACTGAACTCCAATGAGTAGCAGACTCCCTTATTTCAGTGCTTTCAGATCTTGTGGTCCGTAGCCACACATAGTAATGAACGCTCATTCTCCTTCTTCTTTTTCTCCCAGGGAAATAATGAAGAGGGGGAAAATCTAGTTGCAAAGGAATCAAACAAGATCTCTACCATGATGCACTCCTTGTTAACTACATGTGTTCCAAAGCTGCTTACTAAAGGTGAGATTTCAGAACTCTGTTGAACGTTGGTCTCCATAAGGAAAATAAGTACAATAAACTCCACTACAGTGTTCATAGGGATTTACATACAAAATCCAGAACAGAAATTTAAAAAAAAAAAAACAAAACCAACAAAAATCCCTCTCAGGCGTTAAATCTTTAATCCTTGATTATTTGTCCAGCAAGGTGACAGATGGCAAATCTACTGCTATTATTAAAGCTCTCCCTCTGCATTGGCATCTGTTTTCCCTGGGGTGAGTAGGACGAGGGAGTTAGCCTGCCTAACCAAATCAGCCAAGGCTAGATATGACTCCTTCAGTATATTAATACTGCACAGAGCTACATATCCTCACACTGTCTTCTAGCACTGTGCCTGCTAGTTATATATTGGGTTGTCATGGTAGTCTGTTCCAGTCTTTCCATAAAGGAGAATCTAAACTGATATTAATTTACACCTAGCTACGTATTTCCAGTACATGAATTGCTGACACAAGTAGGCATCACATCTACCAATCTCAGAGACCTGCAAATGTAGTCATGGAAACAAGATCCAAGCATCAATTTGAATTTGGAATTCAAAATGAATGATCATTAAAAGAAGGTTAGTATTGACAAACTCTTTGATACAGCTGTGTGTTCCTGCAAGCATATCTAATCCCCTATCATACAGACCTAGACTGAGACCTAGGTAAAAATGAAGCTGCAAGGATTCATCCATTGATGAATCTATGGATGGCCCATCTGAGGTGGGGGCATGGGGGTGCCCAGGTTTCAGAACTGCATTAATAACATTAATAATTGTTTCAATAACAAGAGTATTCCTGAAGGCACTAGGAGAGTTACCTGTGCTTTATATCAAGATTTGCCATGCAGCTTAAAGGAAACAAGAGAACACTTGTTTCTTCACGTAAACTATGTAAAAAAAAGCCAGTGAAGCAAAACAAACTTGGTGAGCTTTTCCACACGTCAATCCTTTTACTTCTGTTGAGGCATATGCAAACTCTGGGTGTTGTCTGGCAGGACTATGGGATAGTTCTGTCATCTATTGTTTCAGAAGGAGAAACTATGATCAAGTTCAGAACTCTGCCAGTTAAAGGTTCTGTCTTCTCTAAAACCCAATTACATCCTTCCCTTCAAAACATAAAAGTTAAATTTTGCTCTAAATGATGTATAGCAATGATGGAAATTTTGTCCACATTATAATGAAAGTATTTTTCACTCCTAAATGTGTAATGTTAGAATAAAATCATAAACTAAAAGATACTAAGCTTTGAGATGCTGATGATTATTACATGCATAATGTTACATTTCCATACAACCCCAATTATAATACTGTAACCTACTTTCCAGAAATAAACAACTGGTATTCAATGTACAAAACTGCTCTTTCTTTTTTTTTCTTTTGTGGGGGGGATGAGAGGGGAGAGAGCAGGGCAAGGACTATAATTCATTCCCATTAGTTCCATTAACAGCCTTTCACAAACAATTTCAAACAAACCAAATAGAGACAAAGCAAAGCAAAGCAACCATCTGCACAATTAAATGGTTGGTCAGCACATTTAACTTATATAAGCCATATTACTGCACAATGTAAACACTATCTCCCTGGGCTGACATCCTGGCAAAAAAAATATGCATCTTTCATGTGCTGGAGGTTAAAGCTGCTGTGAAGTGGTCTACATTGCTCTAGAGAAGAGGGCAAACATTACTTTATCTGTGATGAAGAAATGGGAAGGAAACAGATCCTCTCAGTGGTGTTCTGTTTGTGAGCAAGATTAAAAAAGGGGAAGCTTAAAACATTAAAAAATGCAGCAATCAGGATCTTGTCTACCTTTTATTTTTCCCCCCCACTTGGTGCAGATGTGAAATAAAAGACAAGTAAGAAGGAAGAAAAATGCATGTGGTAACAGAAGGCAGCTACCATTGTGAAACATGCACATTTACTGTCTCCTGGAAAAACTCATTGTTCAATTCTGAGAAACACTTCTGGCAGTCAGGTTTTCTGGACTTCTTAATTATGGACAATTTGCTTTCTCCTGACGCTTAGATTATTAAAGTGGCCGATTTATTTAAAATGAGTCTTTTGGCCCTTTGCATATCGAAAAAAAACTATTAAACAGTAGGACTCAGGCATGTGCCATAATTTTTCCAGCAACAAAACAAAAGGTCAAAGGCTGAGCTTAGAATTGACAGGTTAGCTGTGCTGTAAATCAATACCAGCCTTTGTTGACCACAGCGACTGCTTTATGGATAAAGGTCAAATCATTTAGAAGGTTCAAAGAATAGTAATGAAACCTCGTGCTTAAATCCATACATTTTTCTACATTCCCAAAATAAGCTTTTCCTTTATTGGTCCTTTGGTGAATGGAAATATGATATGATCAGTGATAAATCATTCTGTTACCAGTCATAAATGGGAGAGAGACAGAAATCATCATCCATAAACTCCAAAAGTTCCCCTGACACCAGAAATTAAGAGGATGATGCCTTTCCCTGCTGGCCGAAGAGAGTGATTACTAGCGCTGTGCTAGTGCTGCTTATATACACTTAATTTGGAATTCACCATGAGACTACTAATTGGGTCAATAGCCAGAAAGTGAAAGTCGGCAGTGACAGTCTGTCACTCAAGCATGCTTTTGCTGTGTGCTCAGAGACATTTCACGCATCTGAAAGAAGCCACCAGCAACGGGATGCAGCTGCAATGACGGGAGGAGAAGCAGAGACTGGAGCAATAGTGGCTGACCGTGTATGGAGGATGAGGGGTCTGTGCACTGCAAACCTCCTGGTACCCAGCTCCTGTTTTCCACAGCACTGCCTCCCTGAGCATCCCAGCACAAAGCAGTGCTCTGAGCCAGACAGGGGAAAGTTCAGGGCTGGGCTAGAAAACAATTTATTTTGAAAACAGAAGGGTCTCAATGAATCCAGAGTGGCTCTGACTGTCCTTTGTGAGACAGAAACACGTACGTTGTCTACACTGAAAAGATAGAGCTAGTTCACACATATCTTTTCAAACAGACTCATCTTATCTTGACATAAAGTGCTGCAAATTATTAGACAAAATTAAATCCTAAAACATTTACTTATATAACCTTCAGAGAGCCATCACTGGTTCCTCTATCAGTACAAATGCCGTGTCTGTTTCTTTGCAAATGCATTCAGGAAGGCAGCACCTTGTCTGATATTTTCCATTAAAGTTTGATTAAGTTTCAACAATTTTTTGCTGCTGGCTTAGCATCCTGATTAGTTACCACTCAGCCACTACCCCATTGACAGATTCCTATTAGCAAGAGTTTAAGCCACTTTGTCACTACACTGCAGGGGAGGGAGAGGCTTTCTCCTGTGTTTCGTCAGCTTGGCAATCACAGATTTAGGGTTCAGAAGAAAGGACAGATGCTTTTCTCTGTTTTGATGAAGGTCAGCAGCAGGAATTTGTCCCTTCCTGGAAAGTCTGGTACTACTACTATTTTACACTTCACTGGAGTCAGTCGAGAAAGGTTAAAAACTCTGAGGTTCCCTCTGAGGTCAGAAACATCAAGAAGCAAGTAAAGCACATGGTCTTACCATGACGTCTCAAAAGCTCTCCTCCCACTGCTTTACTTTTGTTTAATGCATTTCTGCCCATCCTATCAGTGTTTGTATGTCTTTAGGGAAGGTTTTCTTCTCTTTATAGCAAAATGGTGTCTGAAATACAATTCTGCGTGCAACCCAACTCAAAGGTCATACCTTTATATGCAACTATCAGAAAGATTTAAACAAACCTCTTAAGCTCAGTCTTTACATGCCATCGGCCCTGCTGGAATCACTGCCTTTTCTTCCTCATTTTAAAAAAGAGCAACAAAATTCCTGACCTGGCTGTCGGATGGGTCTGCCAGTTCACAACAGATATCATGCACAGCTTACCTTAAAATGGAAGCATTCATTTGAAACAGACAACACTATTTAAAAAATAACAATATGAAAAAAACTCCCACAAACCAATCTTCCTGCGGTTTTCCAAAAGCATTCCAGCGAGGTTACTTACACTGCTTTGAAATTGGTTTGAGTTATGGGAAGGCCACAGCCCGAGACCGGCAGCTGAGACAGCAACAGAGATGAAAGTTTTTTAGCTTCCAGATCCAAGGGGGAACACAGCTGCTCCAGCTGGTCCCCTCAGATCTCAACACTTACTAGAGCGATCGAGAAAGCGATAAAGTTTTATGTCTCAGTTTGAAGAATGCATTAATAAAACCAGTCCTGAAATAGAATGAAAAAAACTCCAAAATAATTAATCAAACCCTAAGCTTTCAGCTCTGGAAATTTAAGTGGGCTGATTTTAGGGAAGCTTGGTTCTTTTACATACAGAATTACCACCTCTGCATGACACTCCAATTGGTATGAGTCAGCACTAATATATTTTTTTCTAATGACAGTCATTTGTTTATGTTAACCCCACAAATGAATTTAATTGAAACACAGCAGCAGTATATATGTGAAACAATCATAGAAGTTTTTTGGTAGAGTACTGGGGGGGGAAATGATGCAATTATATGTGGACCAAGGCAGATATAATAGGAAAGTGTGATAAGGAGCACATTTTCAAAGAAAAACAGCAGTAATAACCTAAACAGCAGTAATAACCTAAGTGGAAAGGACTGGAGATGTTTAAGATCAGTGTTTGACAGTGATTGTGTGGTACTTGTACAATCCCCTCTGAGAACTTAATGAGAAAGCTGGAGGATGAAGGAAAGAAAATACACAAATACGGATTTTGGAGAAAACAAGCAGCCTGTTTCCTATGTATAATTTCAGTAACACTGCTAATTTCGAAATTTACCTACAACCAACCACCTGTTTTAAAACAAAATGGCATTATGATTATGGCTGTTGTTAAAGTATTCAGGTCTATTTAAATTGAATTTATCCAGATTCTGGAACAGAAAACAACTTTGTTAAAGCATAAAGGAAAGTAGGAAGCCAGGAACTCAAATTCAAATTTTCAGGCTTGGTTTAAAAAAAAGGTTTCAGTTCCCAACTGAGGGCAATGCAAACCACTGAACATAAAGTTGAAATGATAATGATGATGATACTAGCTCAATTTAGGAGTTTAAAAATGAACGCAGCCATCTTTGGGAATTTGCTTTCTGTAATGCTGTGTTCTTGGTCAGTGGTTTTGGCTGGGACAGAGTTCATCTTCCTCACTGCAGCCAGGACGGGGCTGTGTTTTGGATTTGTGGCCAAAAGAGGGTTGATAACACGGGGACATTCCAGCTGAGCTGCACTTACACAACGCCAAGGCCCCTTCTGCTCCTCCCCTGCCCCACCAGTGAGTGGGCTGGGGGTGCACAAGGTCTTGGGAGGGGACAGGTGACCCCACCTGACCCCAAGGACATCCCAGACCATATGGCATTGTGCTCAGCACAGAAAGCCAGGGGAAGAAGGAGGAACACAAGGACACTGGGAGTGATGCTGTTTGTCTTCCCAAGTCACTGTGATGTGTGATAGAGCCCTGCTCTCCTGGGGATGGCTGAACACCTGCCCAACCACGGGAAGTGGGGAATGAATTCCTTGTTTTGCTTCACTTGCCCACACACTTTTTGCTTTACTTATTGAACTGCCTTTATCTCAACCCACAAGTTTTCTCACTTTTACCCTTCCAAATCTCTCCCCCATCCCTCTGAGGGGAATGAACAAGTGGCTGGGTGCCTGCTGGGATTAACCCACAACAGTCAGGAACACACTGCCTTTAAAGAAATAAACACTGTCTTCAAAAACGTAATACTGCTAGAATTATTTCATACTGTACTGTAAACAACTTTATGAAGGAGAATGTATTTCAGATGTGGCGCCCTTTTTTAACACAAAAAATATTATTTTAAAGGAGATTAAAAATTATTTTTGTATGGAAGTTTTTCTGGAAGAATACTATCTAGCCAAAATTCTAAGAAAACTTGAGGACTGAAATTCAACAGCAGTACTTGAAGGATGATATGATGACATAGTATCAGATCTATCAGAAAACTGTATTTTCTTTCTTCAGTCATCTCATATATCATGTAATACTTAGGGAAGCTGAAGATTCCTCTGACATCAGCCAAACTAACAACATTTTATTATATCTTAAATTACCCCTAATTAATTTTAAGTGCCTTCTTTTTTCTTTCTCATAAACTCATCAGCAGCTATGAGAAGAGGTATCCTTCAAGACTTTACTCAGAGATTCTCTCTTTCCCAATAGTGGAAAAGCTGAAAGCAAATGACCATTTGTATCAAAGCAGTTATGGTTCTATTGAGTTAGCTAAACCACACGGGCAGCTGGAAATCAATAGGAGCGAAGAGCTGCGGGTCAGTGTGCAGGAAAGAACACACTGAGCCAGTCAAGGCTCCAAAACTATTTACTGACAATTTGCTTGTTAACTGTAATACGATCACCGTTGCTTTACGTCACAGGACGGATAATGGAACTGTACAAAATCATCGCTCTTGCTTCATGATGATTAATTAGCACAGTAAACAAATGAAAAGTCCCTCTCCACAGTAAATCTCATTTAAGAACCACCAAGCAACAGGTATGGCATAAAGTACTGCTCTAACACAAACAAACCTGATATGTTCAATTATGTACCACACACATAAATCTTACGCTGTTTTGTTTGAATATCCTGTAATCTGTCTTGTCTGAAACGAGTCCAATCATGGTTTTTTCCCCTCCATAAAGCAAGCTTCAAAATAAACAGAAATTAGCCTTTTTTCCCCTTTTCTGTTACTAAATTACATACTTTTTTAAAAAGCAGAATCTTTGTGTCTACGAAAGGATTTTGTCCATTTTATTGCAGATGCTCAAGAAATTAAGTTCACAAAGAAGTTAGTGATAATTATTATACGCTTTCAAATGCAGGTGCAAATTCTTGAAGCTTTTGTTTCTGCATTGTGGGAAGTGATTCATTTTTGTGTTGCTGGTTTTAATCAGCCTATTTTTGGAAAATGGATTTCAGAGCTTTCATACACAACCTCCAATTTTAAGAGTTAGTCAGTGAAAAAAAACCCACACACAACCTTCCTGAGTAAAGTGGACATAGGAAGTAAATATTAATTCATTTACAGTAGGATTCTGGATGTAATTAAGTCAACAATTGGCTATCGTGGGCCTAGAATTTCTTTCTAACCTTCAAAAGTATATTTCCTTCTAAGCTCGCCACTGGACCCCGTATTTTGGACTCTCTTACTTCAGACTTCAGAAGCTTCCTGTCTCAATATGGCAACACTTCTGGTACTTCACTGCGAAAGACAAAGCACCCACAGAAGGGGATTTATCCCATCCAGCAGTCTGTAGAGAAGTACAACACTGTTTATTTCAGTTGTTATCTCTAACAAACCGTGCCAATACCTAAGCAGAGGTCACGAAGCACCAGCCAGAAAGAAGAGAGTGTCACAGAAGAGCTGGGCAGGTCCTACAGAGCAGAGAGCATCTGGCTCCGACAGGAAGAAACCCGGGGACGCCTGCGGAAGTTCGATTTCCCACAGGATCCATGTGCAGCTCACACTGCTCATGTTCCAGCTCCCCTGAGGTTAGACTAGACTTCAGAAATAAAAACCTGGCAAAAGACCATCCTGCAAAGTGCAGGTCACACCCAACAGCTCTCAAGTGTGATGGAAGACTGCTGTTCCACCTAAATTTTCAGTAGTGGGCACACTTGGTTCTCACCACTTGTACTCCTGGCCAGCCAGTGATCCCATCATACAACAGTATTATGGTGGCAGATATTCATGAAGATCAAAAAAAAGAACCCCAAAAGCCCAAACCATTTTTCAATCTCATACATTGTGCTGTACATCCAGGCACAGATTCAAATCTCATCTGAGGAATAAATAACAGAAAAAGTATTTGAATTCAGAGGGACAGAATATTAACATGCCATAACCTTAATAATTCCTTTGAACATCTGACATTAAAATATTATTCCTTAAATGTGCAGTGGCTGAACAGGTTTGAAAAAAATACCATTCTGCCTTACCAAAAATAACTGTTACATGGATTTTATATTCCTTGTAAATCAAGGGTGGCAGCAGCAGGTAATTCCATTTGGCTACTGAACATTAAATGTGATATTTTCAGTTAGGAATGCTTCAAGACAATTATATTACCTCCTTCAGAACTCACACTTGGGATACATCCAACAGCTTACTAACACAACTACGGCAAGAGTACTTAGAATTTAGAACCAACACAAAATCCCCATGACTTCGATGTAAGAATTGCTAAATAAAATAAAATAGTAAGAAACACTCTTTTATTTTCTCAGTACTTACTTAGATCCATTTATATTAATGTAATATATTATTACTAGATCACTAATTTGCAACAACAGTTTACATTTCCAAAATAAAGCAGCTAATTTTTCCTAATCTTAAAATAACTGAAAACAATGAGGTTATTGTATATGACAGTGAAATTGATTTGTTGGACTGTCAAACATGCCAGAAAAACCCTAACTTCAGAAAATTTGGTAAAACTACCTGTGAAACTTAGAGGAAATAATGGAAAGAAGTAGTCTAAAATTATGTCATTTAATTTACTCAGTTAGAAGATAGAATTCAGCAATTAGCATCAGGTAATTTTAGGAAAATGATCCTATTAATTACACATTTACTGGAATTTAGGTCAGAATTACATATTACATGAGGCACTATCAGCAAAAAGACAAGAGCTCATACCATTTATATTAAGAACAAAAGCACTGCTCTACTTGAGTTTGTAAACTAGAACACAGAGGGGGGTTTTTAAAATGGTTTTATACTTTTCTACTTAAAACATACAGCTATTTCTCTTAATAAGGCCTTTGCAATTGGAGCTATTGCTCTAGAAGTGTTAGACTTTCAATAAACCTTTGGGATTCACAGGAGACTCAAACTCGCCTCTCCTACATCTTAGTCTTCCTGAGCAAGCATTCTAGTGTATCAATGAAAATTGGCTTTTACAGCCATTATCATTCTGAAATTGGGGTCTTTATTGATAAAGATGCCATGCTTTAGGACCCATCCCACATAAAGGAGATAAGCCCAGGCACCAAACTTTTCAGACAGCACAGCAGCATTTAGTTTGCATTTCCCAAGCAATTGTGGACATAAACTCAAAATTAGATGCTCAGCAGTTGTGAGTCCCCACAACAATAAAAAAGTAGACAGCTGATAAAAGCAGGGGTTACCAGCAACTTGACAGAGCTTTTTTGGAAATATTTATATGGGTTAAGAACAAAAACTCTGGTGAAATTTTGTAGATTCATCTCTCAGATATCACCAGTACAATTTAAGTAATTGTTTTAAGATATTTGTACTGCTTTCCCTTTTGGTAAATACAAGCATGATAATAATTAAAGCTGCACATTACCATCAGCTACAGCACATAGTTTGCCAGCATTTTTTCTATGAAGTTAAGACACATCTTCAAGCTTTGCTATTGCTTTTACAGCATCTTGTGGGCAGCAGCCTTGTCCCTAATTAAACCAATGCCACAGCACAGCTGAGTCAAATGCCTGAAAACAAATCCAAACATTAAGAAAGTCAGGAAATCCCATTATTTGTGGAGAAATATGACCTCAAATCTGGAGTTATTCTGGGCAACCATGACCAAAAACTTGAAACCGGGGGCAAAAAAGTCATGTACTGGGAGACGGAGATGAATAGCAGAGACAGAACTTTGTCTTCCTTCTTTAGTTCTCAGGAGGCTTTGCCATGGGAAAGCAGTTGAAAGCTCCTTCTCATCTCACCCTCCGTGTCAAAAGACAAATACTGGCTAAACCCAAATCTATGATGGCCTGAAGAAGGATCTGATCAGTGCTAGATGCCAAACTTTAACAATTGGTACCACGAGGACACTGGGCTTTGCATGAGGTTACAGCCTCCAGACTTTTGTCTAGCACGGTTTGAAGATCTTCCTATGAAGTCACACTTTTTAGTCAGACCAAGCAGATCCTTCTCCAAGTGGATGATCCCAATGTTTCTTTTCTAGAATAATTAATTGAAATAACAGTCTCTGTAATGATATAGACTGAAGTTTAACAAACTAATGAAGAACTTGAACTGAAGTCAATGCTAAAGGTGTGACAGGTACCGGCTTCATCAGATTTTTGCTTGCCTTCATACAAAATCTGCTAACTCTACAACAGGTTCCAAAAGTAAGTGAATGGGATAAGCCAATCTGTCACAGACCTTACAACCACACTCCAAATGTGTGCAAGAAGGACAGAGAAAGTGGCAATCAAACACCAGGAAAAAGGCAGAACCACAGTCAGAACAACTTCTTCATTAAGTAATCTTAATTTACTTTTTTCCTCCTCTGAAAAGCCTATAATATTGAGATATTCTAAGTGCCCCAGCCTCATTTCCAGGCAGCAGAGAATCCATCTGAAATACCACACATTTTAAAAAGTCATCTGCAAAAGAAAGCCATATAAAGTACTAAATGCATGAGAATCTTATTGGTTAACATCTGTAACTAATTTTTTTTTTCCAAGTAAGTTCTTCACAAAAACCTGTAACATTAAACACGTCTGTTTCTTTCGTAATAAGAATTTCTTATAAATATTACAACTTACTCACAAATGTTCTGCATTATATATAACATGATCCTAAAGCCTATTGCTATGGTTCAAATGGCCTTTCTGCAAATCAGTATTGGATTTTAATCTGGTGCAAGAAGCTGGCAAAGGAGACACTTCTGGTAGGCAGTCCAACCTTTTGATGCTTTCTACCAGTTTGCAGCCACCCTTGAAGCTATTTCAGGTTCTTATTTAGAACTATGCCATATTTATATTTAAGGTAAGTGGTTTAATGTTTTATGGAAGGCTGAAAAAACAATTTATCAAAACAACTCTTTTCCTCTCAAAGTTTATCTGTCCAATTAAATCACATTGATTACCACCCTGAGTGTTCCCTATTTTTAGCTGTTACATTTATTTTTGTTGTGTGATGAATATTTTTAAAGTATCATTAGGACTGTAAATGATACAGTAAATATTTTTAGCACACTAACAACAGAACAACCTATATATGTTTTCAAGGGAAACAAATTGTGAAAGAAGAATGTATTTACAAGTGATCCAAAAGTCACCAAAATGAATAGCAATACTATGGCTCAGATCCCTGACTTCAACGCTGGAAAATACAAGTATTTAAAGTCTTATAAGTCATTCTATTTGCCCTCCTTTCAACAATTCTCTGACAATGACTGCAGCTATTTGATGAAAGCCTGGAAATGAACATTTTCTATTCACTCATTTACATCCAGAAGTTTATCATCATCTAAATAAATAAACCGTGTGCTTTCACTAGAGATAATAAAACTATCATTAATTTCAATCAGCAATGAATTTTAATCATGTAGACCTGCAGTTGTTTCATAACTTGCCTGCAATTTCAAAAGCATTTATCACTGTCATCATTAGTATATATTTCTAGACTTCAGTCCTGTAAAAATTTACGCATGAGAAATGTGTTCCAGTACTGCTTTTTAATTCCCTTAGAAAAAAGTCATGATCTGTATTTAAAGCTTGTAGCATGTACTTAAAACTCCAATATATAATTAAATTATAATGGAGTTGTTCCAATTTTTTAAAGCAAACCAAAGTAAAATCAGTAAACTATTTGTAGTATTTTCTTGGTTTAAAACATTTAAAAGGTCCATTACCTCTTCTTGTTGTTTGATATGGTGAGAATGTAGACATGGAGACCATGTCAGCTTTTGGCTACATACAGAAGTTATGACCAACGGTTTCATGCAGGCTCTAAAATTTACAGGCTGGGACACATCTTGTAGGTATGAACAAGAAAACCAGTTAAAGAATGAGATAGGTGCTGCCATTTGTCAGCCTGCAAAAGGTGAGCTGCTGGTCAGTGGACAGAGCAGTGCCAGCAGTGGGCCCAGAGGGCTATGGCAGCCATCTCTTCCTACCTGGGAGGAAATCAGCTCACAGCCAGCTCTTGAAAAACAAAGTTCACCCCTTTTTCATTTATAGGCAGGCTCTTTTTCCATCCAGGTACTCTGTAGTGATAGCCAAGGACTCCTGATCTCATCGAGCCACATGTTAAGTGACTACATTGTTTTTACCAAGACCAATATAGTATTTCATTGTGCACTAACTGGTATGAAGTTACATATATTACACATTTTATATACCATAAACTAATTTAAATTAGGATTTGTGTACAATCTATTACAACATTCATAAGACATCAGTGATACCATGTTATCAAAATAAACATTCTGTTTTAATTAACAAAAAAAATCAGCATTCATAGAGAACCATCATAGATACTTAAAAATATAATAATTAAAATCCAACCAAACTCCTTTGAAATTTTGAGTACTGTTTTGCTGGTAAGTAAAAAGAAAAAACAGAAACAAAAGTGAATTTGGACATGCTGTTTCTTCTGAACTATTTTATACCTCAGCTGAAAATCAGCCCCATGAAGCACTATGGTGCAGACAGGTGAACATAACCATACTGGAATAACGACTTAAAGCAAACACTGAAAGTCAAGAGAAACATTACATGACTGTTTCAGCAAAACGAGTCTGACCATCTCTCATAATTATCTGTACAACTCAATCAGATAAGAAGATAGAAACTGCATTGTTTAGCAAAGGTATTATACTCTTTGCTTCATACTTCTGAAATAAACAGATACAGAAATTTTAATTTCATTAAAAACTGTGTGTAGCATCAGCCTAAGGTACTTAAGGGCTTTTATGTATTTAAGCTGATTTTGTAAAGAATTAAAATTTTAAAAATGTAATTTAAATTATACATAATTTAGAAATAATCATATAGCAGAAATTATATTCAAAAGAAGGAGCGAAGTCCTCATTGTGAAAACGTCAACAGCAGTGGTTTTTATTATTTTTTTATGTTTTTACATAAAGGGTTTGTAGACTGTGGGGCAAAGATTTAAAGGGTAAAAAGGGAGAGGAAGACTTGGCAAAATGGAGAGTGGTTCATTGGAACACAAGGAACTAAGAGGGAAAGTAAATCTTGCCACGGAAATGGGATGGCCACTAAAAAGATGCAGAGAAAATGACAGTACATGTGTTTAGAAATGAGGTAACAGACTTGGAAAGAAACCATAGAACAACATCACCTGTTTCCTCCCAGGAGAAAGGGGACAGAACAGGGGTAGCAGGGGGTAGAAGTGCTATCTGTTCTTGATAAAAGACTGAATACTAATTTTTTCTTTGGCTGTGAGACAATCACAGATAAATTACAAGTTATGTCTCTTCCCTCCTAAAAAGCACACTAATGTGATTAATCCGTAAAATTTTAAAACCAATCCAAATCAAACCAAACACAGTAGAAAATAGCTCAGATACTTGAGCACTCTCCTACATAAGAGTAATAAATTTTCCTTTTTTTAGGCTTTGCAGCTTGGAGTAATAGCAGTTGAGCTGCAAGGCTTACACTTTTCATGTGTAGAAGAGCAAGTGCTTGTACTGATTTGAGGAGACCGCTAAGTGAAAGTTGTAGCACTTTGATTAAAGTGTGTCATGGCTATTGTCCAAAAGGACTTAAGCACTGCTCTTATCTCTAATTAAAATGTAACAATTTATTCGCTGTATCTGTCAGTTCAGAAAGGATAGGACTTGTGAAGCATCAAAGGACACCCCAAGTAGAAAATGCACTCGAGTTCAGAACCAGCAGCAACTGCCAAAGAGCCGCCCTGCAGTTCATCCTCTCTGAGTTAACATGTTGTCATTGCAGCAGCACAGTGCAGGGAGCGTACTTGCAAAAAATAAACCAGGCAAAAAAATATTTCAGGAAACAAGTGACAGTTGACAACACACTTTTCTTTCATATGCATATACGAGAGAGAGCAAGAGAGACGGAAGATCCAGCATCACAAGGGGAATGGGAGCGTGAATATTTTGCTTGACACTCGTGATAATGTTTCCTTCCTAGAAGGCTGCCTCAGTTGTACAATTTCACCTGCACAAAAATGTACAGTTGTGGAATTTCACCAAGGACTAATGAGGCAAAACCTTCACCCACTGGGATACCACTCTTTTTGGGCTGAAAAGAAATAAAAAGCTGAGAATTGGTCAAAACCCTCTGATCCTCCAGCCAGTCTTCCACGTCTCCACTGTCAGAGTGGACTTTGCCATAATATGTAACAATGTGCCTACAAAGTATTAGGCTGTGTCTTTAATTACTGGTAATTACTTACTGTAAAAACACATTTCTTAATATTATAACGTTGCACAAGAGTATTTTATAATGATCTAAATATCTGAACCTAAAGGTGTTTTTATACTGGACAAAAGCACAACAGAATTGCTACAAAAGGGTCTACCAGCAGGAAGTGGGCCTCTGTCTCCAGGCAAGACCTACCAAGCTCTAAGGTTCAAGACAGGTAAACACCATTTTCCCCACTACTAAAAGGTTCAATTCATTTACAGATCAGCAATTTTACACAAAATATCAGAAGTCAAATCACACACCATCATGGACATGCACAGATATTTCAAGACTTATTCCATGACTGCCTGGAGGACTCCTCCTTTATCCAGGAACTGGCTGGAGAGAAATGCTGCAATATTTATGTTTGCTGAGATGATGAAAGAGCAGTGAGGCATGATGGAGTGTATGACTTTGGAATTCAGACTGTGATTTAGTGGATTTTGCATGAACAAAGCATTCTGAAATCAGCGCCTGCCACATGGATCACTGATGATTCAGAAAATATTTCAGTGGCAATGATACACATAGGCCCTTGTTAACATTTTGGCAACAGACCATTGCAGTTTTTCTGCCAGACATGCAGAAGCTGAACTGGCATAACATCATGCTACACCCTGTACATCCTGCACGTATCTTTCAGCTGTGGTTGCTCTGCTATAATAAATGGCATCTGAGAGCCCATAAATATCAGTAAACAGTTCCAGCCTATTAATAGCTTGTCTCCCTCTTTAATTTGGCATTTCATACAAATAACATCAGGCTATTTCTGCTGTTCTGAATAGAGGGTATTTGCTTTTGGGAAAGATAGACAGAAGGACATTAAAAAAAAAATACTCAATTAAAAAAAAGAAGCACGCACAGCTTTCTTTTTCTAATACCACCGAATATATGAAGGATTTAACTCCTTGGTCATAGCTTTACACACGTAACTGAGTGATTGAGTGCAACTAGGATAAAACAAACACTTAAATTTTTGCCACTGCTTCCAGACAGGAAGCTCTAAAGCCACATGCACTCCACAGGTTGTGAGGAAACCCTATGGATGTATGGCAAAGCCTCTACTTCTTTATCACATATTTTCATTTTTGCTTGCATTGCTGTTGCAAACCCAGGAACAAGTGCACAAGAAGTCTAAATCTCCTTCCATTCAGTGCTCAAGCTCATTAAATGTCATAAAATGTTTCCAAACGGAGAAAGGGAAAGGGCAAGGTTCATAATAGGATTTAGAGAACAAAACATCCCTTTCATTCACTGTAACTTGGGAGAACACTTGTACCAAAAAAAGAAACAAACCCACCACCAAACAACCCCCTAAATGATCAGTGGAAGAAGTTCAGTCATCTGACTGCCCTAAACGCTGTTAAACAAACCCCATAAAGCCAACCTATTAATCCTCTAGCAGAGCTACTGTAGAAATAATAATTTATGCAAGCCCCCTGGTTACTCTGATGTCTTTATCTGTGGAAGTGCAGTGACCCCTGAACGTCTTTGACCTGCTAAGTGCTAACAAATCAAACACTCAACGGCTTCTAATATATTTTCAGGCTGGAGTCCTTCTAATCAGATGCTGACTCTCGAGTTCTACAGCAATGAATATTTCATAATATTCAGCCAAATAGTGTTAGAACCAGAAAGTATCAGCTCCCGTGGATTATATGCAATCTATTCTCTGCATACAATTATAATAATTTTGTCTCCTAAGTTCCTATCATTCGGCAATATCAAGTGAGTGGAAGGAATGATACCAGGCATGGCAATAATACTTAAATAATAAATCACTATGAAAAATATAGGGAAATTTTTGGTCTATATGATTACATACAGGTATTTCTTAAGCAATTTTTCTTTATACCTTAAAGGTACGTTTGATATATTACATTTAGAACTTTATATTGGCAGGAAGTATGAAGTGAAAATACTAAACTTTTTTCCACTGGAATTCCATGTCCGTGCATTTATCATAGTGGCAAGGAAATACACTACTTTTAAGACAGCCCCAAATGTGATGCCATTTTCCAAAAATTAAGACATTTAATTATAAATGTACCAACTCTACTTTATCAAAATGTAAAAAAAAAAGAAAATGCATAAGTGCATTAAAAAACAAAAGCAGAGTGGAAATTAATGATAAAAGATTACCCAGCACAAAAAACTAATGACTGTAAAACAGATAATTTTCTTGGGTTTCTTGTTGTCTTCAATTGCCAAAGCCAAGTAATCAATTCAACTGGTCCTAAACATTATAAATTTTGTTAATACTTATTAAGTTCTGCAGGTTTCCTTTATCTTATGACCCAGAGTATAAAAAGGGCTTCACAAGGAAGAATATAGAAAAGATCAGGACAAAAGTTCATTGGAAGCTACTGAAATGTGTACTGAAGAGCAAGATTGCCGTTCCCCATACTGAACACAACCCAGCAGATCATCCTTCCTTTGGTTCTTTTTTACTGTCATGGGAAGTACCATGTTATTTCAAGCTTGTCTCTACCTAGCTGAAATTAAATGCTAATAATGTTTAATGACTCATTTTCCAGTTAATCAACTACTTGAATGCAAAAATACTACACTAAGTAAAATCCTTCCAAATGTGCATATTAAATAAATCCACGGCATTCAAAACAGGGATTGAGAAAGCAAACATAATTTGCAATGTGTGCCAGTAAGTAGCTTACCTTCTCATGAACTCAGATTTGATGATTGTTTCATTGGTTTCTCAAGCCAAAAATGGCTTGTACTTCAGCAGTTTGCCAGAGGGAAAACAAACTGCAGTATCTTGTGAAGTGCAGCAACAGAAGAACAAGCAAGTACTAATCTGAACAGTCACTAAGCTGAGTTATCAATAAATAATCAATCCTCTCTAAAAGATGCATTATCAGTCCCTCATTTTAACATGGAAACTATATTACCTTTTGAACAACCTTTTGCTGAATTAGTTTTGTCCATTCAAATTTTAATAATGCAGCTTAAAATGGAAGAAAATGAGCTTGAACTTTGGGCTTTGTTTCGCCTCCACACACACACTTGGAGCATTATAAAAAATTCACAGCCTGACTTATCCTTATTGTCTTATCCTGCTGAAACCTAACTGCCCACATTCACTCATAACATCTGTCCAAAAGGAAAGCTGCTACAGGAGACAACCTTCAGCATGTGGTTTGCCACTCATACCTCACACTGTGACTTGCATTGAACAGGCTCCACTGCATCTCCTTCCCCCTAAGTGTAGAAATAGGGTCCCAGAGAAAAGGAACAGGCAGCAGTAGCCATATTCTCTCTTCCTAATGCATGGAATACCCATTTCTTAGAAGCCGGAAGGGGAATTCAAGTTTTGATCTCTGGCTGAAGAATCCCCTCTTTGAAACATGGATTTGTAACAATTTTCAAACCATTAAAGCTGTTCCGACTTGCTCTAGATGAAGTAGAACTTTCTACTTTCTATGATGGTAGCATCTCCTGCATTTCTGGAATTTATACAGAGTGAGAAAATAGCAGGAAGCACAAATAAGTAAGTCCTTTGAGACCTATATATGAAAACAGTTACACCTTCATAGTAATTAAATAATATTCACAGTTAATGTAATAAAACTAACAATGTGAAAAGTAGCCCATAAAAATGATTGGTATTTCCACAGCTAACTCAACACTTCACACTGTCTATGTTCAAAATCTAAACTTACTTTTTATTGTTTGTGTCTAATTAAAAGAGAGATTTCCCAACTAAACATGGCCAGTTGCATGGGAAGTTTTTCTAAGGTGTAAGGGCAACTTTTACTGAAACCAGGGGGCAGATAAGTACAGGCTCCATTTATGCATTTGTAAGTATCCCTCCTGTAAAACCTTGACAAAAACAAATGTGAAATACTTCTGAACATTGCTGTTCACTGCTGAGAAGAAGGGAAGTCACGTATTTCACTAGTGCTGCAAATGCAATGGTTCTCATCCTGACCTAAAGGAAGCCTGATGGAGTAGACTTGTCTCATGAAAAGTACACTGGCTACTAAGTCCAGGCACTCTAATTGTTCTCCTATGAGTACCACCCTCCACTGAGGCCAAATTTGTAAACTTCTGGCTAAAAGGAAGCTGTGTTTTTCTGGCTCATTCGAGATGAGCCTGCAGCTGGCAGGAGACTAAAATGAAGCCTCTCCAAACATTTTAATTCAGAAAATATTCGTTTGGACTTGAAAGAATGTACTTTCCAAATCCTGGGGAAAAAATGGCTTTTCCTCTAGATGAAAGAAGCAAAGCTTCGAATAGAGCAACAAACTTGAAATATTTGGCTTTTCTGTCTAACCAGTATATATGTTTTCTGAAGTATTGCTAGAGTGTAAAAGACAGTCTGGAGAGTACCAGCATCACAAGCAAGCGCTTGAACCTGTGACCTTGGCCAAACATCTTACAGCAAGTCCTAGAAGGCAGTATGACAGAATTCCAGAACACAATTCATGTTTTTCCATGTATTAAATCTCATCCCATATCCAAACTGGTTTTATTTCCCATTTAAAAGCTGTCAGAAAAAGAGAATACCTATCATTTATAACACCTCTACTCAGCAAAGACTTCTGATTACCTTTTTGCTACCTTAGCACGAAGATACTGAAATAAGACGCACCAAAAAGCTGGTTGGCACAGTATGTGAAGCAATGCCTTTTGCTCAAAAGCATAAAATGTCTAATACTGTAATTACACAGTAACCACATTTCTTTTGTGCTGTTTTTGATTAACCCCTCATGATACGGAAATAAAAGTATGCATTCGCAGTGCTTACGTGCTGACACCAGTTTCTTCCAGAAGTACATTCAGATGTACCTTGCTCAGATTCTGATGTACCTTGTTAACCTTTAGGTAACAGACTTGGATCTTAATTGGTAGCAGAAGGCATTAATTCATTGATACACAATTAGCATGAACTATCTCTCTGAAATAAGTATGAAACACAGAAGGTATACCGAAACAAAACTACTTGTATTAGTCTCCATGCAGAAACACTTCTGAAACAGGCTTTATGTAATTTAAATACCACAGAAAACAATTAGGGAAAAAAAAAAGAAAAAAGTAATCTATGGCACCGAACAAGATTTATCTTTAGTAAAACAAAATTATTTAACAGTAGTAAATGAAATTGAGAACATCTGATTGAAGGTTTTAGAGATACCTTTCAAGAAAGGTCCATGGCAGAGATTTGGATAGGTTCAGTGTTCTCATAGTTATTCCAATTTTGCGGCCAACAGTAGAATTATTCTTTATTCTTTTAGTAAGAAACAAAAAATCATACATATTTCAGAATAATAGAGTCCGGAAAAGTGATCCAAACTATTATGTGCTTTGTCTTCCTTGTAACTTTTCAATTGTCAAAGAAGCATAGAACAGGACACCATGTTGGAAGGGAACTCAAGGATCATCTTGTCCAAACCTTCTTGAAAAAAAAAAAATCTTACTACAATTTTAAAAAGCATACTATCATTTTCTACTCCCACTGCAAAATAAGCATGAAATGCCTTCATGTGGCATTCAGCATAAGTGAAACCCTTCAGATGTGAATCGATACTGTTGAGATTTTCCTCTTCACTGCAGCAGGTGATGACAAGTCAGGCAGAAGAGAAACTGCAGTTGCAATTCCACACTTGTTGGAATTGCAACCAATGTACTTGAGGGCCTGCAGGGTTTACACCATACCATCAACTTCATTATTACAATATCATTATCAAAACTCAAAACACAACCCTGAGGTTCTTCAGACACAAATTCTTAACATAAATAGTAACACTTTGTGGTAAGCTGTATATTTTTATAACAAACCTAAGCACTAAAAACATCATAAAATCTTGAGGTAAGTTCTTTATTCTTGTCAAAGGCAAAGATATTTCCATCTTAGATGAGGCCAACAAGCCCAGGAAGAATGAGAAGCTTAAAGGCCATAAATTTAGCAGAGGTGAAGCGTGGTTATTCTCAATTTGAAAGTGTATGTACAGGTGCACAGGCACATACATACACACACAAAGAGCTTTTCTTTATCAGGCTCATCCTTTCTTCTCCCACCTCAAAGAAGGTGCCTCGCTAACCAACAGAGTGACAAGCCATCACATCAAGATACAATGTCTCCAGCCTGCCCTACTAAATACTGCACACACCCGGAATTGCCAGAAAATGGTTTCTGCGAGATGAAAGTCTATCTCAAATTGCTGCTTGAAAATTCCATCTCACGCTCAGTGAGCAGACAAAAAATACTGAACATTCTGGAAAATGAGCACATTCAGCTGCATCTTCCCTGCATTATTTTACATAAATATTGGATTTGGGGTTTTGATGGTGCTTTTGTGGGGGTTTTGGCCAAAAAAAAAGAAGAAAAATGTCATTAAATTGAGAGGAGGATGGGAGACAGAGATGGACCAAGCCATACATATGTTCTTATAAGCTGGAATCCACTACTGGAATGCAAAAACATTAGCTGGGAAAAGGAGACATACTCAGATTCTCATTGGCTTGTTTCATACCATAGCATCTTCCAAGCTTGATCCAATTCCTTGCTAGGCAAGTTTTTACACTTCAGGAATGAGAAACAGCCTATGTACTTGGTCCAAGATGAGTGCCAGTCAGGTGCTGGCTGAGAGCCTTAGGAAGAGAGTGACAAAAACCTGAATATTTCTATAGGCTTGAATGCTGATCAGTTGGCAATGCAGTTTTAGAGGTATTTTTGTCCAACTTAGATAACTACCCAGTCATCTAAATGCCCACTAAGGCGTTTTTGAAGTCACACATGGCATCTACTCATGTACAGCAGGAGGCCCCTAAGTGTCTTTAAATACCCCACCATTCCACAGTGAAGTTCACTTCTGTGTAAAGCATTTGTGAAAAGCCACAACTACTCCTTCAGAAATTTAGTTATCAAAAATGCTTCAATTACAGGGATAAATACAATCCAATCAATAAACCTAATTACTGGAGCTACAAAATCAAACCAGAATCTGACATGCAAGCTCTAGATTCTTCACCTTGCGTACACTAACCCAAGTTTTATAATTTATTGGGGTTTATTACCCCCCTCAGCGATAACTGTATAACTCTACTGTCCACAAAGGCTTACCCTTGTGATGCTGGGAATAGCATCCTTGATCTCAATGAAGTTAACTGTCTCAAATTCATGTTGATCTTGCAGGCCAAAACCAACACACTTGCGACATACCATCTCCAAATCTACAAAGCAGATTTGAAAAGACAAGTCCACTTTTCTGAGACAACAGATCTACACATGTACTGGGATGTACTCAGACTCAAAACTCTGCGAACTTCATAAAAGCAGTATATAGGAAAAGAAAGTAAAAAAAAAAAAAAAAAAGGCAACACAGGCTACAACATTTAAATTTAAGAAGACTTCAAAATAGGTCTAACAGAACAACAGCAACAACAGCACCTTACATAGAAGGACTATGCATATTAAAATTGTGAACAGCCTAAAATTAGTTATTACTTGAAAGATTTAAGAGCAAAACCTGCAAATGTAACCTGCATGCATTAAATGAGGTAACTAATTACTATGTTAACGCAAGTTCTAGCTGTATTTTTAATTATCTTACTGTGCAAGTCCTTACTTCTCCTAATAACCAATCATGCATTCTGAAAAGAACATAGGAAAACTTTTGCAATCCACTTCGTACAAAAGGTGAGAAATGCAGTAGTGAAAATAAGATTCTATATATGTATGTGTGTGTGTATATACACACACACATATATGACAGCTTCATTGTATGTTTTCTACCTTAAAACTTTTATCTTCTTTAGGCTGAACACCTATATTACTCCCATCCTTTAAGGAGAGAACACAAAGTCGGAGGGAAGAAGGGAAAATAGGAGGGAAGTAAGGAAAGATTGAGGGAGGGAACGAAGCAAAAATTCCAGTGTTTGTAGCCTTTTCACCTCGACGGGAAGCAGAAGGAAACTTTTGGCTTTGTTTTTCCCCTTCTGTTGCGACTGATTGAGCTACAAAGAAAATAATCACACGTGCCTGTAAGTATTTCATGTTTTATGTATCAACAAGCATACACCTCGATGCTTAGGGATGCATGCAACATTCCCAGATGTCTTCCGTTATAATTGCAGCTCACAAACATATCCCATTCATTTTAGCACCCGTATCAGTAGCCATAACGAAAGGCCTGGAGCTTAGGAAGATTTCTTTTCTAAACTCTCATGGCATAATCCTCCCGGCAATGAGCTATTCAACAAAACAATTCTCCCTCCCTCTACAAAGATACCAGTCAGGAAGTCAGATATTGCATCAGGCAGCCCCTAAACCAGACCACCCTCCTAGCCACCACATTAGATACCGGTCCTTTGGAAGCCACTACTAAAATGCTAAAAGCCCGATCTGCAAAAAATTGGTTCCAGGAGACAGGAATGGAAACATCTGACTGAGTCTTGCTGCGGTGCACAGAACTGAGATTCCCCCTGTCATCTCAGCCGAGTCCATGCTGTGCTGGCAGACAATGGGACTATTCTGAGAATGCCTCTATTAAGCTGTGCAATTACAGCAAACTGCCAAGTGAAAAACAGATTTGTTTATGTGCAAGCCTAAACATTATTTATCAATCAGATGGGAAGCATCCTGCAGTTAAGTTTCCTCTCTAACTAGGTTTGCTCTTTGCAGAAGAGTTTCTGAATGCTCCAGTTAACATGATCAAAATACAGCACTTCTTTTTTTCTGTCCTTAAACTCTGCTCTGCTGTGTAAGGCAGCTGACAAAGTCAGCTTACAGCACTACCTTCAGCTCTGGCTTTGCTTTCTTCACAAGCGCAAGACAAAACCCAAGTAAGCTGCTCTTTCAGCTGGTGTTAAACGCGTCACTGTGCTCCGACAAAAGGTTTCAGCTCTGAGATGATGTTTTATTATGTTCCTTTATACAATTTCAGTAACAGTTCAATTCTTACTGGGATCATCCACGAGCTGTCCTCTCCACCTCTGCATTTTTCTTTCTATGCTGCTCTCAAGAAATGAGCCCACAAGACTTCAGCTCATCAACCAACCTTCTTTGTTCATTTAATGCCTTACTAAAACAAACAATTTTTTTGTGGCATTGAGCAAGGTGAATTCCGAGGCACAGACTACTCTTTTTAGTAGAGAAAAAAGCAGGTTTTTGAAAACTTACCTAAGTTCAGCCTAATTCTTTTCTGTATCTCCCTACAAAGTTTGCCTTACTTAGATTTTCATCTCTACAGGGCAAAGATATTCTAGTAGCTGGGTTTCAGCCAGGCACACCACCAAACACTGTGAACAGTCATTAAATAGTCAACAATATAAGCCATTCCTCTTCAGAAATGACCAGTTATGACACTGGCTGGCTGGCTTCATACAAGATAGTCTACAACCTCAAGAGATAAAGCATTAGGATTACAAGCAGCAGAAACTCAGGTAATCCCACAGAAAGCACTGCATCTCTAGGCCCAGCCAAATGAGCCATAGAATCAGAGATAAGAAAAGGGATTTAATAGTTTAATTTTAATTAAAAAATTGCATCAAAAAATTCCTATTACACCTTGAAAAATACTCAATGGAACAGGATTAGTAATAAAAGGACAGACTTTTGAAGAAAGTTTTCTGCTCAGGTGTGTTCCCTACCACTTATTTCTGCTTCTGAAGTTTCAATTTTGACACATAGTTAATCAAGAAAAGGCCCACAGTAAATATAAAATATGAATGAATGGCACTTATGAGGTGAAAAGTGTAAATACAAACACAAAGGGACAGTCTCAGCACTAAGTGAAGCTATTTATCATTACCACTCTGTCATACTAGATTATCCTGATATGCAAAGAGAGTAATGGCTTCCCTACATTTAACCTGAAACTTTAGCTGAATTTCTGAAAGGGAGCTCTTAAAAAACCACAAAAAATTAAAAAAAAAAAAAAAACAAAACCACTAACCACAACAAAAACTGATGCATATGGGTTTTTCATCAGAAACTTCTAAACAAAAGAAAACCTGAGTACCAAGCCTATCCCTGTCTAAAACTTCCCCATTGTTATCTTCTCATCATAAAAAATGGTTACCTTCTCCTTCTAAAAAAAGTAAGGAAATTGTCACAACTGAACTACATTTGCTGCCATGAACAGCTGAGAGCAACTGTGAATTTAGCTGTGTGCTTCCCCCTGCTTTGGAGGAAATAGAACAGGAGTACTTGCGTACTTTTTCCATTTCAGTTCTTGTGCGTGAACTGAAAGATTCAGAATTACTTCTTTGAGAGTAAAACCCTCAGCTAGAAAATGCTGCAGGTAGGAAAGCAATCAGGATACAACCTTTAAAACTCTCAATAGAGAGTTTAAAACTCTCAATAGAGAGTTTTAAACTAAACTTTAAAAAGTGGTGACTAAAAAGAAACCAGCAACCATACTAAACTAATTATGCTTAATGTTCAGAGATAAATAGGAAGAATCAGCTCAAATTCTACCTGTATATGACATTTTTCTTTCCGGTTTTAATGTCTAGAATATGTGTTTGTTGGATTGGATCCATTTTAGTAAACCCTGCCCTGCCAGAGAACCTATTAACTCATATTAATAACTTAGTTAATAGACTAAGACTCATGTGCATCTGCAATAGAGTCAGATATAACCATCCACGGTAAACTTACAGTTGGGTAAGACAGAACAAATAAATACTTTGATTAATGGATCATTTTCTTTATACAAACACGGAAAATTAAAAGCACCTGGAATCTGCAGGATGGCTCTGTACATAAGGCAATCTTACTACAAGTTCCATCAATGCAGAAAGAATTTATCTTGCACTTTATTTGACAGAGGTGACTAAACTTTCTGACTGAGGTGACCAGGTTACTCAAACAGTTATCCAGACTTCCATTAGCATGAAACAAAAGAAATACTGGGCCCCTGAAATCTCTGGGGTTTTTTTAAAGGATGGACACCAAAGTTTGACTAGACATAGAGAGTAGATAAATACATGAAAAGCAGAACAAATGTTTCACCTGTTCTCTTGAAAAAATTGTTGGATTTATTTACTTGACAATATGCATCATAAACATCTGAGAGCTATTCAACAAAACACACACATAAGGAACATGACAGTGCCAAAGACAGTGCCATCTTTTTTCAAGATGAAATGTCTCTATTAAAAAAGAAAAAAAAAATTATAAAATGACCTATGCATTTGGGGTCTCACAGAACACTGCTCCAAAATTTTAAAGTGTACTAGTAGAAGACCAAAAAAAGAAAAAAAAAATAAAAAAGCAACCTTGTTAAAGGCAGCAGAAGAAAAATAAGAAGCAAGTATCAGGCTTACAATGGAATTTTAGTTGTACCTTTAACTATAGCTTTTACATTCAGACAGAAGATAATAGGGATGCCTGGTACATCAGTGCTGCCTTCCATTACCTGTAATTATCCATGTTCAGACCACACAGGGAAAAAGAAATATACATGAGACAATCATTAGTCTTTCCAATACATGGTGCTCACTTACCCATGAAAATCCTACTTGAAGGATACAAGGTTTTGCTTTATGCTGTGGGTGTTTTAACTAAACGCAAGTTAAATAAGGTGAGTTTTTAAAAGTCTATTATTTTTAAGATATGTATCTTGTTAAATTTTATTCAAAAATGTCTCCTTACAATCATGTACTTCATAACAACAGCCAATTAGTGCAGATGTTCTGAATTAATGAGGCTAGACCTCAGTTTCAAAACTAAGTATGCCAACTTTCTAATATAATTATTGAGATCTGTCTTAGAAAGCAACACTTTCGTCCTCATTACTCTAGGCAAAAATCTGCTTCAAAATGCTCACATTTCTTATAATTAAACCTCCTTTCTGAAGTTCCAGTGGGGTTTATTTAGGATTGTTTTCTATTCCATTGTTTTAAGGTAAAATATCAGTTTTTTAACTGTAAGGAAATACCTTCCTCTTCTACATCAGACATACAATATAGATTTTTTTAGCTCTCAATTTCACTAGGCCAAGCAAAGCTGCTCTTACAGTATCTTCTTACAACCCTAATTCATCATGCTTCCAGTCATTCTTGTAGCTCTCCTTAGCATTACTTCTATTCACAATTCAAGCCTCTGGAACACGTGAGATAAAAGTTGTACATGGTATTTCAGATGAGGTCTCACCCAGTCTCTCTACAACAGCACAAGCGTGTCCTTATCTACTTAACAATAACATTTTAAGCTGGTTTTCAACAGATGATCAGTCATCTTCTGATACCCTCACAGACCTAATTTTCAGTCACTTCTGTTTCATAAGATCACTGATTGTATTTGACAGTTCCGTTATTCCCCTTAAATGCACAAATTTCTGTTCATCATTCTAGCACAGGGCTATAAGCTTCGGCCAATACTGAATTTAATCTGTTTTTACCCTATCTGCTGGATGAAGTCCTAATCTGTAGATTCATTTTCTCAAGTAAAACCAAAGCTGAAAATGTTTTGAAGCTAAAATTAGGGGGAAATGGCATTTAATGACAGACTAACATATCTTTTCCTTAGAATATACTACCATTAAGAGGGAGAGGGGATAAAGTATGATCAAATATTCACCTGTTAATTTTTTTTTAAATCCCAAACAATTTCCAAAACTGAAAGCATATGACTTTATACACCCACTTTCCTTCCCACCTCTGTATGATTTGATAGCCCACTGCCATACTCACTATTGAAACAAAACCCCAAAAAACAAGGGTTATGGCAACTCAGACATCTTCAATGCTGGGTTAATCTCTTTCCCTTAAACCAAAATGCAGCAGTTTTCGCCAGACGCTACTGATAGAGTAAAAACATCTTTGTAGTAGGATGCCAAAAAGTCATTATACTGAATAAAAAAAAAAAAAATTAAGTTAACATGTTCAGCAGAGAAAGTTCCCTGTCACTAAGTAACAGAAATGCTGAGGAAAACGATCGTAAGCCCCACCACTAAAGCTGGCACCTTGGATTCTCCTTTTGAAAGGAAGACTCTGGCCAGCAGCTTACAAAGACTCCAACTCATAATAACAGCTCATTACTATAAACCACAGATTAATTTAAAGACAGACTGGTCTTTTGGGGTTTGGTTCACTCTTGAGAACATAAAACTCACATTTTTCACGTTATCGCTGCTGTAGAGCAGAGGAGGATTTGTATGTGACATCATCTCTTTTCAAGATACAATTGCAAGATGTCCTTTCCATAAAATTCCAACCCACTTAGTGGTTTCAAACTTGGCCTTTCTACCTATAGAACTATGTCCCAGCTTCTGCTGTGGCTAATCAAACATATTCAGTGTCTAGAATACTGAGAGAATTAGAGAAATTGTGTGCAGGATAACTATTCCTTCTCACATTTAAAGCACATTTTAAAGTTTTTCTACCAGGAACTATTTCTGCTGACGCTGTACACTTCTCAAACTCTGCTTTTTAAAACCGGTTTCTTTGTAGCTTTCCTTGCTGTTGCATAGGGCTGAAAATACTTTTCTCCTCTTCCTAATTTACACAGCAACAGCCATAAGGTTTCCTTTTTCTGTAGATCATTTTGTAAGTTAGCCATCTAATTTTACTTCAGACTTTCAATTTTCCTGTAACATCCTTCAGTGCTGGAGGAGAAAGGACACAGCTAAAACATTTAGCCATAGTCCCCTTCTCACTTCATCTTTCTTCAAAAAGTCTTTAAACTACTCATAAAATCATTGGATTAAACCATCAGACTCAATTAAAAATATCTTCCCTCTTCTCATTTTCTTCCATCTGAATGTTCTCCTTCCTTTACAAAAGATAAACCACTCGACAAAGAGTGTTATTCTTACATGTCTGATTTATTTTATTCACCTTTCAAGAGAACTGAGGTAACTGTGACTTTCAGAAGGATTTATTGTCTCGTTTGCACTATTATCTCCCTCTGGAGATATCAAATTTTGCTGTCTCTCTTCCACCAAAATAGAACTAGATGGGCTAGCTGAACTGTTAGATCTGATTTCTGGCTTGTCCGTACTCCTTTGTCCATCGACTGAAGCTCTGTCTGCAGTAGCAAGCCTGCACCAGGTCTCCTCCTTTTCCCAGGCTGCTGTATAAACATTTCAATACCACTGGGATCACTGAACAATTGCCTGAAAAGTTCATCAGTTTCAAGGTTCCTTTCAGCTTATATCCAGCCCTCATAGTTCTTCACTTAGATTAAAAATCAGACACCTAAATAGCAGTGGCCTTGTCAACAGTCTTCTAAATCAGCAGTACTTGATCTCTAACACAGCGTAGAGATCTTCCTCTCGCCCAGCGTGACTACATTCAAATGTCTTAAATCGCCTTCACTCAATGTGCTCATTGCATAAAGCAAGTATTTTACCCCTCAGTGGATGATTCCACAATTGTGATTCTACAAGTCCCATGCTTGTTCCTGTGCCAGAAGTTTTGCTACTTTTTCACTTCCACTGTTTCCAAACACCTTTCTACCTCTTAAAAGTGAGCTAAGAAAACCTTCGCAGTTCCACTCACCAACTCACTACACTGGAATCTTTTTAACAAAACAGATTCCACTGGAATGATTTTAGTACTGGTATATTACACAAGCAGAATATTCTGGAGGGATGCTGAATGGTAATACTGTGAAAGAGAATGCTACATCCCTCTTTTGCCTCACCAAAAGCCCGTTGTTTCTCACATCTTCCCAGATGATCACAATTACAAACCAGAGCTGTGCTTTCAAAAGTTTACTTAGCTATGCAAAAAAATGAGTTCCTGCTTTTGCTATTGTAATCACTGCACAAGACTTGTGAAATCAGATTTATGCAAATGATATTAATCTTTCAAAATGTCTCAGTAGCTGGGAGAAAAGTGATGTAGGGCCATGACAGCAGTTTTCAAATATGCAAAGGTTGATGCGAAGAGAATGAGGACAATTCTCAGTGCCCCAGTGGACTGGACAAAGAGTAAAGCATTGAAATTAGAGCAAGGATAATTCGGATGAGATGTTAGGGAATGAAATAATGAAACAATAGTATGTATTGCACTTGGGAAACAGTGGAGTCTCCAACGCTGCCAGTCTTTCAGAACAGACAAAAACTCCTGCTGCTGCCTTTCTCCCAGGCTTACCCTTCAGCTAGGTGAAAAATACAGCATTTCTGGAGGTACTTAAAAGACAAGTAGATGTGGCAGTCAGGGACATGGTTTAGTGGTGAACTTGGCAGTGCTGGGTTAATGACTGAACTCTTGAAGGGTCTTTACCAACTAAATGATTCTAAAATGTATTCTTATGATTGTAAAGGATTTAATGGTAACCACAAACACTCTGTTTGTGAATCCGGTCATTTAAATGGCAGTTTATATATTTTTTTATATATTCTAATTGCAGTTCTACACTGTTCAAAAAGTTTAGAACATCACTGTATTACACATTCTCATGAAATCCCATTATAGCCTTCAACTTTCTGCCATTTTCAGCACATTATCTAAATTTTACAGGGAAAAAAAAAAGGAAAAGATAGACTGGTGTCCACATTCCTTTTGCCCTGACCCCTACACTGTAACTGTTCTTTCTGCCTCACCGCTAAGTACAATAATACTCATCTTCCTTACCTGCAGCAGGAAATTTGTTAATGTTACTCTTTTTCTCAACATGGATCACGACTTCTCTCTAGTTCATCCAGAAACTCCAGCCTCTATTGTTAAAAAATACCAGAACCTAAATAATTTTATCAAATTCTGCTGGCATTGGATTCAGGACATTTTGTTATAACTGTTATTTCTTGGATTTTCTTTACCTCTCCTTGTCTTCTGCTTCTGCCCTCTGGATGTTCCTTGCACGTCTTTTTTCCCCCTTTTATTTGTTCCTTTGAAGTTCTTATGAGAATCTCTCTGACACTTCAAGTATGTTCAGTACCAGTAACAAGACATGGTAAATCAGTGCTTTATCAAAACAATGTGGAAAAATCCAATTTCATTTACTGAAAGTCCATCTTGGACAATTTAAAGGCTGCAATTTGATTCCAATTGCACCCTATAAATGCCAGACAGAACAAGGAACTGTCACTATAATTGGCAAGTTTGATACAAGATACAAACACAGCAAGTCTCCGCTTTTATAATAGCTCACTTCTTTGTTATCTCTTGGCTCTGTGGGTGATGCAAAAGAAAATGGAAAACACTGCCACCAGTGGAGTAATTTTTAAGGCAAGTATGCAATTTTTCTTATATATAATATTGAGGCGATTTATGTGATAAGATTACCAAAAAAGTTCTCTGCAAATGACTTCCCAATGCAAGTGCTTTACAATAAAGCATCTCCCTCTGACATCTACATTATATAATCCCTTTGCCCAAAATGCTTAAATCGGTCTGGAGGAAATTAACCTACTATCTATTTTAAAGCTGAAAACTCAGTATGTCTTTATCAGCATTTATTATTCAAAACAAAAGTAAAACATAGCTTCTTTATATATATACTCTTGGATAAACCACTGGGATGAGCACAACAACACAAGCTTTACTGAATTTTCCTCCTTGGGGTCAATGACTGAGATAATGAAAAAACTTGTTGCACTGTCACAAATACCACTACAGTGGTGCTTTCTGCATGCACTGATTTATTGCAGGCTGCAAAATGATTTGGTAAGAACTTCACTGTGTACTTAGGTTCAATTTCACATTTGTTTCCATCCAGTGGTCTGGCCCAAACGCAAGGTTAAGAAATATGCAAGCAAAACCTACATAGCATGTTTGATCTTATAAAAAATTCATGAATATTGTTACCACATGCTTTCTTCACACAGAAAAAGGGATCTAAATACCATCTGTGCAAGACAGTCTAATTAGGGGATTAGGACCACAGAAGTTCTGCTTGCTCACGTGTTCCAGCGCCTGCTCCCTCGGCCACTGAGGCAAAAATGTAAGAGAAGAAGAGAAAAGGGACAGGAGCACCCTTCTGGCTCCAGTGTAGACAGGAGTTAACTACCCTCCCAGAATTAAGTTGTGCAGCTCTGCCCACGGGAGTTTGCATTTTTCTCCCTTGATGTATAATGCCTGGCCCAGCACAAGGCCTGTGAATAAACTTGGCACCAGATGAATCACATTTTAATAAGTTCAAATGATATTCTGCAACCAACTGGTATTTAATGGCTGCAGCATACCACTGGGACCAATTTTTCAGGATTTGGCAGCAACAATAGAAAACTAAATGATAAAAGCACATAAGTAGTTCTTAAACAAAATAAATGAGGTATAAACATAAGTAAAGGCTGTACTGAATATATAAAAAGTCTGACTACACACAAAACCAAAGATCCATTTGGAACCACACAATTTTAGAAATAGAAGTGATAAATGTACAAAGCAATGTTCTACTACAATAGTCCCTTAACATGCTTCCCCATCAGTTTAAAACTGTTTGTTTCCCACGTCATTTTTCTTAATCACAGGACAATTTATGAATGCTAGTAACAACACGCATCCAAAACCCTTAAAGGAAAATCAGATCCTTTTATTTTGAACATGAATTCTAACAAGTTTCAACAGCTTATGTCATATTCAACAATTTGACAGAAATTTGTAGACCTAAGCAATGAACTGCCCCCGAAAAACGTATTCAAAACTTTTTATTTTTTCTTCTTTGGCTCACCAAGCGCTCCTAAACAGATGGATTCTATTTGTTTAACATATTTAATACTTTTATTTTCTTGTTTATTTTTTTTTCCCCATTTCTGTAGTGGCTGCTGCTAGTTCACCTCAACTAAAGAAAAATCAAAATGCGAGGCTGGTCATGAATCACAATTATGCAACTACTCTGCTTTTTGACTGAATGCACATGTGTATCTCATGCATCACCAGCTAAAATCTGTATTCCGAAAACATTTTCCGATTTGAAGCTAAGTCAGAATATCTTTGTGAAGTAGTATATTTTTCCAGACTGTGGAAATATTAGATGTCATGCCCATCTTGGCTTGGCTGATCTTAGAGTTACGGGAACGCCTATGGGAAGTCAAAGTGATACAGCAACATTGTGCAGGATAACCAAGCAGGGAGGGAACACCAGGTTTCCAGGACCTTGAAGTAGCATTGCCAAGATTGGATCAGGTCTTTACCACTGCTTAAATGAAGCACAAATACCTTTTAAAAGCACAGCTTAATAACAAAGATGATCTGTGTTGCGAAATAACTAAGTTGGAGAAGGAAATTACTCCAGTCAGTAAGTGTTGATGTATTTAACATGATTACATCACTGACCCTAATTTTGATTTTCAGTGTTCTCTTGTTTAGTCTAGCACTGCTGTGGAAAAGCAAAGACTGATTACAAGGAATAAAGTCTTAAAGTGATTTGCCAAGATCCAGCTGGCCATCCAGAAGAAAAGCAAATCCCCAAACATTATTTATTTAATTACTTAAGCTAGATTTTAAAGTAGCTCTGAGATATCAGGGCTCTACTAACTTTCCTGGAAAGATTTGCCTTGATTAGAATTTCAGTAAATTCACTAAAACAAAAAAAGCCCCCATTCTTTAATCAAGTAAATATTCAGTAATTGGCCAAGCCAGATTTGGACATGCTTTTCCCAGCATATTGATCTTCGGTTTTCCAGCTGAGTTCCTCAAGTACTGGAGAAACAGAACACAACAAATACCATACCCATATCCTCCCACGTGAGCAGCTGACTCACAGTGCTCACACCCAGAGATCTCGCTTGTTAGTGACAGATATTCCCGCTCCCATTCCGGACAGTCTGATGTCTCCTCAGACACCGGATTCCGCACTCAACTCACGCTGCCAGCAGATGTGAGGGTGCTGCTTACTCAGCTTATGAACGCTTGCCAGAATTGCTTTGCCGCTTCAGGCTGCACTAAATTAATCCCAGCAAAGGCAAGGTTTATTTGCTTCTCCAATAGTTTCAACAAAACACTGATGGCACGGTTCTGAGCAAGGCTAAGGCTAACCGAGCACTGGAGATAGCCTTGGAAAAGCCAGAGCCCTGCTGGAATGCTCTTTCAAGTCCACCACATTACCTACAGGGTATTGTCCTCAGAAAATGCACTTACCCTTTACAAGATACTGCTGTTTGCTCTTCAAATGTTTACACAGAGAAAACTGTTAGTAACAGTGCATATATACATTTAAGTCAAGGACACAGAGGCAGCCAGTGAGGGTAATAAAATCAAACAAAGGGCAAGCTATGGAACCTTTTTTCCAAAACTCTAAACTAGAAGGAAGACAACATTTTGTTCAGCAGAAGTTCTTTCCAAGATGACTGCCATTCTCACGAATTCGACTTTTGCATGGTTGATTTTGTTTTGGATTTTTATGATCATAAAATCAAATCTAAAATAACAAAGGCAGACCAACTTTGCTTCCATTTTCAATACCCCACCTAGAAGAAATGTCTTGCTCTACACTGGGAAGGTGAAGTTTTCCTGTCTGTTCTGAAAGCCAGACTCATGGTGTTACTAAACTCATTCTTTTTCCCTTTTACCTGCCTGGTGAGTCCTGCTACAAATGGAGCTCTGGATATTGCTTTTCTGTCTTTTGCCTATCAGACTGCCTATGCTGAAACACCTTACATACCTACACCACAGCAAAATTCTAACAGGTACCTGAAAAAGCCAGCACAGCAATAAGTTGAGGCTTTTTAACCTAATACAACTTAATTATGTTTAACATGACTTTTAGTTGGACAGCCAGAATCAGCAACACAGGAAAGAAATATGAAGAACTTACAACAAACACTACACAACTGCAAATGCTTAGAAATAACTCATGTATTAAGAAAGCTGAAATCTGTTATTTCAAACTGCAAGTACTGCATGTGAGAAGGAACTTCTCTCCAGCAACATTTATTCCACACACGCTGATAAAGACATTACTGCCAGTGGGAGCACTCAAATGCTAAACTGTAAGTTAGGCAACATTAAAAAGTTTGTCTGCTCTGGGTGCAGCAGAGAAAGAAAGAAAGAAATATGTAAAGTTCTATACTCAACTTTTCTTTTATTTATGTACACACGGATTTTCTACACTCAAAGCCACATAAAATATGTATTTGAACAATATCCAACACTGCAATATAGAACCAGTGCAATATTTTGAGTGCCAGGAAATTTTCAGCTTCCTGAGTAGTACTTTTTTGGGTTTTTTTTGTTCAGCCTTGACCTGCGTTTGCAGCTTTTCCATGGCCATTTATAAAAAATAGTCTCATGGAGCAAAAATTTCTGAAGGGCACTCCGAGAGCTGACATGTGGGAGGAAATGGAACTCTAAGTTCTGTCTGCCAGATAACTGAAGGGCAAATATTTTCAATCTTTTAAATAATTATCTTCAGGGATGAAGATACAAAATAATGTAATGTTTATTTGTAAATAAAGAATTTTTAGTCAGTAGTTTTTGGACTTTATATTGAAAAAAACCTATCTTAACTGGCCTGGAAATATCCACTAACTTAAACCAGTGACTTATTCAGAAACCTGTTGGAAGTCATTATTTTTAAATTCTTAAGTTTCAACAGAAAGAAATATTCTACAGGTGAGCTGGAACCTAATTATTTCTTTTTTTTCTGGTTCTACCAAGCATGCTTTTCAACTGACACACTCAGCTTTACACTTGTCCTCAAGGAACTGCTCATTACAGTCTTTGCCAGCCTGAGCTTCCTGATATATTTACAACTTTATAATTATTCTCTCAGAAATACAGCAGTAAAAAAGTTTTCAAGCTAGATAAATGAACTATTTACAGCTGGAACAAATCTGACAGATGCTACTTCCTCCACCAGTACTGTCTGTTGGAGCTCCACAGTCATGACTTTGTCACAGAGAGCCTCAGCAGGGTTTAATGAGAATGTCAAGTGCTGGTACTCGAGCCTTGTGGCAGGGGCAGTGAGAGTGAGGGGAGGACAAAGCAACAAGACAGTGTTGCCTCATTTTCCCTTCTCCCAAAGGCAAATTGGTATAAGGAAGATAATTAGGCTTAAGTTATCAAGCCACAGGAAATGAAACTCATGAACAACAACAGAAACATGGGAGAATTTCATCACTTCTCCCTTTAGATCACCTCTAGAATCACCGGCCCCTTAGTTTTAATAATGTACCCCACCTCTTTTCAATCAGGTTTCTGAAATATTAGCTCTGAACTTTCTTTTAAAAATGCTACTGTGTTTAATTCAGTAGCTGAGAAGGCTGTATGGAGGCTCCTGAGATTCTGCACCCTTGGGAAAACTGGAACAGCAGTGGACCCAGCAGGAGAGCTCAGGAATGAAACAGAGCCCAAGGCAATGGAAGGCTGGAAACCTCAAAGACCTTCTAAAGCCACTTCACTTTGACTCCAGGCTCTTTATGCCCCTTTTTGAACTCTCTTGAATATTTCAAAAATGCCACACACTACAATTTCCTTTTTTGTTTCTCCATTAACCTCTACAGAATAACACCTCTACCAACAAAACATCAGAACATAAAATATTTCTTTCCCTGCAGGACTGGGCTCAAATTCTGCTTTCCCTCAGTATTGCATTCCCATCAGTGGTGAACTGCAGGTACTTGAGTAACAGATTTAATAGAATTATTGTTTCCCTAATACACAGAGTTAGGCTGCTGGCAGCCTGAAACGGTGGTTTGAAAGAGTTTGCATCTGGACTTACGTATTTAGTAGCCATTGACAAACCTATTCTTCACTTATTTATTTCCTTTAGGAAATAGTTTGCACCAGTGTATTGCACCATTTCATCATGCCAGAAGGGAAAAAAACCAGGCTGAGATTTTCCAATTCAGTAAGCTGGCAATTTTTTTCCCAGAGTTTCTCCAGAAGAATGCCTCAATTAAGCAAAATGATAAATCATCCTCTATTTAATGGGAGTGAGAGAATAGACACAAAAATCATTTTCTGACAGTCATCTCAGAAAACATGCAATCTTTAAACATTAAATTCTAATTACAAATGATAACTAAAAAGGAGCCATGGAATTTTTCTTGATTTTCACGTGCTGGTTGTCAAAACACAAGAGGAGCTTAGAAAATGTGCTTTTGCTTTCTATGCCCATATTGGACCCTTAAGCCTTTTGCTCCTTAAACTGCTTAATCTGGCCAAATGAACAAAATCTTCCTTTCCAAAGCATTTCCAAGAGGAAAATTATACAAGCTCCTCCTTAAATAGAGCTTTTTGAAAAAAGTTACCATGGTTGTTATTCCAATTAAAAAGAATCTTATCAGTTTACCTTGAAGTAGCCAGTTAATAAATCATTCATCACATTGCTTTGCAACAGCCATTTCATATATTAAAATTTTAGGGTTTATGAGGCAATCCCCAGTAGAGGGGAGGATGAGCAGACAATGAAGACAAGATGGTCTTCATCATAGTTCTACAGCTCTTCTCTGACTTTCTTTAAAAGGAAATATACAGAAAAACACACAAAAAACCAAACAAAACGAATAACCAAATAAAACTAGCTCAGCTATGAGGCGCAATGGTCTAATGCTTCACACAGCAAAATCATCCAAAATATTCCTGGTGGTCTTCCAGACGAGAGAGAGCATACAAAGGGGTAAGGAAAGAAAAAAAATTATCTAAAGTTTAAGAAAAATTGGTGATGTCTTCCATAAAAAAATCTCATATCTCTCAATTGAATAACTGATAGGAATTTGAATTTTTTATTGAAGATGTGTCATTCAAATTTATACACTTAGTGGCAGTGAAACCAGCCAATAATATGTCTGGCAAGGGATCAGTGTTACGAAAAATCCTTCATCTCATATATGGTACCCTAGAATTTTGACTACTAGAGCTGATAGAATTACTACAACTAAAACACGTCTGTAAAATCCCCTCAGCTCCAGAGCTAATTTGGGATAATAACTGTCCCTATTCTTCCATGCCACAGCTTTTTTTACCTGTTCCCTTCTAGTACATCCTATTCATTTTCTTACTGCCTTCCCATCAACAATACAACTGGTTCTACCCTCAGCTTGTTTGTGACGTAGAGGAGAAGCAGTCCCAAAACCAATGTGCTTCACAGAAACTCCCTTAGAACAGGTATAATTAGTTCTCATACACTCTGGACAAATCCTGAAGTGAGTTCCTTGGAAGGCACTAGCTAATTTAAAAGAAAGAAAGAAAACCCTTCCCAGACCTTCTCAGGGTTTAACTTTCCTAGAACCTTGTTTTTCTTTTCAGATCTAGTGCGAGCAACAAAGAAAGGAGGACAGTTCATCAGCTGCCTTCCTGGACACATCAAGAGTTATTTGAAAGCTTTATCAACATTTTGGAAGAGACTTCTCTTTAAAAACCAAGTTCCCACCACTTCCTTTGTGGTTCCACTCAAACAGTGGGCAATAGCATTAATTAAAACCAATCAGCCAGATTTAGAGTATGCGCTATGTTTGTTGTTTTAAATTGTTGAATATCAATTACCTTATTATTTTGTGATTAGCATGAAACATATGCATCTATATCTTGTGGCTTTTGGCAGTGATTTAAAAAAAAAAAAATCCAGCAACTTTGCATAAGGCTGTAAACCAGCATGTTTCCAGGCATTTTTAGCGCTGACTAGAGCCATTCTCAATCTGCTCACCAGCATGAAGTTAATTAGGAGAGGCATGAAGCTTATGGCTGGGTGCAGAAATCAGCAATGGAGCAAAATTATCCTTTTTTTGGCATCAGCCAGTAACTGCCACTGTGTCTACATGATTTTTTTTTTAAACGCTTTCACTGTTAACTATCAGTTTAAGGTTTAACTTCGTATCTCATCCAATTTTCTAAATCCTTCAATGGATGTAAATTGATGAACATATGAAAACGTAGAGGAGAGCTAATTATGTGGAGCTCAGGGAGGTACAATAATGTACTAATTTCCAGAAAATCCAGTTTCAGACATGGCCTTGGGATTCCTTTATCAGCGGTTCATTTTTGACCAGAGTGCAACTGGCCATTTTATTCACAGAATGCCAAGCCAAGCTTGTGCTGCAACACAAACCCCTTACCAGAATATCCATGTAAAAGGGAAACTCCCTGAATGCATCATTACAGTCCACACAGCGAAAAAATATCACTGCAACCTTGGATAAGTGGATTTCGTCAAGGTCCTATCTATTTTTTTCTTGTTACAAGATCACACTGAAAGCAGAGGAAAATGATGAAAGAGAAGCAGATAGGAAAATCTTCCTACAAGTGTCCCTAGTAATATATTTTATTCCTTGTATCATATTAGATTAGGGATTTCTTAGGAAAGAAAGTACATTAAACAAACAAACAATAATCTAGGACTAGATGAAATTCAAACTCCTTTGTTTTAATTCATTTTGCAAAGTAAGGATGGATTTCCTTGGCTAGGTCATATTTTACAGTAAAAGGACCTCTCAGCTACATAATATAGCATTTTTTACCCCTGCTATGCCTCAAAACGTGCATGTACAGTAGTTTTTTCAATTTAGACAGTCTGCTTTTGAAATTACTCCCAAACATCCCCCTCTGTACTGCATTTCAGTTTGAAGTGTGTGGCAGTCCTGCAGCATGTGAACTGGATTCCCTGCAGATGAAGCCAAGACAGAGGACAAGGTCCTGGAGAGGAGCTAAGGTCATTCAGGCCAAACATCGGGACCAAACCTCGTTTAGAGCTGAAGCCCCAAAAGCCACAAACAGCTGCTGCTGAGGCTTTACCCCAACCCTTTCACTACATTTGTCAACATCAACACAAACTGGGTCTTCTTAGTTGTCCTTTGGTTTACGCTGGCAGAGTTTCACCGGAGAAGGCCGAACCTCATATCCAGTCCAGCTCTCATACATCAAGGACACAACATGAGCTGGGTGCACGAGGGCACATGGGAGGATGGAGGAACAGGAGTTCAGATGCTTTCAACAGGAGGAGGGTTGGGACATTCCAAGTCAGCCCCTTTGCCCTCTTCTTTAGAAAAAAAAAATATTATAATGGCTCTTTTTCTGGAAACCGCTATTGTCTCTTCCAACACTGACATATGTTTCTATTCAGAGTGCTTCTTTAGGAAGTGCCATGAGCTTATCACATTCAAAAAAAGATCATTTTGTTAAGCGAACCTTTCTCTGATTGTTTAACCCTCGAAACAGTTCTCTGAAAGAGGATCCACACTCTTTGGAACATTGATCCCAAATGACACAGAGTACTAAACGCCAAAAGCCAGGAGATTTAAGATGGAGTCCCAGCCTCCCAAAGCAAAATGTATTCAGCACATTTGACATCTCTTGAATCAACCACTACCTGTGCACTTCAAAGCACAAAACAGGGCTTGGACTTTGAAACTAGATACAAGTTCAGACAGAACCACCAGGTTATTTCAAAACTTTGTAATTACAGCATTCCATCATGTCAAATTCACATTAAAACATAATTAGAACATTAACATTTTGCTAGATAAATACAAAAGATGAATTTTATAATGGGCACATCAATCAAATATTGGTATGTCTGACCTTAACTTTTTCTCTACTTTGAAGAAGACTTAAAGACATAGTCAGGATATCACAAGCAAAAAAACCCAAAATGTTACCCACAAATGGGAACTAAGACAGTCCTACAAAGGTTTCCAGAAGGAAAAAAATATCACCAATAAAGCAGATGAATACTGAAGACTAGGAAGGCAAAAGGAATCAGAATTTTGAGTTTCAAATTATATTAAATCTCATTATTTTTACTGTGTCTTGCTTGTGGCAAAACCATGCTTATTTCTGATAAATATTTGCAAAGAAATACAAATAATTTTCCCTCTTTCACTGGTTATTCAAATAAAATATCATTGAAGAATTCTGGATTTGGGGACAAGATGAACACACAGAGGAAGCTGCTGCATTTTTCTGAATTCAAAATTAACATTAGAAGAACTTTGAAGAAGGAGAAATTAATTAAATAGTGAAAGCACATCCCTGAAATAACGAGAACTCTGCAATCCAGTGAAACATTGGGTTCTAATGAAAACACCTTGATATTGCTAATTCTTCTGAGGTAGAGATAAAAAAAAAAGTATACTCAAGACAATAATATAAATATATAACTCATGAGTGACTAAATAGAACGAAAACACACCATAGTTACCACTATAAATATAGTTACAAATTCCAGCAGTAATGTTTGCTTATAAATATGATGGAAATGCAAAAATTAACACAATTTGAGTACTGCACAAATACTGCATCAATTACATTGTAAGTACACCCAAAACACAAACAAGCACGCACGTTACTGATCATAGAAAAATCACATTAGACTGCAGCCATTTCTATGCATATGAGGGGTTTTTAAAGATACCATCCTCTTATTTATTCTTTTGTCAGATGAAACAATTTTTGGACAACTTTTTGACTTTTTGGTCAAGCAAAAGGAACGATTCAAGCTGCTTGCTGGTAAAGTAAAAAGTTTTTATACTACATTCTTGGCATTTTGAAGAACAGCTTTCTCTATCATGACTCTAGCATAAAAAAGTTTGAGGTTAGCTGATTTTACTAGGTAGTCACTACTTTGTAGCAATCATTTTATATTCAGGAAGGAGCTGTCATTTTACAGCTATTTTTACATAACCTTAAATTCTATATGAAGACAATTACAAATAAGGTAGTGGAAAGCATGGACGGGTTTTAAAAAAAGTAACAATACTCTTCTGTTCTGAGTTGGCTTTGCTCCACTAATTGGCTGAATTGTGCAGGATTGCCGGGAAGATTAATTGAGGCTAATGAACTGAGGTGCCTGCAAAGGGCAGGAAAGGCCCAACTCTCCAAGGCTGGTCACAGGGGCTGCTTTCAAAGCAGCAGGAATACACAAATAACCCCACGTTAGGAACAGGAACTTGTCCCGAGGCGAGGGAACAACCCAATTCGCGTAACCCCATTCCTTACCTCTACGTGCTTTTCCAAACCAGAAACAAAAATTGGCAAAAATAATAAATAATAAAAAAAAAATCTAACCAAAACCAACCAACTTGCTCTAAATTTAGTCTTAGTCATTTAGTCACTTGCCAGCTGAAGCTGTTCATCCATTTAGACCTATGAGACTTCCTCAGATTGTGCATTAAATACGGTTTGGGAGCCCTGGCTGCAGGTGGCCTGGCGGCCGTGAGGACCACGGCTGGAACACGTGCCACCAGGTCTCCAGAGCAGAGAGCCACACTTGCCAAAGGCTCTCTCTCATCAGCCCTTCAGGTTGAGGCCAAGCAGCTGCCTGAAGTTCTGCTAATCAATGAGCCGAGCTCCAGGCCAGCCCAGAAAGGGAAGGGTTCAAAGGGAAGGCTGGGGAGCAGCAGGACAAAGCTATCTTTTGCACTAGAAGAGCTTTTCACGTGTCTCTGTGCCTTGAGCATTGTTCTGCCACCGAAAAGCCACATTAATCAATGTTCAGGGCTGCTTTAAATACAGAAGTACAGAGCTGGCTATTCACCGGTGATTTACTACGAGCCCCAACACGCAGCTGACACGAAACACGTTGGCCCTTTGGAAGCTGCCCCCAAGAGCCAGGAGGAGGGGGACGCGGCACCTCCGCGTGACAGCCACGCGAGGGGAGCGCGGCGTCGGCCGCCGCCCCACAGAGCGTCCCCGGGGAACGAGGGCCTCCCTTGGATTAGCAGAATTGTGTAATTGCTGAGAATCCGGAAAATTAAAGTTCATGCAGCCATGAATGCTGCCATTATATACACATAACGTCCCAAGTGTCGTTTAGAAGTGCCTGGAACCGAGGCTATAAATTAAGATACCCACACCTCCCTCTGAAGGCTATGGATGTTTTAGGGCTGTGGGTCCTTACACAGAGGAAAATAAAACCAGTTTTCCATGTTTCTACGGCTTTAGATGTATTCTATAAGCTCTTTTAATTTAACCCTCAGAGAGAAGTTTCAAAAGCATCTTTCATTGGCGAGGGAATTCCTACTTAAAACTTTAACCAAAATTATCTCGGTTATCTCTGAAACCTTTTCTCTGGTCATATGTTTATATCCCAGAGCTCATATGATAATGTAGTATCTTCTCAACAAATCCAGTCCTTTTAAATGTTACTCAAGATGAGGGACAAAGAGCACTCTGACCTCAATGACTCTGAAATTCTAATTTCTTATTTTTCCTCATGAATGCTAGAAATAACAATTGCACATTTCTATTATTGCAGGGCAGTTAGTACTTATATTTTATGCTGACATATACAGATATTTTCAAAACAAAAATACTACTACAACACACCTCATATTTAGGGTGTTCTTGCATAAGATACAAATTATTACCATGCAAACAAAAAGAACATAAATGACATGGCAGAATTCTTAACACACTTTCACTGCTCAAAGAAGAAACAATGAGAAGCTGTTTCAGGAAGAAGAAGGACATCACTGCAACTCAAAATACAAAGACATGACAGCAGCCAAAGGTCACAAGTTTAAAAGTGTGCCAAAAAAGCTCTGACACCAGCCCAAAATAGGCATGCTGCAAAGTGCCATCTGTGCAATGTATGTAAATGTAAATGTTTTTGTGATCTGTCTGAAAACTCAAAGGAAATATAACCACAGCCTGTGGACAGTTACACTTTCCTATTTCTAGGAAATTCAGGTGTTGGATCTCTGTTCAAGGAGTGAGTCTTCACACTGGCTTGGATTTTGCTTTAAAAGATACAACCCCTCTGATAATTCTGCTTTGAATACAACACACACACACAGTCTCCAGTGCCTTTGTTGGCTGTCGAAAAAAACCACTACAAAACCAGATGTAGCATTTGGCTGTACAGCACCAAACCTACTAATATTACACTAACTGGAGCTGCCTCAGTGTCTACTGAGTGTCCTTGAAATAAATTTAAAATTTTTAAAAAGTGCTCTTCTTCCCAAATTCCACATCATCTGATCCAACGTTTTCATCCAATAAAGTACTCTGAGTTTTTGTATTTAATCCTCACAATACATTTATTTTCACAAGGATTTAGAGAAATACTTTATTATATATTCTAAATAAATATGGCTTTTAAAAAATCTGAAATCTTTTCTTAAAGCAACAGCAATGAATTTCAGAGCCTAAAGAATTCATTCACGAATTTTCATCCAAAATTCTCAATTCTCTTTAAAGATATTTTACAAAAAAAAAAAAAAAAAAAAAAAAAAGGAAA